>OZ029917.1:18755112-18871477 GCA_964023275.1 Norana najaformis
TTGTGAATGTGTTTTTGAGCGCCGTCACTTTATATATAGTTTCTATGTGTACATGTTTCGTGAAACTAAAGCTCTTGATCCGATCACATGAACGAATATTATCAAAAACTCGAGAATCTCGTATCCTTTCCGTCCTACATAGCATTCGGCTGTGTATGCTATTTCGTGTTTAATCCTAATATTATAATCTCATCCAAAGACTTCTAAAGCGCCGTCATAATAATGCCTACAGCATCAGAATAAATGAATATCTAATAAATGTCTATCCATCACATTGTGCCACAAAGTCCCGTGGCATGGTTGCCTCACTCCGGCAGTAACACGAAAACTGTTCTTGGCAAGGGGAGGATTTTCTCTGCATCTGGGCTTTTTGAGTGTCTGTTATATTTCAAATGACGACTGCAGACTGTCAACATAGCCTACTTATCCTCCATTTTCTTGCATCTCTGTCTCACTGAAATGACCTGTTGAAATTTAGCGGATTGCAAATGGGAATTGGCGTATGATAAAGGCGTTAAAGAAGTTAAACTGATTAGATGATATATATCGTCCATCGTATAATCACAAGCCTATGTTTCATAATGACTACGTGTGGAGTGTTTTTGCTAACAGCAGATCTAGCCTAATAGACATATTACTTTTTTAATTTCTATGGTGTGCTGGGCGTGTACGTATGTGTGTGGGTGGGCGGGTATATTATTTGCCAGTACACATATATATTACTGTATTTCCAGGGTGCGATGTGTAGGAGAATTCCATTTTGTGCAGATTATCTTCCTCATAAAATTCAATCTTGCTCATAGGTCTGTCATCCATCGCTGCCAGCCGGAGCTATATTTAGGCCATATAAATATATATTATATATATATATATATATATATATATATATATATGTATGTATTATGTAGTCAGTCAATCAGTGTTTAATATCCGAGCGGATGTTAGCTTGTTATTGGATATCTAGTTGTTTACGTTTTGTCCCATCAGATGGGCCGCCAGCAGTGACACTCAGATTGCAGATGTAGACCCAAAGACTGCTGTCCGCGCCGCCGTCGCCATCGTATCAAGTCTTTAGCTCTGCGTCTGTACGTCACATCCGGTTTCCGCTGTGCCTGAATAATAATGAGCCGATCTCCTTATACGTCGCGCGATCAGCTTGTGCATACATGCGAGATGCAGCAGGAGGGCAAGAGAAGCGAGCTGCTTTTAGGCCTCCTATCTTGTGTGGTCGATTAAACATTGTGCCGAATGCTTCGAAATTCTTGTTGAAACAGGTGGTTAACGTAGGCTATGTTGCAGTCTGCTACGGTCTGGATTCGAACCCCGGTGAATTGTTCAAAACTGGAAATTCGTTGTGAATTCGAGAGACTCGCGAAAGACGGCAGTGCTGAAATGGGAATGCGCTCGGTCTGTGCTTCAGCCGAAAGCTGATGCAAAATACAAACAACTTCCAATGATTCATCTCGATCTCATCTAAACTGCATGGACTAAAAAGAGAATCATCCGAAAATGGCTGAAGGAAACGAGATCTGCATGATGCTCTGTTGAAAAGTAATTTTCGTTTGCAGGTGGTTCCCTCTGCAGGAAATGAATTCCTTTTACCAGTTGGCTGTCTCTCAGATGAAACTACAATTGCAATATACTTCATCTGGCATCTTACCAAGTTTTCCCCATGTAGTATTTCCTTTAAGCGTTAGTCTCCCTCCTGACTGAGACGTTTAATCTTAAATCTGTTACTGCAGGTGCATGGTTTAGGCCTTCGCAGCTAGACAGTCAATGGCGTTGATGTACAGCGATCAGCCGCTTGGACCAACTTACTTCCGCCTCTTTACCAAGGAGTCTTTGACGAAGATCCAGCGCCGGATCGAAGATGAGCGCCAGGCCAAGCTCGTTGCCAAGGAGACGGAAGATGGAACGCAACAACAGCAACAGCAAGAGAAGAAAGACGACGACCGTCTGCAGCCGAATCCAGCCTTGGAAGCTGGAAGGACGCTACCATCAAGACTCGGAGAATTCCCGCCAGAGCTCTATGGAAAGCCAATCGAAGACCTCGACGAGTACTACTATAACAAATATGTAAGCCAATCAATTGATCAACAGATAAATTCTTCAATCAGCGAACGAATGAATGAATGAATGAATCAACGAAGGAAGGAGGAAAGTAAGAAAGAAAGGAAGGAAGGAGCGAAGGAACGAATGCACGAATTATTCAGTTTATCTATCCACGTATCTATTTGTCTATGTATCTAGGTAAATGTCTTTTATCTATCTATCTATCTATCTGTCTGTCTGTCTGTCTGTCTGTCTGTAGGCCTGTCTATCTGTCTATCTACCTATCTATCCATCCATCCATCCATCCATCTACCCATCCATCCATCCATCCATCCATCCATCCATCCATCCATCCATCTATCAATCTATCATTCCATCCATCTATCCCTCCGGTCGTCCGTCCGTCCATCCATCTGTCTGTCTGTCTGCCTGTCTGTTTGTCTATCTATCTACATGCATCTATCAACCATTCAGCCGCAGATTAACAGGTAAATCAATCAACCAGTCTCGAAGAACTCAATCAGTAAGATTGTTTTGCTAGTTTTCTTCCATCCATAGGCTTTCTTCGGTACTTTTATTCCTTCAATTATGGCTATTCCTTTTATATTTATTCTCTTAATAAATTCTTTGTTCACATTTTCATTCAGTCCTTAATTTAATGTTAAATTTAATTATTTTACATTCATTCGATCATCCTTGTATTCACTCAGTCACTCATTATTTCTTGAGTGTTGTCTGTTGAGATGGATTGGTTCAAGCCTAATGAGATCTATTTAGCAATGCATTTGTCAATTAGGTTGATTAATTCAGTAGCCATAGTATGGCACTAAAAAAGAACATTTAAAATTAATAATGGACCAGAAGATAATTGCGGATCAGTAGAACGGTGTATTTCTTTTTAATAAATTTCGGATTGAATGAACAGAAGTCTGACTGCGCCCCATGAAATCAGGTGGGTTTCGATAAAGTCTTAATAGGTTTCGCGTAAATAGCTTTACACTAAAGTAGGTTAGACGACTTCTATGTGTGCGAAGATTTTTCTCTGGATTGGATTTTCGTTGTTTATATTGAAAGGTAACGATCAAGGAAATGCTGTTTGTTCATCGTCAACGAGAATTATGCATTTGATGTCCGAGCCGGAATCCATTAAGCGACTTGCCCTAATGCTTGTCTTTGTACCTGTATGTCTGTCTGTCTCTCTGTATAACAGCCTTCCTTCCAACCTGCTTGCCTGCCTGCCTGAATTTCTGTCTGTCTTTTTATGGATCTGCCTGCCTGACTGTCTGTATATATATTTTTTTTTGTTCTTTTGTCCGTATGATTGTCTGTCTGTTCGTTTGTCTGTCTGTCCGTTTGTCTGTCTGTTCGTTTGCCTGTCTGTTTGTCAAGCTGTGTCCGCGGATAAAAAGTCTTCGTCGTCGTGTGGGGCTATAGTCCAATTAGTAGGTGATGGTCGGAATGAAGACGCCCGTGTGTACAGTCCAGCTATGGATTTCGCAGCTAACAACAAACCATAAAAGATCCGTTTAAAACCCGGCGACGGTTTAACGCCGAGGCTTTTACGAAGCGACCCCAGCTCCCTCCTCCTCTCCCTCTCTGTCTCTGTTCTTGTCTGTCTGAGTTCCACCGTCCCTGTCTTACTTTACCTGCCCCTAAGTCTCTGTCATTTTCCCTTTCTGTCTTTTCCTCAGCACCTCTTCCAGCTTCCTCTTCTGTCTTGATATCTATTTTTCTTTCCATCAGAGTTTCACGCTCTCTGCCTCACTCCCTGCCTCACTCCCTGCCTCCCTCCCTGCCTCTCTGCCTCTTTCTCTCTCTCCTTCTCTGTTTCCTTCCCTCCATCCCTCCCTCTTTGTCTCCCTTCCTTTCTTCTTCCCTCTCTTCCTCGCTTTCTAACTACCTTCCTTTCTCTTCTCTACTTAGCTCTTCCATCTATCTCCCCTGCCCTTCTCCATTCCTCCCTCCTTCCATCTGTTCCCGTCTCGCGCCATATCTGGCGGTTCCACTTCCGTTTTATGACCTACACACGAAGGCGTCTTTTAGTGATCATCTCGTTGCTCCTCTGATCCCGGTCGTCTTAAGTGCCGATCTTTGCACGACTGCTTCCAGCTTCCTTGCAGCACAGCCAAGTGCCACGCATATCTCTCAGCCTTCCCCCGCCGCCCCTAGTGTCGCTTATCTCCCCAAACGCACGCAGTGGCCCCTCTTTGATTCCATACTGTGCTCATCAACCCCCCCCCCCCCCCCCCGATCATCCTTCAACTGCTGCGCCTACCTGCCATTTTCAATTGATGTGATTGGCTATGTGGGCTTCATATGGCTTCCTATTTCGTCGACAGGGTTGCCAACTCTAGAGAACCCAATTCTGTGAGAAATTTCACTGATCGTTACCCCAGCCAAACCCTTGAAACACAGCTCGGGTCAGGGAGCGCAGTGCTCTCCAGACTCCTAGCAACGAATTCATTTTGGCAGAATACTAAATGGGCCACCACCATGATGCTCCTCTAAGACAATATGCTCGCCCCTCAGTCTCCCTCCCCATCAAGACGAAGGGGAGCTGTATCAGACACTGAGTAAAAAAACTAACAGTTGTTCAACACTGTTAAAATTTATCTGTAAAAATCTGTACCCTATTACAATTTAACAAAAGTTAATGTATAAAAAAGAAATTACTGTAAACTAGCTGCTTGATTTGATTATTTCCACAAGTATTCGCTTACTCGCTTACTTACAAGTATTCGCTTAATTTACAATGTCCATTAAACTGTGAAAGACTTGCCAATTTATTTTGAAGTAGACTATAATAAAAATGTTTAAGATTAATTAATTACAAAATAGGTTATTTTGATAGTTTATGACTCACCTGTAATTAGCTTATATAATTAATTCATCCAGTTTCCTCCAATTTACACTTTTGGGAACAGATTTTTGATTTTGTTTTCTAAATTGCATTTTCAGGCCGTTGAGCAGACTCCACAAATTTCGGAGATTTTAGCAGATGTACGTGAAATTGCCACAGGGAAGCTAAAAACTGTTAATGACTTGCAGTTCGGCTGTCGCTCAGTTCTTTGGCAATTCCTTTCTTGTGTCTGCCTCTGGTCAATGCTGCAAAACGTACTCTCACAAGCTCACCTGTGCGCGCCGACATTTGACATTGTAAAGCACCCTTGAAGTAATCTGCTATTGATGAAGCTGTATAAGTGTCGTAATTACAATTACAATTACCACTTAGAAACAGGAATTTATAATACAAAAGTAACTAAACTAACTTCAGCATTTCTTTTCCACAGTTTGTCTCTCCTTCTCTGTGTAAAAATTCCTACCGCCTCACTACGGCCCGGTAACGAAGGGAACAAAGTGCAGAAGTCAATGAGGTAAAGGGGAGCAAAGCCAGCAACACAGTTGCGCATAAGCGTGAGGATTATAAAATGACACACTGCTGGATGGGGAGTCAGTGAAGAGTGTCTCGAATATCGGACGAGATGTGGCCACATCTGGGAATGCTCCAAATGAGACGAGCAGCAGAGTTCAACACAGACTGAAGCTTAGCAATATTCGCTAGCGACAGGACAGTAAAGATGGCATTACCAAAGTCAACCCTGGTGCAAATTAGGGCATGGACTAGAAAGGAGATAGCATGAAAGAAAAGAGTACGGCGAATGGTGCGGAGCTGACGAGGATGGTAAAAACAGGTATGAGAGTCGCTGTTAACATGAGCAGATAGGGTCAGCTCCTGATCTAATACAACCCCGAAATCCCGGACTGTAGTAGAGAAGGAGACATCCGGAAATCTATGGCGTAAAGAGGAGAGATCAATCTTGGCAGATGAACTGGGTCTTGTTACAGTTCAAACAGAGGCGATTGGAGGACATCCAGAGGTCAAGGACAGAGGTGGCGTCAAGAATCCTCTGGACAAGGGCAGGGGCAGCCTCGGCCTGACCATGGGCATAAGCCTGGGTGTCGTCTGCATACTGTAAGACAGCAACACTCAGAGGGAGGAGGGTCCGAGCTAGACCAGAGATACATAAAATATGGAAGAGAGAAGCCAGCACGGAACCCTGGGGAAGACCAAAAAAGACGGAGGACCAGAGGGAACGCGAGAGCCCGAAGACTACAGATTGAAGGCGGTCTGAGAGGAATGACCGAAACCAGGTGATGGCAGAACCAGTGATGCCAAAGGATATCTCCAACCACTCCAATAGGATGGAATGGTTAACGGTGTCGAAACCAGCAGTAACATCGAAAAGGGCCAGAAGGGTGACCTGCCTACAATCGATAGCCCCAAATACGTCAGCAAGAAGGCGAGTCATGTGATTCGGTCGAATGACACTTCAGTTACCCAGGCTGAAGTGGAGGCATAAGAGAGTTAGTGTCGAGTGTGAGATAGCTGACAAGAGACACATCTTTCAAGGGGCTTGGAGAGAAAGGACAAGTTAGAAATAGAACGGTGATTAGAGGGGGGCACTAGGGTCAAGGCCCTGGGGCTTCAAAAAGAGAAAAACTACTGCACGCTAGTGGGAAGGCGCGAGTGAGCCCTCAGCCAAAGAAGTATTACACAATAAATGAAAAAACGAAATAAAGTCGTCAATAAATTCCTTAATTAGGAATGTCCAGTTAACAGGACTTGGCTGATGAGTCCAGGAGGAGCACACGGACATTATCCAGCTATAAAGGGCTCCAACTAGGCAGCATGGAAGACGTGGAGGGAAAGAGGGAGGAGACGAGATCTCAGGAGACTGACAAACAGAGTCGATTTTCTCACGCATATAGCTAAGGTAGTCCTTGGCCGTAAACGGAGGCTGAGCTGAAAAGCCGGAGGCGGTGGAGAGGCCAAGGACAGCAGAGATCGAACGGCAAAGTCGACGCGGATTATTCCTCTATCGATCGATCAGCGACTCCCAGTAGACCATCTCCTTTGCTCGGAACTCCCGATGCAGCTGAGCGGAGGTGATGAAGCCACTGTAGACGGTCAGCTGGGTTATGAATTCGACGATATCCTCGCTCAAGTCACCTGACGTTGCGACGCAAGGTACCACCGGATCGATCAAACCATTGCGCCAGTGGCATTAAAACACCCGAAAAAGTCACTCCAGACGACGCAAAAGCCAAGAGAGATGGTGACGAGAAGGCAGACGGAGCAAAAATCCAGAGAGAGAACTCAAAACACCCGAAAACTGAACAAAAGCGATGAAAAACACACTGGCCAACTAGTCGGAGCACACATTCTACTGGGAGTCGCTGTTGGTCCTGAGCTCAACTGTAGGGTTTCACCTCGGACCTCACTTGCCCCTATGTATACTCTGAAGCCGTATATATACAAGCTTATCTTCTTATATATAAACGTATAGGACTTATATTTACAAGTGTATATATATATATATATTAATGTTTGGCACCAAAGTCTGCGCCTCTGTCATTTCTATAGCAGACTTGGAGTTAAGCTTTATCGATCGAGGAACAAATAACATTTGTTTAGTATGTCTCAATGTCGATGGTTTTTCGTTTCACTTATTGTGTTTGCAGAAGTCAAGTAACCATAGAACTAGGTACGAAAGTCAGACTGAATTGGCACTTATCCAGCAGCTTGTTTATGTTCTTGCTTTTGCTGTTCTGCACAACCAAATGGTTCTAGGGTAATAACCTTTGGCCAATGACCCCCCGGCCAATGACCCCCGGCCAATAATTCCAGGCCATCACCACCCAGGAAAATAATCAATCAGTTTGAAACCCCCCGGGCAATGACCCCTTCTTCAGGAAAACAATACCCGCCCCGTTAATAATCCCCTGGCCAATAACCACTAAACTTAACAAGCAAGCAAATGAAGAATATATTCAACAAGTTTCTATTTCTTTTAAACATAAATTTCTAATGATAAATTGAAATTAACAACAGTTTAGATAATTCGGTTAATGAGAAATGTGTGCGATTCCGATATTAGAGAAAATGTCGCAGTCCTTATGGCTGGTGATAATTTGATTGCATCTAACTTACTGCTACTTTTGCAGTTGGTTCAAAATCCGCCCGAAATTCGGAGTGCCTGCTTTAATGCGGAAATGCCATCCTTCAATCGAATTGTTTAATTAGTAACTTCCGGTGTTCAATGCAGAAGGCATCAACTGATGGCGCACCAAAACCAAGCCGTAATCAAGTCATATAACATGTGGGCTTATTAAACGCTAATTAAACTTTATATGCAGACACTGATTCTACACTAGATAAGCCTGACTTGACGTCAACCGACTTGAACTTATATTTATCTACACGTATTATATAACAATTCTCTTGCAGTTTGATAGGTGGAATTTATACACTTATGAAATAAGAGGTTGTATATTATTTTAATAGCTATTAGGCTATTAACCGAGCAATTAGTAAGTCAGAATTGCATTTGGAAATGAGGTCGTTGGCCGGTGATTTAACTGTGCATTCAGCTGACTACTTGAATGGAGCCCGGTGGCTTAATACTAAATCGACATCTTTATTTGTTTCTTATTTAAATATATCTAAATACATTAAATTCTTCAACTCCAGCTTCATTGTTTATTTTGAATCATCAAAGATTTGATTGCTCGATTTGATTTTTCGGCGACAAATCGATTAGCCACCGTCGTAGTAAACCTAATATCATAATTATTTGTTGCAATGAACTCCCTTCGAAATGGTGTGGTAAATTCGAGTACATTAATTTAATGTAAATATTGAAAGAGCACTAAAATAATTTACTCATTTGTCACTAAGCCCGCTTTTGGCGCACACTTATTAATTCTCCGTAGTAGGATATTTTTGACTTCGTTAGGACTTCTCTTGATCTATTATCACATTTTAAACATGCTTTAATATATAATGGAAATTTGGTGGTTATTGGGCAGAGGGTTTTAATTTGGAAGTATTTTCCTGGAGGTTATTGCCCATGTGTGGTTTTTGCCCGAGGGTTTATTTTAGGAGTTATTGGCAGGGGATTATTGGCCTGATATCCAACTATATGGAAATTTCTAAGGGATTGATGACGAAGCAACGCAGGGACGAAGTTATCAATATTGCAAGCATCCCTTTGGCCGTCAATCTAAGCAAATACGACTTCGTTGTAACACAGAGATCTGAATATATTGACCAATTAGACGCTTTCTTGTGGATTCGTGCATATTTATCTTCATCAGCTTATCTTTGTCGCACCTCTTCAGATCTGCCAGGCAGCCATGTTTCAGCGCCATGAGATGTTCTGATGCTATATAATTAGTTAGATCTATGTTATTTATGCACTTCTTTAGGACTTGATATTATTAAACTCATCTTGATTTGCTATATCATTTATTAGATGATTCCAACAGTTGACCTGCGAGTAACAATTTGAGAGAATTTGTTAATAAACAGTCTATGGCGTTAGAAGCGTGACACTCTATGGACTGGAGCTGTTGACTGAAGGCATTCAATCACATATGGACATGCACAAAATGAACGAAGAAGTTCAGTTGGACAGAACATAGAACCCATGATGAAGTGCTGGACTGAAGCAGTTGGAAAGGACTGCGGTGAGCATCATGTGTCACATGTATAACCGTGATTGCGGGGTTGATCAAGAAGCTACAGTGTGCAGAATGCTGCAGCTGGGTTTATTGCAAGGGTGTGGAAGTTTGACCACATCGCCGCTGTACTTCGCGATCTGCACTGGCTGCCCGTTCGCAAGAGAATTGCCTTCAAATTGGCGACATTGGTCTACAAAGGTCTACAAGGAATGGCATCAACATATTTAGCCAAAGATTGTGTTCCAGCTTCTTCAGTTTCTAGTCGGTATCGATTGCGTTCTGGAAAAAGCAACGACCTGGTATGATGCGGAAAAGTCACTGGTACACATAAAAGAACATAGGCTGCATCCGGCCCAACGGTCGGGTATGCGCTGTCCGTAGAACTTCTATCGAAAGTTTCAGAAATAAATTGAAGACTTACATGCTTGTTTCATCTGTCAGAGCACTTGCGGTATATTTCGTTATATTAAACTGCGCTCTATAAATCTGGTTAAACTGATGATGATGATGATGATGATGATGACGACGACGATGATACGATGATGATCACAACAATAATAATAATAAACTGGAGCAATCAACCGAATGGGGTACTTGGTATTTTATGGCTATTCAGTCTTCAGGACAGAGTACAGAATGGAAGAACTACACGAGCTATGCTACTAAATTTTATGACCGTCAAAGGAGGTAAGTACGGCGAATTATAAGACAAAGTACAACAGAGGAGAGTGGCGTCGTTGAATTCGTGGACCTTCCTAGCAACAAAGCATCACAGATGACGACCATCGAGCTTCTGCTGTCGTCCTGCTGTCAATCTGAGACACTTGGCTTATAGTATGAGGACAGATCCAGGAGGAGCCGCGTCGGTCATAATCGCCCATCTGAATTTAGAAAACCAGGTGTGTAAGGACGAATCCACTCGGCCTCAGGGCCCCTCCCCTCATCTCAAATGGGGAAGGGCATGGCAGGACTGACCGTTGGATCCGCCTTTGGCTTAGTAATGTAATTTAATGTATAGAGGCCGATTTTACATACACCAAATACCGCTCGCATTACATTACGTGACTTGTTGATAAAATTGTACAACCAGGAGCTACATGAGGTGTAGAAGAAGGGCTGTCACATCAGCAGCGCTCCTTTGAAGACCGGTTGATGACATGAGGCGAATACAATAACTGTTCAAATATCTTGCCCTACTTTTGTCCTCTCTCTCTCCGTCCCTCTGCATATGGCGTGTCGTAAACTTTCGGCCAAGAATACATGGACTCCGTCATTTGAAGCAACCTGAGTTCCCCTAATGAATTACGAATGGCGTGGAAATTGTATCTTAAGGCTAGCACATACACGAACCTGGTAACCGGTCGTGGCAAGAAATGCCCGCCCGGTGTAATAATTTCGCGTTTTATTGCCATTCGCGGACGCGGAAGACCACGTGCCGGCGGCCACTGGCGGCCACTGGTGGTCAGTGGCGGTCAGTTGCGGCCAGCATCCGAAAGATTCGACATTCATGAATAATTTGCGATGTGTGTGCCTCCGGAACTAACACGACAAATCTATGTCCGGTAAAAGGGCACGGAGAGAGAAACAGAGAGAGAGAAAAACAGAGAGACAGAGAGACAGAGACAGAGAGACAGAGGGACAGAGAGATTCAGAGACGGATCAATGAACAGTAATGAAGAAGGCATGAAGTAAGAAGGGAGGGCATAAGACATGAAGGTAGGAAGGAACGAACGAACGAAGGAAATAAGGAACGAAAGAACGAATGAACGAAGGAAGGAATGAAGGAGGGAACGAAGGAACCAAGGAATAGGGAAAAGGAAGGAAGGTTGGAGCTATGGAGGGAGGGCCGGAGAGTAGATGATTAATTCATCTGAAATGATAATTACAACATCCAATAGCAATAGAAAAGGCTTGCTGCTTAATGCTGATACGATGTTTCCAGGCTTACAGACAACAACGAACGAAGATGGAAAATGAGTTCCAGAATGAATTATTAAAAGTTGTATATGCTTTGAGATACACAAACATGAAAAAGCTTGAATAGCCACTGTCGCATCATAAAATAGACTGACGGAAGGACAGACGGACGGACGGACGGGCGGAAGGACTGACGGACCAACCGACCGACTGGCTGGCTGGCTGACTTAGATGGTGGCTATGTTTCAGACGTTCATGGTCGTTGCGAAGGACAAGACGATCTTCCGGTTCAGTGCATCGAACGCACTCTTCATCCTCAGTCCATTCAACCCCGTCCGACGATTTGTCATCTACCTTCTCACTCATCCATATCCTTTGCCAGTTCAAGGTTCAGTTTAAGGGATCTAAAAACATATAATAATTTATAGAATCTGTGCACATAATCAATTGTCCCAATGGTCTACCAAGTGACTTACTGCATTGCTAACTGGATTGAACAACCAAATGATTGATCGAACCAACCAACGAAAGGAAGAAAGATCTAGCAGCATGTAGGCACTGAAGTTCTAAAATGAACAAAACTTTATTGATCACCTTTTGAAATTCATGTAAATTATCGTCTAAGATAACATTACGTGAATGAAAGGGATATCTCAAAAGGCCCACATCTCTCGCTAACCGAGTCGCTCTTTTTCTAAAGTATATTCTCAGTCCTGGCCTGGTTAGCTCATTGGTTAAACCGTATACGTCAAGGCGCCTCTGCATTCAGGCGTGACTTTCCTGGTTCGCATAATCTAATCAAATCTAATCTAACGACTTCTATAGCATCGTTACTGTAATACCCAGGGGCATCAGTCGATGGTCGCTTCAAGTCATAATCGCAGCCAAAATTATAATCCGTTGGAGAAGCCGATCGAATTCTGAAATACCGATAGTGGCTATATTTAAGAGAGTTTAATCTTGGGCTAACACCGTCCATGCACGGGGACCTTTAATGGCGTGGCGCCCATTCAAACAGGCAGCGGTGGTGAAGGATCTTACCCGATGAATTCATTGCAAAATGAGCAGGGTCGAGGCCATGCGGTTGCTATGCTAAAGCCAAGCTTTGTTACTGACAGCGTGAAAACAGTTGCAGTATTGCAAACGAGAAAACAATAGTTATTTTAGTTAAATCTTGATACGGTTTTAAACTGGCGTAAAGTGGCAAGTTTGTGATATTTTATCTTATTACTGCCTAACAGTGTGCCAAAGTTGAGTCAGACAATTTATACCAATGAGAATTTATGTGGTCCTTCCAGAAGAAAGTTGAACTATATTGATAGACCTATTGGCATACTCATCGATTTATGCATATGAAAATTTATTTGAAGGCACATGGGTAATTGCCTTTTCATCAATGCTAACCTCCAACTTGCTGTTACGGGTCCCTTTGTGGTGGGAACGAAATAAAAGTGAAATTTGTTATATCTAAATTTAACGATATTATTAGCCCTGTATTACTCGGAAACTACTTCCATCTCATAACTTACCAATTTCGGCTGATGAATAATAGACCGGTCTATAGAGAAGAGTTGTTGCTGTCAGCAAATATAATGAAATGATACAAATTGGATGTGTTGACAGTGTAATTAATATAAAATAGGAATAACCAACGGACCGATTATGGAGTCCTGTGGGACACTACATGTAATTTTTATCTCCTGGGACAAACCAAACAATCCTCAAATGGAACTAATTGTTCTCTTTCTTCGTCCTTAGTTCGAATCTCTGCATTATGGAATGCTAAATGCACTCAAAAACCTTGTCATGGAGACATGAACTTGATAGAGAAGAAATTCTAGATGTTCAGTAGCTGATGCAGAATCTGAAATTCACCCCAACCATCCAACAGAAGACGTCTTTGTCGACGGGTGTAGCGTATAGACATCCTCACTGATGAGAAATCCTACAGTAAATATTAGCTAAATATTGTGTGACACGGTAGCCAATTGGTTTGAGCGATCGCCTTATAACGCGGAGAGTGCGGGTTCGAGTCTTCCTTGAGACTGTTACTGTGTACGGACCTTAAGCAAGTCCTTCACGCACTGTTGCTCGGCGCCATCGGTTGATGATTTGTCACTAGATAATGGCGCTTAATATCGTTATTCAGTCTTCCAGAACAAAATAGAGAATGGAAGAACTAGACGAGCTATGCTACTAGATTTTATGACCAGCACAGAAAGTGACTATAGCAAATTAAAAGGCAAAGCACAACAGAGAGAAGAATAATATTAACGGCTGCCTCACATCTTACATGGCTAATTAAGGAGCCAATGAAACAATGACAATCGGAAGATTATAATTAGTGTAAATAATCAAAGTTATACGAGGTTCTGCAATCCTCTGTTAACCGTCCATTACTATCGACACAGTGGCTTCAGTCAGACGCTCTGTATTGATTCAGGCGGATCCGCCGATGCGCTTATTTGGTTGACTGAGCATGCCAGACCCCCAAATCCTAAGGAGACAGAGGTAAGATTGAGGGCTGAGTAAACGCCCTTGTCAGCAGAGGCGTTCATGCAGCCCACGAACTAGCATTGTCTGAAGCAACACGGCGAGCAAGTCGAGCACGTTGGAACGAGTTTTTATGTCGAACAATTTCTTGTGAACTTAACAGATGGCGAGCAAACTTATCAGCGATCTGTCAGAATCTCAAACTACATTTTCGTCTGAAGCAATTTAGTACCTAATGCCCCCACTGTCACCACTACCACCACCAGCATCACAGCCACCAGTAACACGAGACAATGAACCCCGATTGACAACGACCCATTTCTCGTACAGCGGAGGCTGGGTCAAATTCTGGAGCAGTGACCCAAACAGCGGCGCATCAAAGCCAACGATGAGATTAAATTTCAGAAGTAATCTCTAGCTTTGCATAGCTTCGGTGTACCGATCAGAGTTTTGGAATTAAGTTGGGAAGAAGAAGTAAGCTAGCATAGGTTTATTTAGTTATCGAAAAACAAGAAATGAATTTATCAGATTAGGATAAACTGTTATCTTAACATCTGTAAGTTTAATAAACTAATGCATTCCATTTCAGTATTTAGAAAATTGTCTTTCACTGCACTCAATTAGTCATGATGTAGGTTAGGCAATAAATCTTTCAGAGATCTGGCTATTTATACAGCGTCTTTAAAGAAACTCATGATGTCTGTCAGATATTTCTGTAAAGTTTTCAAATTCAAAATTTAAATGATAATAGTTATGTTCTTTTTGAATGTATTTCTATGTCTGGATAATTATCCTTAACTTGCCAGACATTTTTCAGTCTTTCTGTGATGATAGTTATCTTAGTCAACTGCGCTTTTATGGCCATCACCCAGGAAATTCCCAAATCCGAGTAAGTCTGTCGATTTTCGCTAGAGCATAAAGATTTTGATCGCTTCTGCTCTTATTCTATGGTCTTTTGTTTATCTAACCTCCACATTTACAGTCTTTCACCTCAACTTCCAAGGGTTTTATTCTGCTCTACTGGTTTTTGAAACGTTGTTAATCATGAAGAATACTGCTTGTAGACAGCACAGTAGCCGATGGGTTTAACCGTGCGCCTTCCAACGCAGCGCGTGTTGTGTAGGAACTTTGAGCAAGTCTTTCACGCACAATTGCTCAGCAGCATCCATGGATGCATTGACATTAGATATTGGTGCTTTATAATACAGATACTACTACTACTACCACTACTACTACTACCGATGCTGCTGCTGCCGCTACTACTACTACTGCTGCTGCTGCTACTTCTACTCCTACTACTACTCCTACTACTACTATTTATAATAATTATAATAATGTTATTAATGAGCGACCTTCGTTTATTGTTTTGCATTACTTAATGATGCTGCATAAATATGAGAGACTATTGAAGTGCAACAACGTTGTCCTTAAGGCCACTCCGAAAGGGAAAAAACTTTCCATCTGTTGTTCTCTTCCTCTGTCTCTGTCTGTCTTTATCTCTATCGCCATCTCTCTCTCTCTGTCTGTCTGTCTGTCTGTCTCTCTCTCTCTCTTCCAGAGCAAATATGTTCGTTTTAGGATTGCGGTTGTCTTTATACCCCATGTTAAGTTTAAATCCACATAATGTTGAACTGTAGGTTAGTGCTAATAAGGACTAGTGATGTTAAGAGAGTTATCTAATCATTTTCGACGAAAGTTTGCCGAGTATTCATTTTGTTCAGGCGAAAAATAGCGAGATTGGTAACTAATCCATATCTAACTGACTGTCTTTTGTTGCAGTCACAGTTAAGTCTTTTGTTTTATGATATTACATTAACAGTAAATCAAAAATAATAAAGAAAAAACAGAAAATCTCTAAAGAATACAAATTGCAATAATGGTAATAAGCAAGCATTTGTTCGTGACGCAGAGAGGCGTTTACTGGGATCTATACGATCGAAGGAGCAGTGAAGATGCTGGCCCGAGGCTTCATTCTGGCTGACTTCACTTATCTTAGGGACATGTGGAATTGGCTCGATTTCATTGTCGTTACTCTTGCGTAAGTATCGATTGCTAATGACGCCTTCAACCGTGATGCAGTGGTTGCGTAGGGTACCGTGATGAGCTTCTATCCATAACGCCTCATTGAATATTTGTATTGCGTACAAGTAAATGTAAATGTACATGTACACGGTTTTCTATAGCGACCGTATGACCTCGTTCCTGTTAAGTTTTTGATGAATTTATCGGGTGAGATCCTTCATCACCGCTGCCCGTAGGAAGTGGCGCGTTGACATATGGTGAATTGCATTTGCCTTATACCTCCGCGTCCGGGGTTCGAACCCCGGTGCGTCATTTGAATTTGACAACTTTTTGTCAACCATAAAAGGGGTGGTTGTTGATCTGCTGTTGGGTTTGTGCTTCAGCCGAAATGTCCTTTTAGTCAAGAGGACTAATGTTAATTTCTGCGTGTAAGAAGTTAGATTATGAAATTAGCTTAAATTAGATAAGATTAGATTAAATCAGATTAACTCAGATGAAATAGAATGATTATACAAATCCCTTAAAGGCCAATGAATGACTAAGAACCTAGCAGACAATTTGACCAATTTTAGAAGCCCCCCCCCCCCCCATCATGTTCTGCTACTTGCCAGAATATCTTAAAATTATACATGCAGTATACATATAGTAAGAGAAAAAGAAGTTGTCCCATTTATTTGTCTCAACTTGATAAGAAATGTCTGTGACAGGCTTAAGCCTACTGACTGCGCAAATTTTATTATATTCTGTTCTGTCCAGAAATGTTTTTACTGTTTTGGTTGGACGCTGTGTGGGCTTAGATTGCATTAATATGCCTTTTATGTTGGTATTGGGCGCAATGTACTGTGATGAATTAGAAACCAGACCTAGATGTTTGTTTTCGTTCAGATTACTGTATTTTTCTACCCGATTCTAACCTGATTCTAACTTCTATTACGCCACTGCATATGAACACAAGAGCTCTAGGTATTGCTCAAGAATCACCTCCAACTGAAATCACAATTAGACCTAGAGCTTTCGTTTTCCTAATAAATTCTATCTGTACAACATACTTACATTTCCACATCTTATGTTGCAATTATAAGTTTATGAATCGTCTTAAACTGACATCGGAATGACCTTGGCTTTGCATTTACAGATACATTACAATGGCCTTTCCGCTCGGAAATCTCGCTGCCCTTAGGACTTTCCGAGTGTTACGTGCGCTTAAGACAGTTGCTGTTGTACCAGGTAAGCTCAACATATTCATTTATATAGCACCATACAACACAGACAAAATCATTAGTAACTCTTTACCAGAACGGTAATTCTAACTATTTCGGTTTCATTTCTACCCTCAACATAGTCTAGTTATTATTTTTGTCTAATGCCAATAATAATTAATTCTTTTTTAATTAATTATCGGTGACTGTAAAGCAGCAGTCTTTAACGCTCTTGTTTCTGTCATAAGATGTGTAATTTGTTCTTGACTGCGGATATGACGATCAGAAACTGAGGAAATGAATATGCAGCTACGGACGTCTTCATAAACGAACGGCAGCCAAATTAAAAAACCCGAACTACACAAGCAAACACGAAATCAGTTACATCTACGATCATCTACTGTATGCATATGCGTTTGCATTGGAGCTTAAGGCTTACGTGGCACCTAAAGAGAACAGAAGAGAATAGAGGGGAAGTAGAGAAGGGAAATACAGAACAGAGAAGATAACATTTGACAGATAAAGGAGAAGATACAAGAGGACAGGGAGATAGAGAGAATAAACAAGCAGAAGGAGAAATTGATTGGAAGCTGATGGAAGACGATGAGAAAGAGGAGAGCTTTTCAGATGACTAATTAACAGAAATTGGCTGAGGCTCAAATGCTTCATAAAGCAAACGGCTCGAAGCCAGAAGTCACAGCCGTCTTCATGTCGGCTTTTTGTCTTTCTGTTGCTGTCCCTGTTCCATCTGGATGTCTTTGTAACTCTTTTCGAGCCCATATCTTTGATATAATTATTATTTCATCGCAGTGAAATGGAACTTGGACAATATTAGATCAACCAGGCAAACCCATTCTTCTTGCACAGGCTTGGCAGTCTATAATCATCTATAATTAAGCGTTCATCTATAAATAGATATTTGTCCACGAATAGATTTAAGACATCCGGAGCTAAATGTAAAGGACTCAGGGCACTGAGAGTTTAGTTTGTTGATGCACCTAAATGGAGATATTTTTAGCAGGGAGCTATTTGTGGAAACAGTGGGAGACCAGTGGGCAGGAGAGGTAAACATATGGGAAGTAAACATACGGGGAACGCATTCCAGTGTGTATAGAGACCCTGAACTATTTAGGGAAAGTTTTTTCTCACCCCTAAAATTGCACCCCGCTGTTACATCCAGCTCTATTTTGTGTCGATATATTATTTCAAATCTTGGTCGAATCCTAGCGCAACATATGAAAGGACAAGTAATGTTCTTCGGCTCTTGCTTCAGCCCATTTGATCTACCAATCTTATGATTTGATTTGCTCTTGCCTTTTGCCACAGTTTACAAAGTGAGCATTGTGTCACAGCGTGACAGACAGACAGACAGACACATAAGCAGACTGAAATGAAAGACAGACAGACAGACACACAAGCAGATTGAAATGGAAGACAGACAGACACACAAGCAGACTGAAATGGAAGACAGACAGACACACAAGCAGACTGAAATGGAAGACAGACAGACACACAATCAGACTAAAATGGAAGACAGACAGACAGACACACAAGCAGACTGAAATGGAAGACAGACAGACACACAATCAGACTGAAATGGAAGACAGACAGATACACAATCAGACTGAAATGGAAGACAGACAGATACACAAGCAACTGAAATGGAAGATAGACAGACAAACACGCATGCAGGCATAAAATTGGAAGACAGACGGACTGTCGCACATGTAAAGAGACTAGGCGACTAATATGGCGAATTTCATATATTTACTTCTTGTTTCCGACATGCATAAATATTCATGCATAAATATGGCTATTTTCCCGACTGAATTCGATTAATTTAGCACGTATAAGAGCAAATAGACCTATGCGTTTATCAATTCTGTATATCCTTATTAAAAACGGCAAAAATTAAATTTTAACCAAAATATGCTGCACACAATGAAGTGTTGTGATGAAGATGATGTCATTGTTGTTTGCTGTAAATACTGTTGTCGTTGTTTTTAGCCTTAAACGTATAAATTACAACCTGATGAATATGACACAATGTGATGTAGATTATGATATGGTTGTTGTTGTCGTCGTCGTTGTTGTTAGCCTTAAAACAGCTTATATTACGATGAATATGATACAATGCGATGGTGGTAAGGTAATGATGCTGTTGTCCTCGTTGTCGTTGATGTTGCTGCTGCTGTTCTTAGGCCTAAAAACTATCGTCGGTGCCTTATTGGAAGCAGTGCGTCGTCTGCGTGATGTCATGATTCTAACCGTCTTCGTTCTGTCGATATTCGCCCTCGTTGGGCTCCAGCTCTACCAGGGTTCGCTGAAGCGCAAGTGCGTCCGCTTCCCCACCTGGCTCGAGAACTCCACGGACGCCGAGCGCAAAGAATACTTCCAGAGCACCAACAAAAGTAATCACTTTCAGCAGACTCAGTTGCTGCAGGAGTTTTATATGTGAAACTATTGAAGGTGAGGTAACATTTGCTTATATGGTTGTCTCTAAGTAAACTCTGCAGAAGCCTGGTTCCGAGTATCTGTCGACTTGCCACGAGGCTACGTATACAAGGTACTAGTATACGAGGTACTAGTTAAGCAGGTATTGGAAAACGTTTCTAGACGCTAGACGGAGAATGTCGCGATGTAACTGAAGCCGGTTTTGGTATCGTTTCTAACACAGATTAAATGTTTTCTGAATCATTTAAAAAACTGTGATTTTTAGTGTTATGCTAACGACTGTATGCTAAGCTATAATGTTGTGCCAACGACTGTATGCTATGCTCTACTGTGTTATATTATGCTAATTACGGAAGCAGCAATCCTAAATGAAGACACTTTTTAAAACCCCAACTTACAATTACTCGCATTTGCAGACATAACCATCCCGAATGGATGGGGCTTTATTGACACGAGGCGCCTGGTTTTCCACGGATAATCATAGACTTGTTATTCGCCCAGTGCTTATGATAAAGTCAGAACTTAGGCGATACGCAGTGCAATGCGTTGTGACAGATTCCTATTTGATGCAAACGCGATTCGCCAGAGATGGCAATGGCGTGCGCCGGGAAACAAGCACAAACGCCTAAATGCAGATGGAGGGAAAATCTCGATATTAAATTGACACAGCAGGCATCTCGCATGTTTCGGTGCAGTGACCACAAGAATAGATCAGACACTGAAATGAGCAAACAACTATGAGTCATCGACAGTTAAATTCACCGCGGTTCGCAACATTATGAAGACTCATGCGTGTGTTTATCATATAAACATGCTGACATTATTTATAAACATGGTTTATATAGCGACCGTATTGCCTCGACACTGCTCATTTTGCAGTGAATTGATCGGGCGCGTTTGATTGGGCGCTATGCCACTTAAGGGCCCATTGTACGGACCGTGGTGGCCCAAGATTTAAATCTCTCGAATATAACTATGACAGAGGACATACAGGCGCAATAGAAGCTATAAAACCAAGAGGTTCGGTAAAGTAATAAAGTAATGTTACAGGTAATAAATATTAATAGAGGTCAAACATTCACAGGTAGAGATGGTCATTAATACCTGGTAGGAAATGTCCCCCACCGGTCACGGTCAAGCGAAACGGTCAAAGTACAGATTCAGTCAGTTAACGGGAGCTGGGCGAACAGATAGAGGGGACTGGAGACCGACCGGCGACAACCAGTCAGCAAGACAGCTTAATGAACAATGAAGAGAATGCACGTAGGGAAGCACGGTCAGTATTGGCGTCAGAGTGACTGCCGCATACATAGAGAGTAGAATGGTCACCGAATGTTGTCAATAGAGGCAGCCGGTTTGAAAGAGGGTCAAGGTACCGGCACCCTGCAGCAAAGAATACACTTATTCTGAGCTGAAAGCAATGCACAAAAGAGTCACATTTAGATATACGCGAATACTAAAGGGTAATGGAATTTTGGCTGGAGGGATACGACCGAAATTGAGAGGTCCGAGGCCCACACAGGTAGATAATAGCCTGGGGGCAGAAAACTTATATAAGCGCTAGAACAGGTAGCTAAAGGAGGAGAGTCTTATCCGAATTGAGCTCTTGGGTGAAGTTCGGATTAGACCTATCTGCATTGTGACGGACAAGGGACGACTGCCGACATTGTTCTTTTCTGTCGTGAGTATTGTTTCTGTTATTAAATATATATCGCTGCAAGCGAGTGCTCTATTCTTTCTAGTTCCCATAACTTGGTCATATAACCACGATCGGTATGCGAACCAGCATCCTCACGCACAGAGGCGCCTCTTCATAAGGTCATTTTATGCGATCTGTTGAAATTAATGGACCATTTGTAGCTGACACCTAACATCATCGTCCGCAACGATGGCTGTTGCATATAAATGGGTGAAACTAAGACAAGATATCATAGACAGCAACCGAGTGATAATAATTTGCAAATGCAAATTAACGCTGTAACTGAATATAATATTATGAATAAAATGTTGATATATTTAATACTAAGTATGAAGAAATGCGAAAGTCCACTCACTGGTACCAACAACTGATATAGACCTAGATGACTGATGTCAGTTTAATCTGGGACAATTCTGTGTAGCCTTGACGTATATCAAGTTTAACTGACTGCAGTTAATTAAACAAAATTAACTGAGGATAACTGGGTGACAAACAATAAAATGGTAGCAGTAATTAAAATTCTAAATAATATTTGTTTGGTCCAGGAGCCCGGAGTTTCTTATATAAAAAACATCATGTAGACTGAATTCAGATTTATAAGTTTTATGATTATGGTTGGTCTTCTCCTTGTTTCTTCTCTATGATATATGCAGGCTTTCCTATATACTTGCAAGTTTCACGCATTGCTTGTTGTCTTATTGTATTTCACAGGTTCGTGGCTCATGCAAACTGAAAACGATGCAAAGCTCTGTGGCGAAACTGATGCCGGGTTAGAATTTTCTACCTCACCTATATATATATATATAAACATACATAAGCCTATATATATATAGGTGAGGTAGAATATATATATATATATATATATGTATATTGTTACATGTCACGTTCGAGCAGAGTATGAGAGTCAGAGGTGTGTTAACGGCGTAGAGAGAGAGAGAGAGAGAGAGAGTTAGGAAGAACGGTTGCTGTCTTCGGTCTGTTAGGACGTTTTGGTTTTGGTTTTGGTTCATGGGAACCGTTGTCTTGTGTTGGGTCCGTGAGACCTTTAGAGACTTTTTGTAGTGGCATGTTCTCGTTGGTTGAAGTCTTCTTTTGTTGTTGTGACGTCGTTTGACACATCGTGGAGGTTTGAATTGTGTTTTATTGTCTGTAGCATCAATAGTGTATATAGAAAACAAATACTTTTAACCAAAATCTGATGCTAATGTTCTTTTAAAAGTTCCCTAGGCTTTTAAATGTATATATATTTAGGCTTATGTGTGTTTACAGTCAACTGCATCAGATTCGAGTATATGATCGATGAAGTTTTAACCTACAACAAGTTGCTTATGAAAAACAGCAAACGGTATCAGAAAGCCGACTTAAGATATTGAAAGATCGCTTTCGAGTTCTTAGAAGTATCCATGGATTATATATATATATTATCGTCTACAAGTAACCAGACAAATGGGTCCCTCCTTCATATATGCATTGCATGCACAGATGCGCCTGCAACTAAAAGTACCATGCCTGTTTGTGGTTTCTAACATCTGAACGCTGTGATCAGTCCATATCTTCATGCATATATGGCTTCATGTTGCGTATAGGTTATTCATATGTTCGGAAGCGAAATTTTGAAGCTCGAATATACATACATAGGGCCTATATTTATCTGCTCGAGCGTCTAATCCATTTAGATGACTGTTTATATGAACTGAAGCTATATATCTGAGTAGATATGGCATACTTTGATGGGATAGTAGATTAGTCCACATCGAAATATCGGAGTCTTGGTCGTCGTAAATGCTACATGGCGCACATAAACGTTGTGGGCGATGTGAATGTTGATCGGAAATAAGTTTTGGGATTTATTAAAACCATTCACTTTGAACTACATTGGGATCGACTGAACTGGACCGTCTCAGGCTGAAATGAACTGAACTGGACCAGATTTTATAGCATCAGATTTGACTGCATATCTGACACAGCCAAGCACAGATGTTTAAGCAGTAGGGAAGCGCACATGGCCTTAAACTGTTGTCATGCCATTTGGCAGGTTATAGGCTAGAATATGATAGGATTGGGTATGATAGGTTGGCGTGTGATTTGGAGGAACGAGATGGTATGTATTGGAACCCAGCGAAAAATTATGTGATCTGATTCGTCTCTAAATTCGTCGTAATTGTAATCGTAAACTCGAAATGTCTAAAGCGCTACTTAATTAAAAGCTGAGCGCATGGCATCAGCATATTCACGAGCGCTGCGTCAAGTCAGTGGGTATGTCCAAATCTACCACGTGATGAACAAAGTCTGGTTGCCAGAAGACCACAGAGAGAACTGGACACATATGAGTTGTGATTAGCTGATAGAAATGGGAAGGCAGCGTATTCGATGGATCAGGGTGGGATTTGCAGAAAAGGTGAGGCTTGAGTTTTGAAAGGAATACCCGAGAAGTAATAGATAGAAGGAAATCCAGAACCGAGATATTTGAGAACAGGCCTCCACATCTCACCAGCACCAGTCGTCAGGCACCTGGAGGCTGGACGTGCTGTTCCACCAGAAAGCAACACAATAACAAGATCAGGGAAACATATTTCTAGCAACTGCATCAGGTTCGATGCATCAACCACGAAAACTAGCCAACTGAAAAGTTCATGAGTTTATTTTGATTGCCAGTATAGTTGCTTTAAATTATCACTTTCTACGAGTTTTACTAGAAATGTGCCTACTCATGTATACAGACATTGTATGTGTTGTGGATTTGCAGCGAGTGTCCGCCAAACTACAAGTGTGTCCTCGTTGGTCCCAATCCGAACTACGGCTACACCAACTTTGACAATTTCGGTTGGGCATTGCTCTGCGCCTTTCGCCTTATGACTCAGGATTACTGGGAGAACCTCTACCAACTGGTAGGTCAAACACAGGGACAGCGACAGGGGCAGAGACAAGGACAAGGACAAGGACAGAGGCAGGGAGGGTTTTGAGTCAGATTGAAGGGAACAATTTTCGATATGGCCAACATTATCTGACGTGATGAGAAGTTAAGAGCTGCTCATAAACAGTGTTTGGTATTTAGTAATGACGGCATTTGTTTTAAAGATGGTGAAGATTAGTTTTCAGATCGCGGTATAGCTTATAAGAGATCCGTGCTTATAAAGGAGAAGCTGAATTTTTAAAAGAAGACACCGAGTCTTCCGCTGAGTCCCAGATTGTACATTTAAAATCCGTTGCACGAAGCATTTGGCTTAAGCCGCTTAACACGATGTCTGTGCATGTCTACTTGCGTTCCCTTCGGATGCGTGATATTCTTGCAGACCCGAAAGATATCTGACCCAATAAAACTGCAATCCAGAATAACTGCTAACTGAAGTCGTGATATCACCATGCAATATATTTTTGTCTCGTTTTACATGCTCAGCGAAGCAGGTGAGCAGTGGAAGACGGGCGAGGACAACTCTTTCAAGGAGACAGCCTAGGGAGGCGCCAGAAGAGCGCTCGCTCATTTGTACAAATGATATCTGATAATTTTGACCCTTTAGTTTGCATTTTGCATACCTTGTGCCCGAGTGCCAAACACTCTCTTTACGCTACGACAGAGAAAAACACTTAACTATGTAAGCGAATTTGGCAGACCCAGCCGTGCGGACAATATATTCACAGGACCGGAGTTTCTGCCACACCGCCCGCCTGACCGAAGTTCAATACAAGACCGGGCAGTTGAGCTTATGGCTCACCATATTTCTCCAGGCGCCCTACCCTGCTGCAGATAATGGAATTTTTCGAAAATAGTTAGGCCTACTTTATAGGATAATTTCATGCAGGTACATAACCGGATCTTGCAGCCGTCTTCAACTACTGACCGCGTGTGTGTGTGTGTGGGTGGGTGGGTGTATGGGTACCCACACCCACAGACCCACATCTTTTTTGTGTGTGTGGTCTATGGCATCGTTAGACTCAGTCATTACAAGTCTTTTCGCCAGCCCTGTCTTCAACACGAAAAACCACCGCCGTCGCCGCCGCCTCCGTGTTTTTAGTTGCGTCCTGCTTCCCCTCCTCCTCGAGATTTGTTCTACCAGGTGTCACGTGACGGCTCTAGGCATTGCGACTTGCTTCTGTACTAATCCTTTCTCTCGCCTCTACCGTTTATGACCCATGAAGACTGTCTACATAATAGCCCAGACAGTATAAAGTGGCTTCTTTGAATCAGCTGCACGCATATTTATATATATATAAGCCTATATACAGAGCGAGAAAAAAGCACGACAGTAAGCATATATATATATGCATATATGTCTGTAACTGAGAATAATATGGTCATAAAAAATCGAGCAGAGGACACAGCCTTGGAAAGAAAGACGCGAGAAGCAGCTTAGAAGATGGTCAAGGACCAATGCGATGCCTGTATCAGACAGGGCAGTACTTCGGGCATAAGTTAAAAGAGACAGACAATAAATAGACAGAGAAACAGAAGACAGACAGACAAACAGACAGACAAACAGACAGACAAACAGAAGACAGACAGACAAACAGACAGACAAACAGACAGACAAACAGACAGACAGACAGACAGACAAACAGACAGACAAACAGACAGACAAACAGACAGACAGACAAACAGACAGACAAACAGACAGACAAACAGACAGACAAACAGACAGACAAACAGACAGACAAACAGACAGACAAACAGACAGACAAACAGACAGACAAACAGACAGACAAACGGACAGACAAACGGACAGACAAACGGACAGACAAACGGACAGACAAACAGACAGACAAACAGACAGACAGACAGACAGACAAACAGACAGACAAACAGACAGACAAACAGACAGACATAGGTTGGATAGGTAGAAGGCCAACAATTAAAATATAAGGGAATGAGGTTTGAAATAGTTAGAAAACAAGCAGCCTAGAGGATCTACCCCAGACAGCCATGTTCAGTGTCCTCAGAGCGGGCCGGCATTTTGGCAGTGGTCTGTTATTGGCAAAGACCCGGATTAACCAGGATGCAAAATATGCAACCGCATGACAGAAGGCCTCAAATTTCAAATTTTTTCTGCAGTGACAAAATCTGACTTAGATTTCTTTACACCATTTATTTGTTCACAGGAATCAGACATCAGTTTTCATTTAAATTAGAATTTGCACAGTAACAAATTGAAAAAGTCAATGTAATAAGGTGCTTTTACACACTTTTCTAATAGTTGAACATTTTCCTGTCAATACATACTCTATGCTGACGTCACATTTAGTTAGACGCTTTTCGATGATTTTCAGTCTAAGAGAGAGGTAGAGGTAGAGATAGAGCAATAGATATTGATAGGCCTATAAACTTTTTGTGGTAACTGTGTTTACTGTGTATTTTTGTGTAAAAAATTCTGAAATTATATGCATAGTCAATGGCGTATCTGGCGTGGAGGAGGGTTTTGAGTCTGGACCAAGGCCATCACTGTTGGGATTCGTGTTGATTCAAAGAGATGTTTCATGTGTGTCCCCTCTCTGTCTCTCTGTCTCTCTCTCTCTGTGTGTCTCTCTCTGTCTCTGTCTCTGTCTCTGTCTCTTTCTGGAACAGTGATTCTAGACTTCGCTCTGTCAATAGATAACAAACATCATAGAATAAAGAGTATTTTCCAGACGGATTTGTTAAGTGTGCATGTTATAAAAGCAGCACCAAAAGTTGTCCAACACGTGACCCAAATGTGCTCATTTTCAAACTAAATGTTTCAAATTGCGTTGGCTGTCGGCGTTTGGCTTGGGACCCCGCTGAGAGAGCTTACGATACCCCTCAGAACCTCTAGTCGCTAGGTGCTTCGCGGCTTCGGCGCTCGCTGTTCCAGACACCCTCAACTTTCATCCGGGTACTGGGCACCCTGACTAAAAAAAAGTTTCGAACCCCGCTATGCATAGTCTACAACAGATGTTTTCAGTATAATAAACAATTGAAACAAATTCAGATATCCTCCGAAATGGGCATCAATAACGTTATCTGTTTCCTGAGTACTGACATCATACTACACTTGGTTTATAGCATGTCTTTACGGCATCTTGTCCTAAGCGCAGTATAAGACAAGTGTAGAGTTTGTGTGGGGTCTCCGATTGGTTAATCCGGCTATGGCAGGCCAGCTAAGGGCACAGGGGCTGTCAGGGATGGGTGCACTGCTTCCACCCACACCCAAAGGTAGAATTATTATATTTAAATAATCGGGTTCTAATCCGATCCAAAGCGAAGGTTTGCTGTAGGTCCAAGACTATGTATTTTTCAGCAGTTGTAAAAGTGTCATAAGTCATAACACGAATTACTGTTATTACTGTTATATCTCTGTTTTAAAAAGGTGATTCGAGCAAATGGTCGCGTGAACATGTTGTTCTTCATCGTCGTAATCTTCATGGGTTCGTTCTATTTGGTCAACCTGATTCTGGCGATAGTCGCCATGTCCTACGACGACTGCCAGAAGAAGGACCTCGAAGAGGCAGAGGAAGCGGAAGAGGCTGACGAAGAGGAAGCCCTTGTGAGTCCATCCATCCATCTAGGTCCTTGAAAGGCAATACATTAAGAGTCTGAATAGAAACAAATACATGCATATTAGAGAAAACATACATGTATGCATATACACATACATATATACATCTGTGGTGCCGCCAATCCTCGGCTCGAGGACGGTTGAAGACAAAACAAGACAAAACAAGGCAAAACATACAAACATACATACATACATCGATGCATACAGTTATGCATATATATATATATATATATATATGATTGTACATACATTAAAAAATTACCCATTAAAGGTTGCGCCTTTGTTTACACACCTCTGTAGACACTCATCAGAAATGTTGTCCGAGGTCTTCAAGGCTGAAGCTCAAACCCGGTTATAGCAATGCCATAACAGCTAGTCCACCTCTTTAGCCACCCAGCTCACGTTTGTACTCTTGACTGTGCCGGCCAGCGCCGTAATTCACAGCAACAAAAACGACACCCCATGCGTATACACAGGTACACGCATGCATATCTAGTATCAATGTGCCAGCTGCAGTCCAGTAACGGTGTCCGGGCCGGAGTCCCTGTGTCAAGCGATTTTTGTGTATTTTAGAAGGAAATGCCAGCGATTTAGAGCAAGGACTATGACACTGTTGTTATATTTTGCATAAGATTAACTCATTTGTAGGCCTACATAAAAATTGCGTTCAAGGCGGCTGGGTCAAATTTTGGGGCTATAGCCTCTTAGCCCCAGAGCTGGCACCGCCACTGCATGCAAGTTTACTAGAATAGGTAGACCTACGAAGCTTTGCATAACATACAAGCCCCTCAAATTATGGTGTAGAAGGGCAAGGGGTAATACTGCTATATGCTTACATGTGAATATATATATATATATATATATGTTGACAGTCTGAATGTTCTGTTTTGCTGTATGTCTCCGTCTTCATCTATATCTTGGTCTCTAACTCATCTTCCTATCTATATCTCGATCTACATTTATGTCTAAGTCCTTTTGTAATCTGTTTTTGCTGTCTGTCGCTTTCTATCTGTGCGCAATTGTTCTAAAATTGGATGATGGCCTTCGACTGTTTCGGAACAGGAAGAAGTGACGCGGAGAATTGCTCTTCTGGAGGAAGCGGTGATGCGCAAGAGTCCATCCGACCTGTCCTGTTCCAGTCTCGATGCCTTTCTTCCTCATCGGATTAAACTAGCAAGGGACAAAGACTGCATCAGCATCCACTCCGAAAGAGGCATCGACACGCGTAGGAGGTTCAGCGTCGTCAACAGTCAGGGCAAAAAGGTAATTCTCTATTCTACTTTATTGTGTACTTCATGATGTTGCTTCAAAAAATGACCCAAGTAGTAATTTCAACTGATTATTATCTATCCAATTTCATGTCAATATTTGTATTTTAATGTAACTGATAGCGTGTAACTCCTAGTGTAACCTCTTGGCAACATAAAAGAACATATATCCACGTTCGTGTTCAGTTGGGCCGGCAGTGAGCCACTGGTTACAGCTAGACCCAGTGTGGGCAAACAAACTTCACTGACAGGGTCTCACTTATTGGCGACGTTCAATGCTGAAAAAGTGAGTCGACCAATCACAGAAATCGTGCGATCACTCAGGCCAGAATGTGTGCCTAATCCGGGTTCAATGCATCTCATTCCTTTTGGAGTTCGTCACGATTAGGTTGACTGGGCAAGCTGGACATCGAAAGTTTCCCACGTTAACTAAACACAGGTCAATCAATCACTCAGTCAGGCTGTCTGTTTATATAGCGCGCAGCCCTTGAAGCATTTCAATGGGCTACGGAATAGCTGTGTAATTCAATGATGTGCTTCGTTGATACAAAGCGTTTTGAGGCGAAATCACCAGCAAGCGTTGAAGCCAGAGAGGATCGAAGACCTTGTTCATGTCGGTGCGTTTTTAGTTTAATTCGATACAGTGCCATTCCGTTTACAGACATGGTCAGAGAAATCCAGTTGTCACACATTTTCTGAAAACGATAAATTAGGGACATTTGTTTAAGAGCAGACAAACTGGCGTCGGCAGTGTGTGATCTCTGCGTCTACGCAGCGGAGCCGGCGTTTCGCCTAATTCTGGCGACGGTTTTTGGCTTATTGACTCTCGTGGCGAATCTGGACAGCGCAAATTTACAGAGAGAAATCGCAAAAATGCGTCGTTCATCAAACGCAATCGGGCTTCTCGACCAGCGGAGCTTCATTGGATGGGCGGCGGACAAGAGAGCTCAGGCAACGGACGACGGATGGACGGATGAAGGGACGGAAGGATGGACGGAAGGATGGACGGAAGGATGGACGGAAGGATGGACGGAAGGATGGACGAGTGTGTAAGCTACGAGGGAGGAGATGGGCACTTGGTTCTTGCGTTAGATTTACGGACCTCGTTAAACATGGCTTTCCGCCGAAAGCCGGAGACTGGGACTCGAGCGACCGGGGGCTCAGCCAGACAGGGACTCGGCGACGACCGGCGTCCTTAGCGACGCAGATATTTCGTTAGTCTCCGCGTGACAATTAAAGTTGTGGGATTTATCAGCTACAGGTGCGGCCGAAATTAGCCGATGTGCAATGAACGAAAGATATGCCTCACTTACATAAATATCTATAAAGCAGTCAGACCATGGATGTGTATATATTATACATACATACATATATATATATATATATATGCTGACGGATACTTGGACTGTGAACTGAGAAACGGAAGGAAGAAAGGAAGGAAGGAAGGAAGGAAGGAAGGAAGGAAGGAAGGAAGGAAGGAAGGAAGGAAGGAAGGAAGGAAGGAAGGAAGGAAGGAAGGAAGGAAGGAAGGAAGGAAGGAAGGAAGGAAGGAAGGAGGGAAGGAAGGAGGGAAGGAAGGAAGGAAGGAAGGAAGGAAGGAAGGAAGGAAGGAAGGAAGGATGAATGAATGGATGGATGGACGGACGGACGGATGGATTGATGGATGGATAGATGGATGGATGGATGGATGGACGGATGGAGGGGATGGATAAATGAATGGATGGATCAAAAGCAGCAACGTGAAAATAGCAAAAGCAAACTAACATGAACACGAATTCTAAGAGGTTGTTATCTCAGAATAAAAGATGTCGTCGATGTGACATGAGCTGTGATTCTGTTCCAGACAAGCTCCAGCGTTCCAGGTTCTCCGTGTCTGGCTCGTCGTAACAGCCGAACGCATCACTTCAGCTGGAGCCGAAAGGACCCTCCACCCGCCGTCGCCGTCCTCCCTCCTCACGTGCTCCCTCTGCCCGCCCTTCCTCCATTCATCGACGTTCGTCCCCATTCGCAGCCGCTAGTCACGCCGTGCCTCGACAATCTCGACCTGCCCTTCGCCGACGACGAGTCGGCTCCCATCACTCCGACGGCCGAAGACCTGAATCATCACCAGCGGGTCGCGCAACGCGGAACGCTCGTTCGTGGAGGCACAAAGCGACACAGCCTTCTTGCTCGCGTTGCCTCTGGGCCGAAGCGGGCCAGCTACTACTTGCCGCGAAATCGGGCTCTGTCTCATCATTCGTCCGATTATTCGAGGTTCAGGGAGAAGAAAGGAGAACCGACGCACTTCCGCTGGAACGCATCCGTTCGGATGAAGAGACCTCGAGCGAACGAAGGACCGTCATCGACGAAGAGAAAGACAAGCGATGTGGCAAGTCAACGATCTCACACACGTATCTCCACCATAGAAGCACATTATTATTATGCGATGAATTGTGTATTTTCGTCATCACCCCGTTTGCTTTATTCTTTATTACCCTTTTATCTCTTTTCCCGACATTTCTTCTTCTTCTTCTTCTTCTTCTTCTTCTTCCTCTTCTTCTTCTTCTTCTTCTTCTTCTTCTTCTTCTTCTTCCCGACATTTCTTATTATTATTTTTTTAAACTATTATTATTATTATTATTTATTTATTTATTTATTTATACTTTATACTATTTAGGATTGTAGTGCAGGCTTAAAAGCAGCGACTGAGCGCACGGTTATGGCATTATCAGGAGAGCCAAGTAAAGAGGATTCGATCAGGGCTTAATTGGAAATTCTCTGGAAAGCAGATGGCATTTCGTCGTTGGACAGTCACCGAAATCCTCTTGAACAGATAGCATTACTACTGCTGTTACTGCCACTACCACTACTACTACTACTGTTGTTGTTGAGGTTGTTGTCGTGAGAGTTGTTGTGGAAGTTGTTGCTATTACTGTATTATTCTTATTATTGTTATTGTCGATATTGTTATTGTTGTTATTGGGTCATTGTTGTTTTTGCTATTTTTATTCATTTTTCATTTCATTTTTCTGTCTTGAATCTTTTCATATTCGGATCCTTCTTCTTCTCATATCCAACAGTCTGTGCTTAAAGGCTGTATGGTCAGTCCGACTCCCATCATCTATACCATGTAAATGTAAATGTACATGTATTTCTTTAGCGACTGTATGACCTCGACCCTGCTCATTTTTCAATGAATTGATCGGGTGACATCCTTCACCACCGCTGCCCGTTTAATGGGCGCCACCCATTTAAGGTCCCTGTATACGGACCGTGGTTAAAATCTCTGAAATATAGCCACCATCGGCATCCTCACGCACAGAGGCGCCTTTACGTACGCGTTAACCAATGCAGCTAACCAGGCCATCTAGTCTATTTGACCTCTAATCGGGCTGAACAGGAAGCGACTGAAGCTGTGTGGAATAACAGATAATTTCTTCCGTTAGGATGGTTGCCAGACGGCAGATTGCGATGCTGGAAAGGATTTTCTCTTTCCCGACAATCCATTCGTCTGCCGAACACCAAGCACGACAATCATCGACATACAAGGTTGGCTGTGGCGCCATCTAGACTCGTCTTGTTCCTTTAATGGTTCTTCTCGTCTATATCATTGTCTCTATTGTACAATTCAGATTCAAACTGGTAGAGCGACGTAACCATCTTCTAAGCTGCATACCGGTCTGTCATGTTGCTATGTGATTTAACGATATAAAATATGAAATGATTTGAAACCAAGATCGAAAATCTGATTCGTCTCTTGCTTGCTGAATGGCATACAATAAAAGAACTGGGAACTCCCTTAAGTTCCACTCTGGGCGTTGGGGAAATGAACAGCGCAGATGCTAAAACCGTAATGAGCCCATCGATGGCCGATAATAGAGGGTCTAACCTGTCCTCGGGGTGTTTTTTTGATTCCTGGAATATGACTGAAATCCTTGCCTGTTACTTAAATGTTTACGTCTTGCGCCATTTATTGGCGTATTAATACCATACACAGAGAGACATATTATGTCACTAACGCATGATTCAAGAGCCATGCGTGATTTCTCTTTCAGCTTTGAAACTTCATAGAAAATAGTTTTAAGGTGCAACTTTTACAATATATTCGAAATATTGTGAGCTGAATTTGTAGTTGAATTATTTTCTGTTTTATGTAGTGTATATTATGAAAACGACGTTTCTTACACATCTTATTAAACTAATAAATGTTTCATTGATTTCTTTCAGATGTGCTTGTCTTAAAAGATTTGATAAATCACGCTTCCGGAAAGAAAGGTACAAAATCCCCATTTCTGTTCTAATCGCATCCTGTTTATCAATGTTACATTTTAGTGAGATATTTGATGTTTGTGATACTCTGTTTTAAGTAGAACCCATACTCGACGCACACGTTCCATGCAGTTATCTGATTTGATTTGATTTTGATTTGATTTGATAACTTATATAGCGCTTCTTACAGAACAAACTACTCAGAGGCGCTTCCAGCATGAGAGCCCCTGGGAAATAAGAACGTCTTTAAACAATGAGCTGACTGAGCTCTATCAACAACAGTGACCCTTGCACGAAGCGATAGCGGAAGTTCATTCCATAGACATGGCCTACAACGGCAAAGCCCTCTGCTGAGCAAGGGAAGACTTAACACGAGGTCTAGAAATAAATAGATCCTTGTGCGAAAATCTGTGCGCCACAATAAGTTAGAATGGGCATCGAAGCAAAATCTTGTCTATATATATTAGATTTGTATATATTGTTAGAGTAGTAGTTTAGAATTGCAAAGCTACCTTAGCAGTTATTCTTAGCAATTCTAAAAACTCTACTGAACAGAAGCAAAAGTCAAAGCTTAAATTTGCAGAGCCTAAGCACGGCTAGAACAATCTCCTGCTTTCAGAATATGAATTTGGATCGTGCTCTGTTAGTCTGGTGTTGTGTGCATTTCATTTAGACGCCTCGTGCGTTTTTTTAAGGATTTCTGGCGCAGGAGGGAATCTTCAAAGACTACGTGAAGACGAAATGCCTGCAGCTGTTTTTCGGATGGGAGTGCTGTTCTTGCTGGTACCGATTTGCACACCTCGTGGAGCTGGTCATAATGGATGCCTTCGTCGACCTCTTCATCACTCTGTGCATCGTCATCAACACCCTCTTCATGGCCATGGAGAACGCTGGAATGAGCGAGACTCTCGTTAGAACACTCGTCGTCGGAAACTACGTAGGTGCACTAAGGCCCAAAGCGCCACTTACGTTCGGACTCTATAGACCGTCCATTTATTTTTATCTAGCGCTAAGCACATTTGACCCTGCCTTAGGAATCAGAAAGCTAACGATTGTCCTATGTTTCTCTGGCCGCAGTGAGCTTCCATAGCTTTGCCTTAGAACGCATAAGCGGGCGACGACGGTGAAGTCGACGATAACGATTGAGCTACGATAACGATGATAAAGATGACGAAGATGTTGATGACGGCAAGAAAAAGACGACGATTACGATTAAACGACGATTGCGATTATGACAATGACGATGATAATAAAGACGATGATGACAATAACGAAGATGACGAAGATAATGCTGATAAAGATGATGACGGTGATGATGTTGTCTGTCGATTGTCAGGTCTTCACGACGATCTTTACAACTGAGGCGATTCTGAAGATCCTGGCGCTCGGTCTCTTCACCTACTTGAAGGACAAGTGGAACTGCTTCGATGTCATCATCGTCATACTCAGCCTCATTGAACTCGGCCTTTCGAACGTCAAGGGCCTGTCCATCCTTCGCTCCTTCCGTCTGGTTAGTTTTCTTCTGGCCGCTGCTGGGCCGAAGGTTCGAATACCGGTGTCTCGACAAATTCAGTAATGATTGTCTACACCTGTACCGATTGATAATGTCGCGTAGCATAAACGATTGTTTGTCTACACCGGTAGTCGTTTCCTATGGTTCCAGCAAAGGCATATTTCTCGCAACAGATCTTGCTGTTTTCCAATTTATTCAATCTGCTTTCGACATTTCTTCTATGTGTAACGTTTTCCGACACACACAAAAGTTAACAATCGCCATTGTGTGACGTCTTCTTTAAAAATATCAATTTAAAAATTGTCATTGTGTGACGTTTTCTTTAGACATAATAAAATTAATAATCTCCATTGACAATTTTGACATTGTTTTAGGAAATCTTACCCCGTTGATGTACCTCGACAATTTATTTGAATCGCCATTGTGTGACGTTATCTTTAGACACAACCAAATTAATTAATAATCGCTATTGTGTGACGTTTTCTTTAAACACAATCAAATTAATAATCACCATTGTGATACATTTTCTTACACATAAAAGTTAATAATCGCCATTGTGTGACGTGTTCATTAAAATTAATCAAATTGGTCAAATCAATCAAATTAATAATCATTATTGTGTGACGTTTTCTTTAGACAACAAACAAATTAATAATCGCTATTGTTTTACGCTTTCTAAGACACAAAATATAATCGCCTTTGTCTGACGTTTTCTTTACAATCAAATTAATATTTGTCATTGTGTGACATTTTCATTAAAATAAATTAAATTAATAATCGCCATTGTGTGACGTTTTCCTACATATAAAAGTTAATAATCGCCATTGTGTGACGTTTTCTTTAAACACAAGCAATTTAAAAATCCCCATTGTGTGACTTTTTCTTAATTAATAATCGCTACTGTGCGTCGTTTTCTTACACATTAAAAGTTAATAATTGCTATTATGTGACGGTTTCTTTAAACACAATCAAAATGATAATCGCCATTGTGTGACTTTTTCCTACACACTCAAGTTAATAATTAATTTTATAAACAGCGACATAGTAACAATAACAACGTTGACTGTCTTTACTTTGCCACCAAACGGGTCTACATAGATCCTCTGTGTTGAAGCTGAGGTAGTAAACTTTTGCTCGTGCTTTACAGTTGCGAGTGTTCAAACTGGCGAAGTCGTGGCCGACGTTGAACCTTCTGATCGGTATAATCGGTCGAACGATGGGCGCCCTTGGTAACCTGTGCCTCGTCCTCGCTATTATCATCTTCATCTTCGCTGTGATGGGAATGCAACTCTACGGAAACAACTACACGGAAGTGTGGTTTCCGGGCGGAGTACCTCGCTGGAACTTCACGGATTTCCTTCACTCGTTCATGATCGTGTTTCGAGTGCTGTGCGGCGAATGGATCGAGTCCATGTGGGACTGTATTCACTGCACCAACTTCATCTGTGTACCATTCTTCCTTCTGACGATGATAATTGGAAACCTAGTGGTATGAAACTTTGACATTGAAACATTCATTGAAACATTAACATTAATTGAAAACTTAGTGGTATGAAATATTGACCTTGAAACATTAATTTAAAATATTAACATTAATTGGAAACTTAGTGGTATGAAACATTGACATTGAAACATTAATTGGAACATTAACATTAATTATTGGAAGCCTAGTGGTATGAAACATTACGCGACCATCGATCGACTTCACTTGAAGCGACCATAGATTGGTGCCTTGAGCATTATGATAACGGCGCTATAAAATCTTTAGATTAGATTACTCAGATCAACATATTTCCAGATTAATCGCTGTTTTACTTAGATAAATTAAAAATAACTCCAAGTCTAATAGATTCATGCATGATCCGGTGACATGGATTTATCTGAAGGAGTTCAACTGCAATGATCTTATTAATGCGGATTACCTATCAGTTGTACTTGACATCGGCTAATTCCTTGATTAGATGGATTCGTGATTAGAGAGATTCGATTAGATACCTGGTGAGCTTTCGTGTACTATAGGTCTTCCACTTTAATTTATATAGTACTTGCTCATCGTTTACTGTTTTTCAGAGCACGTTAGATGACCTTTAAAATGTACAGTATTTTAAATTCTCGTCCTTTCTCCTGGCAGGTAAGGTTGAGATGATTCCTAGGATTAGCGACATCCTGGATGCTTTGTGTAAATAAAACGCATGGACACCTGAACGTTTAATGTTTGTGAATGGCTTGCTTCTACAGAATTAACTCTTCAAGTGCTCTGTGTTTTAATCATCTCGCTTCAGGTGCTCAACCTCTTCCTCGCTCTGCTGCTGAGCTCGTTCGGTGCTGAGAGCTTCCAACATTCGCAGGAGGACGCCGAAACGAACAAGCTCCAGGAAGCCATCGACCGAATCAACCGCTTCGTCATCTTCCTCAAGTCTCACGCTTTGTCGTGCGTCAAGGTCAAAGGTCCCTACAAGCCTCCAACGACGACGACAGATGACGCCACGAGTTCAGACGCCGAAGCGCGCGATAAGATCTACACGACAGCAGAGCAGACGACGACGATGGCTAAGATGACGAACGGACCGGGTTCAAACTTCGAGGAGAGAGAGTTCGGCTCAAGCAATGGCTCCAAACACTGCATGCTACACGAACAGAGTGCGACAGGTGAGAGATTAAACTCTCGAGTCATTGAAGAACAATCGATCTACTACTACTACCACTACCACAACTACCACCACTACCACTACCACCATACTACTATCCGACATGTTCTGTTTTCCTCGTTTTCTTCATCATCACCATCCATCACCTCAGTCATCATCATCAACATCATATTATCGTCACAGCATCAACAATATCGTCAACAGTGATGCTGATGATGATGATGCAATGTCAACATTACATCGTCGTCGTCGTAATCATCATAATCAACAACATTGTTATCGATATTATCATCACTGTTTTCGGAACCAATATTGTAGTATGGTATTGGAATGGGTAGTAGATTGGTAGGAATTGGGTTTGTATAACTGGACTTCTAGTATCAGTGGAATACTGGTCTAGTTGTACAGTTCTTGCTGTTGCCGTGTGATTCCTTTTGTTTTTGCTTTGTTGTTGTTATCATTGCTTTTGCTGGTGTTTTGTCAACGAATGTAGGGAATGCATTGCGGGCCTTTATTGGCACGGTTTATTATATTCAATCATGTCATGCTTTCATTTTGCCAAAGACATCCAGAACTCTCTGCGACACGTCCGGGGGTCGTCCAAGTCTCACGTTGGCTATGTGCTCGTTTCGCCGTTCGGTGAGTATTAGCTTTCGGTGGCCGCTGGGACCGTGCACATGTAGATCCTCTTACTCGCCTGTCCATCGATGAATGTCATAACCCCATATGATCCATGTATTGATGCACTGCAAACTATGTCTCCTTTTGTTCTACTGTCGTCTGTCTACCAGCTGCTTTGTATATTGTAAAAATGATCATCCCTGTATACATTTTGCCTCCACTTTAGACCGTATCAGTAGGCTGTCTCAGTCTCCCCGGTACATCATAGACTTTCTTCATGCCATAACACGGTTTGTTTCTGTGAAAGCTTTCAAGTGTCTTCATCTTGTGCTCCTAATGCGTCTTATACTGTCGCTCTGAAAGGCTTGGTAATGCTGTTATGGACTGCTTGCTCTCTGTCCCCCATGATGCGTGTTGTTCTGCTGTCTTCATATACAACCTTTGACTGCCTCGTAACTCTGCCTGATCCAACCTAAACGACACGTCGTTGGAAGCATCAGACAACGAGAAAGGGCTGTCCACCAGTACTCATTAGCCGAGGCTAAGAAAATGAAGTCGCTAACACTTCATACTTATAGCAAAAAATCTGCTTCTCTTGGTTCGCTTAAAGGGAATGGTCTGGGTTTTTTGCAGTATTACTATACTAATTACAGTTGCATTACTATTCGTAGATTTTATTTATATGCTTTGGTTTATTATTTTATTCGTTTTTAAAGCTACCAATATGCTTATATTTGTCTCTTCGGCTTCTTCTTTGTAATGAGTCTGATATATTCACCAATATTTGCTGTAATTTTTATAGTATATGTCAAAATAAATATGCTGTCGGTGTACCTGGTAAACCTAGAGCTCAATTAGTGAGTTGCATGCTGTTCAGCATCTTACATTAATGTGAATCCATTTAAACATCTCATGTCTTGCAGTTCGTGGTGAAAACAGAACCATAGCAGAGCTTCTTACACCAAATACCTGCGTCTTCTTGTTCTAGATACCTGAGCTACTATCTCTAGTGTACTATAAAATAGTAAAAGCCGGTTACCTGCTTTTCTTTGTTGCTTATTTTTGTCGTTTAGTTGTTTGCCTTTCTCGTTACCTGCTTCTAATGATAATCAATAATCCAAGAATTTATATAGCGCCAACGTATTAATGCTCAAGACTTCAGTCGCTACTAAGCAAAGTCGGTTTGCTTCTCTAGTTTCCTGTTTCTTTAGATGCCTATCCAGCTTCCAAATACTCATTTATTGTCTTTCAGAAACATATGAAGAATACAATTACCAGGTAAGCCTTCGGGTAGTCTACTCAGCTAGGTAATATTTATGATATGCACTTACGCAGATACATGGCATGTTATTTATCGGTAATGTACATTTAGCCTCTTAAATTATGCATTGATATTTGACATAAAACCCTTTTATGGTTCTCAGAAATGACCAAGATGTCGATTTTAGCATACAATATATTACAAGTAATTGCAATAACTAAATTTGAGCAGCGAATGTCGATATATATATATAAATATTTAATGCCTCTAATGCGTCGCTAAAGTAATATATGGAGATATTTTCGAACCTTTTATTTAGAGTAGCTTTTACTGAGCTCTGCAGTATAGCTAATGAAAAAGAAATTAACTGCTTTGGAGAATGCCTTCGGAGAAGGCGGAGGGGAGAAGTAGGAGGGGAAAGGAAGACAGAAGTGAAATAGAGGAGTAAATTAGCCGGTGCTGAGCTCGCCTGGGGACTGTTCGACATACTTTCATGATCTCTGTCTTCGCATGCAAAGACCTTCATGAAATATGGGACGCGAATTGCGATGCTGGTTCTCCTCATATGAATCCCTAAAAAGCTGCCTTATTTCTTCTCGTTTGTTGTACTTGTAATTGAAATAATACTTATTTCAAGACCATAAATTTCACCATATTTTCTAAATTTTTAACCTGACATCCTCAATAAATATGAGGTGACGCTATGTACATCCGGGATTTTACAAATGATAACTACAGTTAGACCTACAATCCAAAGCGATCTGCAAGGTGCTGTGAATGTGTACAAAACCACCCATGGTAGGGTCGAAAAATTCGAGAAACTTTAAATAGACTAACTCGCTAGAATCTGCTTTTAGACTGGCATAGACTATGCCGACATGTACTGCTGAAGGTAAGGTCTCTTCCTGTGTTGATTGAGGCATGCTGTTTCGTCCGTAAATGCCTTCATCGTTCCTTTTCTATCTGATGAATCCGCAAGAGGAAGGAACGCCTAATGGAATAGTCAGGTGGCTTTACTTCTTCGAGCGTATTAGAATTCATCCCCTTGGCGATGCGAACAAGCCTTCACTGGGAACAGATTTTCTTGGTGGTCTGCCCGCGAACGAGGGCCCCTGCAGCCATAATAAGACTTAGCCAGCATTAGATTAGCCAGCATTAGACTCCTCGCACTCTGTGCAATTGGATTTTGGATTGGAGAAAAGCAGCGACACAGTGACCGCATGCAGCGACGTTACATTAGCCTACATTACAACTTTTACATCACATTACATCCTAATAGATTACATAACATTGTCTAACATTTCATCACATCAGATCGCATTAACCGTATAAAAATGTTAACAGTAGTGTGGGGCATTTACGGAGCGATTCGTATTTAGATATAATTGTTTATTTAATTTATAATCATTATAGTAATAATAATAACAATAATTGATATTAATGATAATATTATGAAATAATATATTTATAAACAATTCTCTGAATTCAACAGTATTGCAGTGTTAATGGGAATTTATGTGGCGCTGTCTGAAAGCAATTTCAAATTCGTCATCGTTCTGCTTCTGCAGCTGGCATGGCGAAATCGTTGAACAGATGTCTGCTGTGTTAGGGGTTCGAATCCCAGCGCAGCATTTGTGAAATTGTCTCGGTGGCACCTGTGTGAATTGGATTAGTCTGGGTTTCAGAATATTAAACCTAATCATGGTAGGCCTCATCTTAATGAATGGCATCGGCTTAGGATGGATTACACGCTGCAGTAGATTTAATTCACAAATCCCATTTGGCAGCTTCCATTACACTAAAAAATCCTTGTCTTCTGCCAGGACACGGAAGCTCCTACTCGCCCAGCCAGCGCCAAGTCTATCGCGTCGCTAGGTAACGTGGCGCTTGGCCTGCCTCCGCATCTGGCTGCTGAGAATCCGTCGTCCTTGGCATCTTCGTCGCTAAGCAGCAGCGAGACCAGCCTCATCATCAACCCGGTCTTCTGCGACGAGACTGCAAGCGCCAACGACAAGACGCTCAGCGTTGCTGAAGGTCCCGAGGTCAACGAGGTCAAGGTCGTGTTTGTGAGGTACCCGGATGAGTGCTGTCCACTGTGCTGTACGAAGAGGAGCCGATGCTGTCCACTAGTCGACCGGTCACTAGGTGGCCGCGTCTGGTGGGGGTTTCGCTGTGCTATGTACAAACTGGTCGAACACAAGTACTTCGAAACGTTCATCATCCTTATGATCCTTGCAAGCAGCCTGGCACTGGTAAGATACCTATAAGCAATCTCTAGCACTTCGAAACGAACTTACAACATAGTCAGGCGCTTCTAAATGAACTCAAAATCTGGGCCTTCTAAATGAACTGGCGAAAATTCTTGCACTTCTAAAGTAACTTGCAAGCAATCTGGCACTGGTAACGAATCTGCAAAAACTGACATTTTAGAAGAACTATGTTATATGTTATATATGTTTTATACATGTGTGTTACATATAATAACACAAAAACATGAAATTGCTGAAAAGGATTCTCCTACCTCAGTAATTAGAAATATAAATTGAGCTATTTTGCATTTTATCAGTAAAGTGTGCGGTAGAAAAAACACTAAAATTGAACAGAGTGTCCTCTCGAATATATACCCCTGCGCTCACTGTTCTAGCTACCGAGTAGGCAGTAACATATGGGGCCAGCGCTCTAGTCCATGCAAGATTGCACGTCTATTAGGTCTAAAGTAAAAGGCTATAATTGGCAAGTTAATCTTATTTTAGATTTTCTCCCGTTTGTCTTTGTGCAATTACCAACGAGCGAACACATGATCCACGTTGATTGCTTTCAATGCACGTATTTCTGTTCGACTACGAAATGCTATAAAATCCGTTGTAGGCTATAAAAGAAAAAACGGACAAATATATGTATATAAATATAAATATATATAATGATTTCCTTTCGTCTTTGTGCGATTGCTAACGAGCATACACATGGTCCAAATTGATTGTCTGACCATAATTACGAAAAGTCTAGATTTCTTTCAGATAGTCCAGGTGATCTTTTTTAGGTTTCCTTAGCAGCTCGTTAGCATTGTCATTCCAATAGCCTATACGCATTCTTCAAGGTACTGTGAACGTGGGGCATGGAAACATTGTTTTGTCTTCCTGACAACAGTAGAATAACTATGCCAGCAACTGTAACAGTGAGCTAAATTTAAACCTTCAACTAATACGAACACTCACGAAACAGTTTGTGCGGCAGTCGGAAAATGGTCGTGCGCGCTATCCTTGAAAATCATGCGCACGCACGCGCGCAGCTTAGACGAAATATTAAAGCTAAGCTACATGTATGAAGGGTTTGCTTACATAATATATTTCAGGCAATAGAAGATGTCTATATTGAAGAAAGAAAGACTCTGAAGTCGATCCTGAAGATCATGGACAAATCCTTCACTATTATTTTCGTGTTTGAGATGGTCATGAAGTGGACTGCATATGGCTTTAAAAAGTACTTCACCGATGCCTGGTGTTGGCTCGACTTCATCATTGTTGGAGTAAGAAAAGTCCATAAGACTTCTATTCTTTCCGATATCGTCCATACAAGCATCTTCGTCACTTTATTTCGTACTTATTTTCTAAATTAGGGCACAGCAGAAGATTATCAGTTGACGCTTCACTCAGTACTCATTAACAGCTCATTAACTCATTAATGCTTATTGTGATTGCATTATCCTGAAGTTAGAATATGCAAGTGTAGTATTTTGCACATCACTGGACACGTTCGTCTGCTTTCGCTGTGCAGATATCGCTCATCAGTATGGGAGCCGAAGGAGCTGGCCTGGGCAACATGGGCGCCTTCCGGGCGCTTAGAACCCTTCGGGCCCTTCGTCCCCTGCGCGCAGTCTCCCGATGGGAAGGCATGAAGGCAAGAATCGGACTGTACTTCATCAGCTAATTTTATTACTTTTATTTTATTACCAAGCAGCATAATACATTTCACACAGTTATTTGTCGATAGTGTTGCAACTCAACCAATGAAAAACTGAATCTATGAAGATATCTTAGAGTTTGGAGCTTGGGTGTCAGAAAAGAACGATCGAAGGTCGGCTGATCAAATGCAGTTAATTCGAGACATTTATTAGGTGTAGTCAGCCATATTGCAATACAAGCTTGATGTTTTGATATGTAAAAGTTTTCATCCTAACTAGCTACAATGCATTTCTTTGTCACACAGTTGTCCAACCAGTGTAGGCCCTGACACTGACACTGTCATCGACACTATCAGTTGGTACTGGCATCAGCCGCAAGTCCTGCTATACACTGGTCCAGTGTTCATGCAAAACAATGGGATTCGCCTCTTGCTGTCACAACAGAAGGCACTTCTCTCAGAGAGGAAGATCTGTGCACCATGTTTCTGAGTCGGGGGATTTAATCGAAGTGTGAAGGCTGTTAATTCAGCAAAGAAACCTGTTTTTAGCCACAGATTGAAGCATGCAAACGAGTCCTTTTCCGCGAATGCCTCACGTTTGATAATAAGCTAATTTATGTTACAGAAAGTTCAACGGAAGTGATAATTAAAAATAAAATATTACGCGCACAAACGAGGAATCGTGTAGATTGAGTTTCTCTGAGCCGACAGTTGAAAGTCAACATTGCATGGATGTGATGTTCATCTCGTGCAGGTGGTTGTGAACGCTCTGATCCAGGCAATTCCCGCCATCTTCAACGTGCTGCTGGTCTGTCTCGTCTTCTGGCTCATCTTCAGCATCATGGGAGTCAACCTGTTTGGCGGACGTTTCGAGTCATGCATCGATGCAGATGGTAACACCGTCGACAATAAGATCGTCTTCAACAAGTCCGAGTGTCAGGCCAAGAGTTACCTGAACTACTCTTGGGAGAACCCCAAAATCAACTTCGACAACGTCCTGGCCGCCTATCTGGCATTGTTCCAAGTGGTCAGTCGCTGCATTCAACGGATGGCAATGACGACGATGATGATAGCGATGATGAGGGTGATGACAGTAAAGACAATGATGATGCTGATGCTGATGATGCTGAAGATGATGAAGATGCTGATGATTCTGATGCTGATGATGATGATGTTGTTGTTGTTGGTGATGATGATGATGATGATAGCATTGTGATATATATTATGACTCAGTGTTGCCCTGTATCTCTAAGTTTCTTCAAGGCGTTATATAAATGTTCAGATGCAGCTACACAAGAAATGGCGCTTTGTAGAAATAGTTGAGTGATGTGTTCTTAATTTTCAGGCGACGTTTAAGGGATGGATGCCAATCATGACTCATGCCATTGACTGCAAAGAGGTAACATCACCGCACATCAGTTGATCCAACTGGTTCTTATCAGTTCTAATATTAGCTTTAAAGACTGCTGGCCTTGATTTGCATTAAATCATTAGCTCAACGATACACTCCTCTAACCCTTCTTTTGATCGTACACGTCTTGCATGCCTTCACTGGGTTTATTTCTTCATACCTCTCCAAAGACATCACTCCTTGAAAGCTAACTGAAACAAACAAGACAACATGGATAAGACAAATATTGGGTCAGTACTTAATAGAAATTTGATTTTACAATTATTTATACTTCATAAACTGACGATTGATCTTACTACCACAACAGCTATTTGCTAATAATTTTTGATACTCTGCATACTACTTGATTCTTTCTGAGTTATTTCCTTGGTACCATTGATGAGCTTATGTCTATAAGCTTGTATTATTTCATGGAATCACTTCAATTCAAGTCAAGGTTTGGCAAGACTCCAGGAGGCTGGCATTGAACAGCCTTAAGCTACCCAACACTGGATGATGTTTGTAGTTACACCGACGTAGAGAAACAAGGAAGAGAGAGTATGTGGAGATATCATGAAAATTATTATTTCAAATTGGACGGAACAGTCTCATGGAAGACTGTTAGAGCATAATGGTTTCTGAGCTGATAGTGAGAACTGGTTTGTAGATGTTTCCTTTATATGACGTTGAAAGGAGGTTACTTAAATGAAATGAAGTGGTAAGAGCTATAGAGGAAACTCGTGACTGTGATGCAAGTAAAAAGAAAACTTATCATGTGTCATATTAACTCGTTCACTGATTTCGTCAATTATTGACGAATGCGGTCAATTGCTCTGGGCGTATCAGCTGACACAGTTAGTCAGTCTGCTGATCACTCTGTTGAGTTGCATTGGTTGCATTGGTTGACAGTTGGGCCAGCAACCGGAACGGGAGACTCGCTCTGGAATGTATCTCTACTTCGTCTTCTTCATCGTCTTTGGGTCGTTCTTCACTCTCAATCTCTTCATCGGTGTCATCATCGACAACTTCAACATGCAGAAAAAGAAGGTAAGTTACCTTGCATCATCGATCATATGATCATCGATCTACAACCTTTACCACGTGCACGTTATTGTTATCATGAATAGGGATTCGAATCTCATATTACCTGTTCGTTGTCGAACCATACAGGCAGCAACGTAGGCAAGTAATTGGGGTTGCTGTTCCCGAGATCGCATATCTGTAGATGGGTATTGGAAATAACAACTCAACGTACGAGAAGCTCAAGAGAGACTGTTGAAGTGAATAGGCCCTACTTTACTTACCAGTTGCCCGTAAGCGATTTATGCGAATGCTTTAAGTTGTATTTCTCTGAAATGGCAAATAAAATGTTGAGTAAAGTGAAAAAGTGACGTAAAAACCGTTGAGAAAAACGCCAAGCTTTATCTACTTACTTACATGCGTAAGTAAGTAAGCCAAGCACGCCAAATGCCTCAAAAGCAAATAAAAATCTGAAGCAATAAGTACGGTAAGAAACTATATAAATTGAAGCGAATAGAAACAAATCAGTGAAGCACAAAGAAGCATAAGCATTAAAAAAGATTAAGATACAGCCCTGTTTTTCTCTGTTAAGATTATTTATTCGACATCTCCTTCGTTGTAGTTTTTTGTTTATCAGTGCAGGAAACGACCAAAAGTATTGAGCTGCATGATGTATGCGTTTCTTGACCCGTTTTTGTTCTATTCTTATTAGACAACATTGCTTCCTTGCACAGGATTCGTAGCACTACCTTACATGCTAACTTCGACGTTTGGTATCTTGGTTTTATAGGCAGGCGGTTCGTTAGAAATGTTTATGACTGAAGATCAGAAGAAGTATTATAATGCCATGAAGAAACTTGGCTCGAAACAGCCACAGAAGCCGATTCCAAAACCACGGGTAAAAACATGGCATTTACTACACTTTCAACTCATGTGCACCTCTGTCTTTTGTTGCTATCCGCGCCACCATTGTTCTCTTCGTCTCCATTGTTCCTCCTGTCTTGGTCGTTTCACTTGTCTGCTTTCTTCGTGTTTTTTCTGTCATTTAAACCCCCCCCCCCCCCCCTATGTCCTCGTAACCTTCTGACGGCCTGCCTGATTGTCTGATTTTCTTTATGTTTGCGAATGAATGGACGAATGGACGAATAAATAAATTGACGAATGGATGAATGAATGAACGAATTAACAAATGAATGAACAAACAGACGAATAAGCAGCTTGTCTGTTTATGTGAATTTTGCAGTTGAAGTGTCAGATGGTTTTCTTCCAAATGATAACAAACCAGAAGTTCGACATTGGAATCATGATCGTGATCTTGCTCAACATGATGACGATGGCAATGGAGCATTACAACGAGCCCGAGCGCCTTTCCAACATCCTCGACTACATTAACATCGTCTTCATCGCCATCTTCACGCTCGAGTGCGTCATGAAGCTTGTTGCACTTCGCTGGTACTACTTCAAACAACCGTGGAACGTCTTCGACTTCATCGTCGTCGTACTTTCCATCTTAGGTACACGCCTTTGCCTGCCTTCTGACCCCAAGCATAATTACTCCCCTTCAGCCACAAGGCAAACAGCATTTCTTTAATTGTATTGCTTAAAGCACGTTGCTTGCCTCTTCTTAAGTTTTCAATGTGGTCTCGCTTTTATCGTCTCCCGATCCGATCAGATCCGATCCGATCCGGTTTGTTCGGCCAAGGTCAGTTAGGAGATCAGTGAAGTCGTGTTCTGATGGATATTTGATTTTAAGTCTGACAATGGTTACGTTTGGCTAAGTTCACTGAAACCTTCACGGGGTCAGATGATGTGAAGTTAAATCAAGATGGATATTTTTCATTAGACAGGCAGTTGCTAGGTTCCGTGAAGGTAGATTAAACGCTCAAGGTGGTCAGATGAGAATGTGTCCTGAGGGGTGTTTTCTTTCTACAACGGCAGTGGTAAGTTCAGCTAAGGTCACTTCAAATCGGAGATCAGATGAGGAAGTGTTCTGAAGGGTGTTTTCTTTCTTCAATGACAATGGATAAATTCGGCTAAGGTCATTTAATACCGGGATGAGGTTTTCCCATAATGGATGTTTTATTTTAGGACTGCCAATGGCTGACATCGTTTCCAAGTTCTACGTTTCTCCGACTCTCCTTCGCGTCGTTCGAGTCTTCCGCATCGGTCGCATTCTTCGCTTAGTCAAGTCGGCCAAGGGAATCCGGACGCTGCTCTTCTCGCTGGCCGTCTCCCTCCCGGCGCTCTTCAACATCGGTCTGCTGCTCTTCCTCGTCATGTTCATCTACGCCATCTTCGGAATGTCGTTCTTCATGCACGTCAAGCACACACAGGGCATCGACGACATCTTCAACTTCGAGACGTTCGGCAACAGCATGATCCTCCTCTTTCAGATCTCCACGTCGGCCGGGTGGGACAGCGTCCTGGCCGGGCTCATGAACGACCAGCCGCCCGACTGCAACGCCACCTGGACCGAAGAAAAGCCGAACGGCGACTGCGGAAACAGTCGACTGGCCATCATGTACCTCGTTACCTACCTGGTCATCAGCTTCCTCGTCGTCATCAACATGTACATCGCCGTCATCCTCGAGAACTTCAGCCAGGCGACGGAGGACGTCCAGCAGGGACTGACCCAGGACGACTTCGACATGTACTACGAGGTCTGGGAGCGCTTCGACGAGAAGGCCTCGCAGTACATACCACTGTCACGCCTCGGGGAATTCGTCGACGCGCTCGAACAGCCGCTGCGTATACCCGCCCCGAACTTCTACAAGCTCGTGTCCTTCGACATTCCAATCTGCGAGGGGGACAAGATACATTGCGTCGACATCCTCGACGCCTTGGCCAAGAACTTTCTCAGCTCCGGCGGCGAGGGAGCCAGCGATCTGGGCGACTTCCGCAAGGGCCTTGGACGCAAGGACTACCGGCCGGTGAGCAGCACGCTGAAGCGCCAACGCGAGATATACTGTGCGCAGAAGATTCAACGAGCGCTCAGTCGATACGTTGACAGGCGACGACAGGAGCGAAACGGCGCCGACCCTAAGGTCGCCGCCACTCGAACGAAACTCGACAGCATTCCGGAACACAGCATCATAACCGGAAGTGAGAGCATCGATGACGTAGAAAGCCTACCGCCGGAAACGGCTACCAACAACAAGAAGACGGACGGCAAGGCAGAAAACAGAACCGTTGAACTGTTTGCACACAGTGGTGCTATTGCTTGATTGGCATGAGTCACGCTCACGTCATTAAGACACTGACGTCATGTGACGTCACCATCTGGCAATTAGGCTAGCGAGTGACATCATGCCATTTGTAGTTAACGGGTTGATGCTAAAGTTCCGTGAGCACTTGGTAGCTAAGCAATGTCAGCACCGCTTGACGTTTAATGCTGACGCAGTTGACATAGTTCCGCCATGACGTATATGTTAGTATGATGACGTTTCACTTCGAGCAGCGCTTGATTATGACGTCACTGCTTCACAATCACGAGGTGACTTATTCTTATGCACGACAAAATGAGGCATTGTGTATTATAGGCGACATCCTAAGTCTCTTTGTTCCTCTGACCATTCCTTTCCTTGTATTTGATCATAGGTTCCATGAAGTTGGAACACTGATGCTGTGCATATGGTCCGTTCGCCCAATGCCTCCACAATCGCGTCCAGTAAGTCTAGTTCTAACCGCCTGTGTCATGCTCAACGGTCTTTATGATATATAGGCAAAACAAGGCAATTGTTCTCTTATGAACCATCTCGAACAGCAACTCCTTGGAGACGCATTCCAAAAGCAGCAATCCAACAATTGGATGTTGTGGTAGCACCGCGAGTAGATTGTTTACAAGAGTTTTCCCAAAATCACTAGAAATGTTTTTGAAGTGTCCCTACAAAGGTTATACCGTTCGTATAAGGGGACCTTAACGGCAGGGCGCCCATTCAAAAGGGCAGCGGTGGTGAAGGCTCTCGCCCGTTAAATTCATTGAAAAAGGAGCAGGGTCGGGGCCATACGGTCGCTATAGAAAAGCATTTACATTTACATCCACATTTAAATAATTATCTAAAGCTGCACCTCATTAGTGCAAATGGATAAATAAGAAATATGTTACAGCGCTATCTAAAACCTGCAGAAATAACACGTCTAAAATTCTTGAAACATAGAAGTGAGCAAGCAAAAGATTCACGCGCTAAGTAAGTTGCTATAGGATCGAGCTTCTCCCTAACACCGTAACTGAGTATAGAAAAATCTTTAAAGCACGAATGCTTAGCACCAATGATTGATGCTTGATGCTACATTAATATAAAAAATATATTAAAAATGAAAGACTGCATAAATTATAATCAGCGAAATTTGTTTTACTACCGGTCTAGAGCTGTCACGCCACTGCATTTCACGGTCCATTGCATTTCACTGTCCACTGCAGTTTCGTCAGTGCACCACTTAAAGTGGAATATGTAAATAGCATAGTGTATAATACTGCGTTCGTTTGCTGTTAGCCTATTCTCCATAAAGTTCATTTCACATCTATGTAAAACTGCAATGTTTTGTATTTTTTATGCTACGTGCAAAATGCTGTGCTACGAATGCTAATTTCTGTAGTTGCAGGTGCTATTAAGGTGCTAGAGCCAGTAGCTACGAGTGTTATAAAAGTAAACGCACACAGTTTTGCAATATTTGATGTCATGATTTTGTCGTTTAGGCCGAAGTAGGCCTAGGCCTACAGTTCTGCACCGCTGTACACCGCAACAGAAGTAGGTCTATATAGTTATTCTATATTTCTGTGTTAAGTTTAGGCTTTACAACACATCATAACAACACGTTGTCAAGAGCAGAGCCGGAATGTATGTGTGTTCTGATAGTTCGGCGAAACAAATGGGTATACAATCAATGCCTCCTTCCTTACTTACTTAAGTCCACAGGCTCACTGCCTGTTTGTGTCGATCACACACCCCCACTTATTTGACCATCCTACATAATTTATGTCATTCTCACCATCGTTGTTCGTCCTAAGTCTTTGTCGTTTTCCTTCACACTTCCAGACCCAAGTCAATATTCAGATCGAGAATATCAAGTATAGCTCTCTCAATATGAGGGCCTGTGTTTGATAAATACCCTGCTAAGATCGCCCTGTGAGGTAGCCTACGACATGAAGCAAACACGAGTAGGGAAAGGAACCCTAGATGAATTCGGACAATGGTCAACCTCGTCTCTGCTCCTAAGAAATGTTTATTTTCTTCGTCGATCGTGGAATGATTGATTGTTCAATACGTCGCTGTGTTGTGGGATCCACATTACTCTCGCTTTCGAGTCCGTTGTTAAAGGTTTTGATGACTTTTGTGATTAATAGTTTGCACTAATCAACAATTGCAGCTGCTCCTATGTCCGTTGTTTGTGATGTGACTGAGGAAAGGTCAGGAAAACGTCGCTCATTTTACTCGTCTTTATGATTTTCTGGAATTTCTCTACTGTTATAAGATTGTGACTGAGGAACAAATACGACAAGTCTTTGGTAGTTGCATAGAACTTCATATTGTACACTAAGTTAATTACTTAATTAATTAGTTAATTATTCCCCCAATAACCGTCCTTAATAAATGCATAAACACTACGCAAACTCGAAATTTAAAATCGATAGAAACTCATTAACAACGGACTTCACAATTAAATTTGTGCCACTTCGGCCAAGTGGATGACGCGTTGGCTTTTCACCTCTGCAGCATGGGTTCGACCCTTGGGAATGTCAAGTCAAATCGACGTAGATTGCATTACGGAACTGTAAAGCCTTTGTGGCCAAGATCTTAGCTACGCGATTCTCCTAAAGACATAAAATCTCCTTAAAATAACCGACGATAAAACGCGACCAAAATTATTTGTTATGCAACCCGAGCCCAACTCGCATATGAATGGGAATAAATATTGCTATGTGTTACCTGCACAAATGAGCATCAGTCAAACATGTAAATTTATTATCTGAACAATTTTGCATGACTGATTACGAATAGAACGCATCAGTCGCTTTATATCAGGAATGAATGTGCGAAAAAGTAACTTTTGGAAAATGAATGAGGTGTTAATTAAGCACCAATGTTACCCAATATTAAACTAACGTTCTGCGCATTGCCTGTAAGGCATTCGCTCTTATATATGCATCTACCTATAGTGTACAGATATAGATAGGCCTACGTTTCATAAATCCGTATCTGACATAGTGACTGTATTACCAGCAGCATGAATGTAACCCAGATTAAATTTTTGTATTCTAATCACAATAAGAAAATATATTACACATCAGAATTACAAGCTAGTCTTCTACTGTGTTATTAGGCCTATTGTTACCGTTATTTTAACTTGAATTACTGGCTTGTGAGTCAATTTTGGTTCGTTTAATAGCTCTTGACTCTAGCCAAAAACCCCGCGGTAATTTTTTCCACGGTCAACCCTCTGAAAACTAAATTAAAGGCCCAAGGCCAGCTGGCTTAGTGCTTATACAGCGTATATGCAGTTAGTTCATTCCCTTTACCTATTTATTAACTGGTGTGTGCATCTGTGCTTCCGTATAAAAACATTAGGCCTGCTAGCGCACCCAAATAGTTGTGCTTGAGGGCTTCCGTAGAGTGCATATCGACGCAAATGTGCTGACTGTAGACACATTAGGCCTACCTTGTGCGCCTGAGGTGTCACTGACGAAGAACGGAAGCCTATAGTGGACATGCAGTGTCCGGAATTATACAAGACCTCGTGAGATTCATGCAATGGGATACTCTAGAGGGTAATTCTATAGCGCCAGAAGCAGGCCTTGTCTCAAGGCTTTCTAATTTAGTTTTTGTTTCAAAAAGGGCCCATAAATCGCACAATGGTAAATTTCTGAGTTTGTGCAATTGGTCGTTGTTTATATTTCTTGTGTTCCAGTTGGTTTCTTTCGATCGCAAAACGCAGTCAAGCGTTACACTATACATCCTGTTCTGTAGAGTCGATATTGCCAGAAAGACAGCCGTGTCCAATGTTGAAAATATGCAATTATATCTCATTTTATTCTTGTCAGAACTATATATCTAGAAAGTATGCGCTCTGTCTCAGCGTCAATATTTGTCTATAGAATGTCTGTGAAGATTGTGGCCTAATATTTTCTTTAATCAACTTGTTGTTTTTTGTCGTGCCGCTTGGGGCGTTTTCAGTAACCTCTCGTTAATATATTCAGTTATTAAAAAACTTTCAGCAAGCTTAACTTTCCCTTCAATCGGCCCACAATTCCATAAATAATGGTCCATGCTGGCATCCTTGCCGCAGCATACATGTACATATGTGTATATATACATATATATATATATATCAATACATACATACATTAATATATGTATGAATACATACATACATGCCTATATACATGAGTGCATGCATACATGCAGTACTACATTCCTACTTGCATCATGACAAGGCTAATTTTCGTTAACTTGTGAAGCCTGGATATTAAAGGTTCCAGAAGAAAGATGAATTGCCGATGGGCTGTATATATCTACGATATTGGAGCGATGGAGAGGTGATTGAGTCCCGTGTCTGTCTGTTCTTTCTCAACTAAATCAGATGACCACAAATGTTGCCTATATATATATATATATATATATATATATATATATATATATATATATATATATATATATATATATATATATATATATATATATATATATATATATATATATATATATATATATATATATATATATATATATATATATGTCAAAGTATACAAAGTACTGAAATTTGACTGCAGTGCAGTTTTTGTAAGTCTGTATGGAAATTACACCGTTATTTTGGAACTGGTGGAGTATAAACAAAAATCAGGAGCTCAGAAACAAAAATAAAGACAGGACAGGATTGAGAACGCAAAAAGAGCAGTCGTGCTTTATTTCATTTTGGAATTGAGTCAAAGAAGAGTACTATCAACTGCAGTACCGTCAACAGCTATTTCATAAGAAATTCTGCAGAATGCGGGTTGGCGCCAAAATAGTCCGCGATGCTATTGCCACCGCATACCTATTTCACGAGACTAGATGATATGAGGGATGAAGTAGGTAGGCCTACGCTTTCTCGGTGACGACTCATGAAGTAAGTGTAAAATATAATAAACTGGTAAAATCACTTTGCAGCAGCAGTTGTCTAAAGTTAGCCTGTAAGAAATTTAGCCTATGCTGGACGTAGGCTACACACTAAAAGTATTATAAAGTATACACACACGCTTTAAAGATATTAGCAAACAGTAATTTTAGGTTTTAAAAATTCGATTTAGTTATATGGGCCTTCGCTTCTTGGCGGCTCTTCAAAATAGTGTCACCAGAGTAGCGAGTATGCGTTTCGCTTTTCACCGTTTAGTAGGTTGTGCAGCATACCTTGGGCTATATTAAGTTACAAAATGTAGACTAGTATGAAATGTGAAAACCTACAAAATATGCAAGAAAAAAGCCCAAAATAGTGTATTTTAATTGAAAGTGACGGCCGGGCTTTGATGATATGCATCAAAAATACGGTCCAAAAGGCATTAAATCGAATGAGCAGAGTGAATAAATAACTCCGGAATGTAGGCTCTGACACGGCAGACGTACGAACATACAAGAATTGTGTAGAAAATCCAGCTTATGACCAACAAATCTATCAAAATGAGAAGGATAATGTATCAACAGCAGCCATATTGGCCTTTAGGTGTCGCGGCTGGCAATATGGCTGTTGTTTTGAAGATTTATTCGTTTAATAGAAACCTTCGTATTAGAGGCGATGAAAGCATGCGAAGAAGTTGCCAATGTTTTAATCACTTCGTATGGCTACAAAGGTCGCTGACGTTGACCTTACTCAACTCTTTATGTGAAAAAAGTAGCACAGCCATAAACATGTCTCAGTTATTTGAGGAGTCCATGTACACATTTCCCCTTCCAATCCCTCACAATTTCCCAGACCTTCTGCCTCCATACAAATAATAGGCCTATATGTCACTGTTAAAATATCATTTAACACAATTTCACGTAAGTGACAAAACTGTTGCGATTATGAAGAGAATTCCTTGAAAATCTGGGATAGTTTCAGTTTCGAGGCTATCTGGAGGTGACTCGAAAGGCAGCGACACTCCTTGTCGTGTTGAAGGTTATGTAAACATGTTTGAAAAACTAGGCGTCAATCTCCTCAAGCAGCTGAGAGGCGACGTTCCAGCTCTATGCGAAAAAACGAAACCATAAGCGTTTGAGCAGGTCAAAGGTTTCACAGACGCGAACAAGGAGGTGAACACATTTCGGCAGAATCATCTGCGGCGATCAATTTCTGAGATAAGCGGCACGAGTCTGGGCCACGATGGCGTCACTCGCGGGTCCATTGCCATCAGTCTCCGTGTAACTTCGTTCGTAATTTTTCGAGCAAACGCCGGTTTCATTTTCCCGACTAGCCCGGGCGGCATACTTATTTCCATTTCATACAGCGCTGGACTCCGTTTCCATATTTACCCTTCGTGTCATGCCTTTGTATCGCTTATACTGTTTAGGGTGTGCGTTAGTTGCGTGCAGTTGTTACAATAACATAGCACAACATGGGTTTAAGTGGTTCACAAGACATATAATCTGTGCTAGAACCACTGCAAATTAACCCGAAGTGTTTAACGGTCAATAATTGTTCCTAGCTTCTTCTTAAAGGCTTCGATAGTTTCCACTGAGACAGTACTAGGGCCCTATCATCCAAAGTAGTCTACAAGTCTACAGCTCTGACACTAAAGAATTTCAGCCGTATTATGTGCCTTTTGGTGTCTTAAATAATTTATATCTGTGGCCTCGAGTCGCCTTGTTCGGTGCTAATTCAAACAACCTCCTTTCCACTGATGATCTTATAAGGTGTGGGCTACGAACTTTAGAGAGAAGGAGAGACAGAGGAGACCTAAATTAATCTTTATTTCATTAACTCGCCAGTCCGTAGTCTCCATGCTAATGAACTGCGGCGTGGCTAGATATGCAAATATAGTCTGACGTTGTATGATATAGAAATATGCTTCAGGGGCAATTTTTCCTGTAAATGTATATGTTCAATGAATTGATCGGGCGAGATCCTTCACCACCGCAGTCCCGTTGAACGGGCTCTACTCCATTTAAGGTCCTCGTGTACGGACCCGAGATTCATACAGCAGTTGTCTTTGCTCAATGCAAGAAATTTTGATTTATCCAAGAGGTGGAAAGAGCCCTGTTTTGATGGTCCGATTCGCATCGGTTTGGCGCGACTTAGCTTTCTTTGGGCGCTGTAGAAATCGCGAGTTTAAGATTAGGCCTACGCTTGACATGTTTCTTCCATTCAACATCATTAACGGTTCGTTTCATTTCGAGGTCAACCCAAAACCGATGTGGTAATTTTACAAATTGAGATGATTTACTTGATTTTGTCCACAAATTCGGTTTCTAGCGTAAAACTCCATTTCCATGCCGTGCCTGTTCGAAAAGTTCGGTTCAGTCAGACTACATCGCAATTTCTAAAATTGGGTCGCTTGCTTGCTCACGTGCCTACGCGCGGAAAACAAGCGCCCCCCACTCTTGAAAGCCCGTTGTACCCACGCTTCATGAGTCACAACATCTAAGCTCCGCCCCGGCCGGCCTTAACTCTGGATCACGGTCTGTGGCGTTTTACCATACATACCTGAGAAGAGTTGAACCCAAGGTCGCGGATGTGAAAGGTTGATGGGGTATCCACTTGTCCACCTTGTTATCCGTCGAATGCAATATTGCAAGCGGCTTACGTTTAACGACGGCTTCGTATAAAGGACACTGGGCGTCCTCCATGCGATAGACCAGTTGTCTATTAATGTAATGGACCGGGCCACGTGACTTTGCTGGCATTAATTAACAGGACAATCGCATTGGGTAGGATACTTGACACTATAGCGTTCATGTGAAAACGATTGACATTAGCTAGACGACAGACGTGCAGTATTACACACACACACGCACACGTACACACACACACGTGTGTGCGCGCGTGTGTGTATATATATATATATATGTATATTCATGACAAAAATAAGCGCCCTGACTGACAGACCTATCCTTGATATCGGGGCGGTCCACCAAAATACGGGACAATTAGGCCTAAATACATGTAATTGTCCCGTGTAAGATATATATATATATATATATATATATATATATATATATATATATATATATATATATATATATATGTGTGTGTGTGTGTGTGTGTGTGTGTGTGTGTGTGTGTGTGTGTGTGTGTGTGTGTGTGTGTGTGTGTGTGTGTGTGTGTGTGTGTGTGTGTGTGTGTGTGTGTGTGTGTGTGTGTGTGTGTGTGTGTGTGTGTGTGTGTGTGTGTGTCAGTCAGGGCGCTTATTTTATTCATGGATTATGTCGCTGCCCAAGTCATGGACTTGTTACTTAAATAATTTTTAAAAGACAACGGCTGTAGAAAGTGCAGTTACATCGGGATTATTATGGTTACCTTTTTCTTGCCATTCCGAATCCATCCATTATTTATTTACATTATGCTGTCTGTTTGACTTCTTAGGCCTATTTATGTTCCCTTTCACCGCTTGCCTGCTTTTAGTTCTGTGCGGTTGCGTTGTTTTGAGTTGTCTCTTATGTATACTTTAGAAAGACTACCTTTACAATGACTAGAACATTGTAATCGTAAACCCGAGATTTCTACAGCGCCCAACGAAAGCCACGTCACTGAGACCAGTTTATTCTGCTCAGTCAAAACAAAATCGATAGGCAAAAGGGATCAGTTGAGCAGGATGAATGCTAATTGTAGTGATGCAGTCCTCGGCAATTACTCTCGCGTAGTAGGCCTACTCGTGTATCATTTCCAAGTGCTTGCACTTGCAGCCTAAGTACTCTGCACACACTTGTGTAATCGTAAAGAAGTAGTTGTAATATTTATAGCACTGTATAAATTCAATATTGAGTTTGTAAATATTGAATGTTTACCCATTGTCCAGAGGAAAAACGTTCAAGTGATCTTTCAGTAAATTGCTTTTTATATTCTGTTGCGGGAGAATTGAAAATCAAGGACGGGGTACAATTTGGGGAGACAGAATTAACATCTGATAGGGATTCGGAATAAACAATCAATTAAATGTTATGATCCAAGCAGCAGACACACATTGAGATGATTTTAGACCAACATCGTCCAACAATGACGTCAGCTTGGAATTCATATTAACAGAAATGCTCGACAGAAAGAAGAAAATTAGGCCTATGCAAAAGCAATTGGTTGAATTGCTGACTCTTTGAATTAGTAATTCTGCTAGATGGCGCTAATTTAAAAAAATGAAAACCAGTGACTAGTTCCTGTCAACAAATAGTTGGTATGATCAATTCTGTCAATTTTTGCCACAGCAGAAGACTTCTGACTCTGACTCCAATCGGAGCGCTGTTATGGGGCCCATGCAATTGTAAATTTTGCACAGGGTTTAATGTTTAAGTGCTCTTGCGAAAGAGGTTCCTAATGACGCAAGACCTCTTCCTACGTCCTATGCGTAAGATCATGAGTGAGACAGTTGACCAGAGGCACCCAGGTGCATGTTTTGGGTCACAGCAGTTTACTTATCTGGTATATGCTCTGTGGTTACATGTTTGTGCGACTTTTTTTAGTCAGATGGTTCAGTAACTGGATAAAATTGAGTTTATCTGAGACAGAAAACGCCGAAGATGTGAAGCCTCTAAAGAATGAGGAGACTATAGGGAACGTCGTAAGCTTCCCAGTGGGTCCTGCATGGTGGAGCCCCGGAATCAAAGGCATTTTGCCGAAATAAACAGGCCAGGAATCAAATACATGAAATAGGTCTGGAAAATACTCTTTATTGTATGATGATTGCATCAATCGAAAATCGACGTCGAGTCATCGATCGGGAGATCTCATTGGATTTGCACGAATCCCAAAATAGTGGTCTTGGCCTGAGGATGGGTTCGGACCTCAAGACCCCAGCTTAGGCAAGCCGATGACTATGCTGATGATGTGGCTCTTCCTGCCGAAATGCTGGAGGTCTTGGGTCTTCCCGCCGAAATGCTGGAGGTCTTGTGTCTTTCCGCCGAAATACTTGGAGTGCCTTTGGAGCTAATGGAGAAGGACTTGAAATCAGCTGGACTGAGACAATAATCCAGACGACAGCGGACCCATGCCCAACACTGAATCACGTGCAGGTGGCAGGAAATGTGGTGGAGCTGGTTCATGGATTCTCCTACAGGATTTTCATGCTGAGGCTGAGGTGGCAGCGGGCTTGAAGTTCCGCAGCGCGTAGCTATTGCGAGAGAATATATGAGCAGCCTACTTTACTTGAGCCTTTAAGTGAGTAGTGTTATGGCTGGTGTGACCATTGCTGTGGCAAGTGTTTCAGTGTGGCAACTCAGACACTTGCTATATTTCAGAGATTTGAATCTTGGGCTAGCACGGTCTGTACACCGAGGTGGCTGTCTTTACGTTTTTAGTGAAACGAACCATGAAGTTTCTGCTTCTTAGATTCTGCGCTTAAATTAAATGTATTGGATTATGTTTTTGATTAATTTTCTTAGTTCAAAAACCACGCGGCTGAATTCGCCAGTATAAGCATCTATAACAAATCTTTGTTTATGAATCAGTTAGGCCTACAATATTTAATCAATTTCTTAGTTTCAGTTACATATAGGCCTACAAAAAGGTGAGAGGTTATCTGAATAATTACATACCTATTTCAGTCCTAGAAAAATTTGTATATAAACATCTGTATACTCGTGTCTAACTGCTAATAAACACAATATGGCTAATTAGGCGATAACCAATTTACTAAAGTGGATATTCTGATTGATATACGTTTGTAGTAACGTGAAAAGTAAGTAAATAATCAAGTGATAGAGACCAATGCTTTCGCCAGAGATATCCTTGAAGACATAGAGACAAAACACCTAATTCTGCCTATGTCACTATATACATGTATGACAACTTACAAATATCATTTACATAGCCCTAAAGTCCTGGCGCCCAAACGTCTTAGCGCCCTAAAGTCCTGGCGCCCAAACGTCTTAGCGCCCTAAAGTCCTGGCGCCCAAACGTCTTAGCGCCCTAAAGTCCTGGCGCCAAAAAGGCGGCGCGTAGAAGGCATCATCCAAACGTCTTGCTTCCTTCATCCTCCTCGTCCTCCTTTTATAGCTAATCTCCTACTCCTCCTCCTTCTCCCGTTTTTCATCGTCATTATAATAATTTTCATCATCATCATCATCATCATCATCATCATCATCACCGCAACCACAGCATCGCCACATCTAGCCTCTCGTTGAAAAATTGACAGAGTTCTGCAGCTTTGCATAGTCTCGGATCAAATGACCTAGGTGCAATCTTGTGGACCATTCTATAAGACCTTTGCCTACTTTCGTGAACGTCTACGCCTTTTCAGCCTGCCTGTCCAATTCCGTCATTACGCATGGTCCACTTTTTCATTCAGACGCTAGGCCTACAACCATAATGTTAAAGCATTATAACCACATTCACCAGCGTAGCTTCTGTCTGTCTATAACAGGCCAGACCGTTGTCATTCTTCTCGGAACAGAGCCTAGCCCATTCTGTTATCGATCTTAATATAAGCAGGCCTATTTGTAAGTGTAAATCGTCGAAATGTCTTAGCTTCACACAAAGGCCGAGTCAAGGTCAACAGCCCTCAACAAAATGAAATCCGCGAGCGGTGAGCGAGAGGTGCAAACCTGGAGAAGTGAAGCCAAGTGTTTACGATGTCGTGGGCGGCGCTAGGTAATGAGCACTGACTGAGTTTGGTTTGACCACATGTGAATAAGCTGCTCCCGTCGGCATGCGCAGTTACGAAAGCCTGTACCTATAGCTTTTCTGGGTGCGAGAGAAATGCTGAGTTAAGTCAGATTTAGATGACACTCAAAACGTACCAGACCAGGTGCGATTTGGTCATTGTGGGAGCGGAGGCAGCTAATGGAGGTCGGCCATTTTGATCGTTTTGACGAAGAGTGACGTTGTCAACTGTCGAAGGTAAACTGTCACTCAATCTGCGCCTCAGTCAAGCGCCTACTTACTCCGCCTTTTACGTTTACGATCGCTTTATTACGCTCCCATAGAAAACCGCATGCTTGATGACGTTTAAAGTAGAAGAGAGCTAACTGGGTATCTAGGCTTTCGACAGTGGCAGTGGATGTCCTTTGTTTTCGCCCTAGCCGTTAGGAATCGGGGCGGTTCAGTCATGGATATTATTTGCCGTTTTGTTTGGCTGGCTGGCTCAGGGCTGGTTGGTGTGGTTAATCATTTGAAAACTGGAAGCGAAACCGTATGGTATTGAACTACTTCGTGAGGCTTCCAAAAGTTATAGCATAGTTAAAAACTACTCTGGTAATTAATTAGACCAGCTAAAATGTGTCATTCGCCTCGTGCAACGTGTAATTTTTAAGAGAAAATTTTATATTTGTCGCTCCTAAAGGGGAACAATAGCAACGAATTGCCATATAAATGGAGTATGTTGTTCCACACGTGCAATGATTCCATGTGGTTGTATGGAATGTTTATATTAATAATGCAAATTTACATTTACCTACCACTGATACCCAGGTCACTTTCCAATTTGGCACCAAATACCTCCTTGGTCATACTTTTCCCTGTAAAGCAAGTAAACCATGCTAGTAAATTATGCACAACTTTGTATGCTGTGTAGAAAAATGTCAGACATGGAGAATAATCCTCCATTTTATTGGCATTTGTTAATGGCCAAAATATTGCAATAAATTAAATTATTGTTTTTAAGTTTTATTTTTACCAAATAATGATGTAACTTTAGTTTTTTCTTGCATACTTTGTGTGGATGCTGTGGAATACTTACTTACACACAGTTGCCTATTTATTTCTATGTGTGAATGAGAAATTTTGTTTTTTTGCATCATGATTTACTAAAACAGTTGAAGAATATTCACAGATGCAGCATTATAACCATTTACTTTAATTTGAACTACAGTGAATTAAGAATAATTGTGAAAGTATTGTTGATTTTGTTAACACATTTGAAAGCCACTAAAATGAAATATTACTAATAAAGAGAAGGTTGATTTGTGTTGTACTGTATTGTATTTGGTAACATATATGTAACGCTTCTTACAGAGCAAACTACTCAGAAGCACTTTCAGCATGAGAACCCTGGGGAAATAAGAATGTCTTTAAACAACGACCTGACTTGGCTGTATCACCAACAGAGACCCTTGCATGAAATGAAGGCAGAAGTTTTAGTTCAAGAGCCCTATCGTTTTACATAAAAGCATTGGACATACCAATAGATTATGATGACACGGTATGAAAGAAATAGATAATATGAAAAATACCATATTTGCCAACAAAATAAGTTGCAGATTGGTAACAAATTCAATTGAATTACTGAATTGAATACTCTGTCATTTGCACATGTTTTCTAAATAAACAGTGACTAGTGCTTGCATAGAATGGATAAAGGATCAACAGAGGTTTGCACTCAAGTTAATCGTATTACAACTGTTTATTCTTTCACTTGTGTATGCTGTTCACCATGTAGAAAATTGTTGCTATACTGTGTAGAAAAATGGCAGACAGGGAGAGTAATCCTCCATTTTATTGGCTTTTGTTAATGGCGAAGCAAGTTATGTGGTGAACAGCACCACGAAATATACTTATTATCTAAGTGTTTCCTAGGCTTTTAATGTGTTTCTGGTCGCAAAAGCTTTTAAGTGGTGCATGAAAAATATGCTTGGCGTTTTAGTTCTGGTATAACGTTGATTTGTTTTGTACAGGCTTTGTACAAAGAAGCAGTACAAAGGACAACACCTAGGCCATTATGCAAAGTGTTACGAATGGCATGGTTTCATTCTTTCCCCAGGGTATTCCAGTTGTCTATAACCCTGGACAAGCCAGCATCATAGTTGGAACACAATCTGCCACAGTTCCAACCACAATTCAGGTCGAAGAAGCACACAGGTATGCTCTGTTGTGATCACTCCTCTCAAATAACTTGTTTGTGTTCAATATAATTAAATAATTAATTAAATTAAATAACATCTATACTCCAATGATCTATACTCCAATGATGTGGAATATTAATTATGTAAGATATTTTTTCTTTTGATTGTTGTGTATATTTGTTATAATAATCTGAAACAAGAGAGATTTGAAGTGAGTCTATTACTGAAAATACAGTTTTTTGTGCGTTGTCATTATTAGCTGTAATATTGATAAACATGACGTGTAAGTTTCTGACTATAATTTTGCACATAAGAGTCCATGTAATATACAGTGAACAGATAAATTATGGGAAACTAACTCAGGATTTTTCAGAAGTAGTGGCAGAGATACCTACAGCTTCAATAACCATTTTGCATTTCAAAATGTTATAAGTTTCAACTGTCATTTTCACAGACACATCATGGCCCTCATGTTAAACTATGTGATATGTAACTAATTTAGCACCTAAAAATCTGTTTAATTTTAGGTGAGACAGATAAATTATTGGAAACTTTAACTCATGCTTTCTAAATAGCAGCCACATAGAGACCTACAGCTTTACAGAATTGTAAATTTCTTACTATATGTGATAGGAACGTGGTTTTCACCTGATTATTCAGCAAGTCCAGCCCCACCCTAAGCCGTAACTTTGAGATCCTTTTCTCATGTATGGTTACTTTTATTTTAAACTGTACTAAGTTCAAACCCTATAATGAAAAGAAATACCATTTTTGTGTGCAGTGCAGCAAAATTAATGTGCTATAATATTTGAGAAGTGTCTTGTGTGGCTGCCTTTAAAGAAGTACGAACAGGATTGGGATTAACCAGTGGGTGTGATATTTCGTTATAAAAGTCTTATTCTAGCAAGTCTGTTATTTCTTTAACATATATGTGTTTTTGGTACCTAAGAGCAAATTTTTTAATATAAGGAATTGCTTAATATAAAGAATTGCTAAAACTGGGGTTGGAGCAGTGTTTATTAACAGTGGTGTTGGACTGATTGTTCACATCCATTGATGTGGATAAAAAATGTTTGGTCTTGACCTGTGCATAAGTCGTAAAGAAATATCCAAAATGTTACGACGTATGCTCAAGCATATATGATAGTCTCATTTGGTTATAAGTTTAGATTCAAACTGTAGCTCAGCACATTCCATGTATATTATGGACTACTGTTTGTGCAAATGATTGTATTTGGTTCTACTAGTCATGTGGGATGTCAATATTTCCATTTTGAACATTGACCTTCTTGAACATGAGATGATGGATTTTTTAGTTACATTTAAAGTTATTGTTGTGGTGATGCATTCATTGTTATAATTGGTCAGTTTCTAATATTTTGTATATATAGTTTTTGATAACCTGTCGAACTGAATATGTTAATTTCTGTCTTAATTAAGGCATTATTTATATAATTCATTTTGTTCCAGTAAAAGTACGCTTTCTGTGCAGGTTAAAGTAGTTCTACCTGTCATGTTTTGTTCAGGTAAAAGAAGCCATGTTAATTTTGTTCTGACAAAAATACATTGCTTTTAATAGCTTTATTATGTTTTCTGAACATTCATTTCCACTCTCAGCACAAGTCAGATAGAGGATCAGCAGCAGACAAATCTCCAGTTACAGTCTCAGGAGGAGCCAAGTGAGACTCAGCTAGAAGCTGGAAAACAAGCCATCTACAGGTCAGTATCTCATTGCAGTTCATTATCTTTTACCTTGCTTGTATATATGTGCATGGGTACATTTGTACATACATTCATATGTGCATGGGTACATTTGTACGTACATTCATACCTACATGTGCATGCACACATACAAAAAGTGCTATATGAATGTCAAGACATTTATGTAATACCTTGGTATTTGTTCTTAAGGAACTTTAACATCACTTAGGCTAGCACTCAGAGCACCTCTGGTTAATTTTCATCTTGATGTGGCGATATACGAATTCATTATTACAGTTAGAATTGCAGTGTATAGCACCTTCTAAGGTTCTGTTCAATGTACCATAAGCAGCCCCGTTTCTTAGGTTCTGACTGAATGTATGCATGTATTTATATATGAATGTATTAAGATACTTAACATAGCACATTTTAAATACCTCATAAAAGCACTGCACACATTTTAAGACAGTTTAAGATGTGTGCGACAAGACATAAATGTAGTGGGAGTTTGGTCCAGGAGGATGGTTCTGAACGCGAGAATGCATGATGAGTTCGAGTTGAAGCATGGAAGCTTAGCACCAGCATATCTCCACAGGCTGTAGAGGGCAGCGTTCGCCAGCCCAGCTAACTTGAGACTGGAACAAAGAGTAGTCTGATGTGTGCCAGGATGTTATCGTCCACTGAGGCACATGCATGTAGGATGATCTTGATTGCTATTCACTCCACAACAGGGAGCCAATGTTGTGTTTCTCGCACATATTTCAATATATGTGAATATTTCGGCTGGTTGGTTATGACTCAAGCCGCACTTGCCATTATATAGTTGCACAAATGCACAGGTTGGAGAGAACACAGACGAAGAGTCAAATTCTTGTCCAGATTAGAATCTTCAGCTATATTAGCACGTTGATCTAGTGGTGTAGAAAACGCAATATTGACTTCCAAGTTGGCACTGTTTAGCGATTGTGAAGGAACTAGACTTCTTTTGTTGATTGGTGACTTTTTGATGTACTTCGTTTTCAGTCATCCGCTCCTACCACTTTTGACGCTGCTTTTCGAAAAGTGTGAACAGGCCACGCAGACATCCAGCTGTCCTTCTTCAGAAGGACTTGATGAAGATATTCAGAAGTTTGTCAGGCAACAGGAACAAGAAGGAAAACCGTTCTTCAGTGAGGATCCTGAACTCGATGGTCTGGTATGTGAGCTTTAGCACTCTGTACGAAATGAGTCTCATTCTGCAGGCACTGCCATTGGAGCTAAACAAAATAACGTTAAATTTATTTATTACTTATTTGTTTATTTATGGAAACTTTCTTAGATTGACTGCATTGTTACAGTTGATGATTTCATAACTAGCTTTTGAAAGTATATAATGTAATATGCTGTTGATTTTGCTTCATATGGTAATGATGATTATTAATCTGATTTCTGTATGTATTAAGTGCCTCTGTCTAATAATACTAAGCATCAATCGATGGCACTGAGCAGCTGGTGGTGAAGGACTTCCTTAAAGTCCCTACACAGTAATCATCTGAGGCTAGAGTTCAGACCACTTTGCTACAATATCTGATGATGATGATTATGATCATAATTATGATGATGATGAAGATGATGGTGATGATGATGATGACAATGATGACAGTTATGATGATGAGAACACTAGGAAGCTGTAATGATTGTGATGACGGCATTGTTTGTTGTAGATGATAAAGGCACTGCAGGTTCTTCGGATTCATCTTCTGGAAATTGAGAAAGTAAGCGAGTTGTGTAAGGACTTCTGCACTCGCTACATCACCTGCCTCAAAACGACACTTCACAGCAGCCAGCTTCTTCAGTTCACCCTTGATGGTACAGAGGAAAGCATCATGGGGAGTGATGCCAGCTCTCCCACCAGTCAAGGCCAGATGCTGACGACAACGCTTCCAGCAACGGCTGTCATGGCACAGGTGGGTGGCAACAGTGTTGTGATCCAGAGTGACATGATGCAACCAGCTGCTGCAGCTGTTGCCTCTCTCGGTCAGGGTCAGGTCGTCTCCGGGGGCACGGTCTATCAGATGGTGCAGACGCCACAAGGACTAGTTGCACAACCTATTCAGGTGAGCAGTGTCAAACATATGGCCTACATAATTTGCATTTTATTTTCCAAACGTCTTTATTTCAGAAACAAGTATCTGAATTGTACTTTGCTTCATTCCTTTTCCATTTGCTAGGTTAGATTGGATTTGCAGTTGCTGCAGATGGTTTAGCTAAGTGAAATTGATTGTTGTTGTCCAGTCCAGTTACCAGATACTGTATACAACCGCGTGTAAGTCCAGAAATTTTTTCCTGAAAATTGGGCATAAAAATTACTTAAACTTACGCATGAATTATACGTAATTTCAGTCCTAAGTTGGGAATGGTAGCCCATTGGATATAGCGCTTGGCTTGTAACGTGGAGAGTTTGGGCTTGAACCTGCCATTAAGCAGTTACTGTGTAGGGACCTTGAGGAAGTCCTTCACTCACAATTGCTTCACCCTCAGATTTAGATTTACTGACCTTGTGCGCATAATAAATGCAAAATAAAATGATAATAATATCTTTATCTGTTTTCACTGAGAGTTGTAAGTTTATGTTCAGTGTCTACACAGAGCAGCAGGTTTTGAATGCTTGCAGTCTATTTCCTTGCAGATGATTGCCAATGCTTCAGTTGCCACAGCTCCTGTCGTCCACGGAAGTACACCAATTTCTCAGATCGGTGTTCAGAGCAATCCTTTACCAGAATTGCAGCCAAATATGTGTGAGAATCTTGAAATCTTCTCTAAAGATTCAAGGGGAAGTGCGTCTCTTACTGATCCCAAATGCAACACATAGGTTTCACTTATGCTGTGGTATGCAGTGTGATCCCTAGATATAAGCAATCTATGAGATCAGGACCTAATGCCTTTCTCTAAGCCACTTTCTATGACATCCAGGGTAAATGTTTAATTTATCTGAGGCTCATATTATCCAAATGTTAAATGTAGTTTATGACTTTGAATGATGCTGATGGTTTTGGAAAGGATCAGTTGTGCTGTGGGTGACTGGTGATGTAAGTGGCACTTATGATTGATTCTGATTGTTTCTGATTAGTGAATCCTTTGAAACAGTGGTAGTAATGGTGAAATTCTCATGTATTGTCTTTTCTTTAATGGTTTCGTTTTAGTTCTAATATGTGTTTAAATGTGGCTGAGAAAAACCCTCACAAGGTCAGAAAAAATAAAAACCAGGGTTGTTATGGCACTAATTTGGGCTGGAATTGATGAATAATTACACGAAAAACGCAACTCTTTCCATCACAAATAGTAAAAATGCTATAATTTTTTAAAGATTTTGGTCTCTTCTTGGCTATGTTTGAGAAATTGCGAGTTAAAGTTTACCACAACTACGGTCCAACTTAAGTCAAAGTCCATAATGATCATGACTGTTTATGAGTATAGACAGTTAATTGTAGTGTATTTATATGCCTCTGACGCTGCCATCAATGAATCTCTGTACAAAACTGGTTAAGATGAGTATTTGTATGATTTGGTCATTTCGTGATGTTTGGGGCACACAAGTTCTAATTAGGGCGTCAAGGGGATATGTTGAATTAAGGTTTTGTTGCATTAAAAATAAAAATACTTGAACAGCAAAACTTTACATAAGGACTTTCAGTTTGATAGCTAACACAATAAGGAATACAAATATGCGAGGAACTCATTTTGACCCATTTTGTGCTCAGGTGCTTGCCTTTGGAACATTTTTCTTGTGAATTTACTTTTCCAACTTTGTAGGATTTTCTCAGACATGATCACATATGATTACTGCAAGAGCATTTAAATGCTTATTATAGACTATTAAGGCCGCAAATGCTTGTCATGTAGGTACTTGATGTGAACAATTAAATCATTCTTTAATTTTGATGAGGGGTATTTGAAAATCAGATAATTCATAAAAATATGGATATATTTTTTGGATGTTTGTGTGTTTTTCATTTTAGTCACGCCAACTTTAGTCAATTGTTCACAAATGAATTTTGATGAGGACGATGATAATCAAAGGAAAATGAAAAGGGGCGTTCTGCCTAAGCGTGCTACGCAAATAATGAAGACTTGGCTGTTTCAGCATATTGCTGTAAGTTAATATCAAATTAATTTTTAATCTCAAGTTGTGCGACTGCTTTGGCCATGTAAAGCAGTAAGAGGTATTCATATTAAGATATCTATCACAATGGATATACAGCAGCAAAGATGTTCAGAGGGAGAAACTTATAGACAGTTGTTGTGGAATATAAGCTGAAAATGGTGAAAATATGAAGATGGTTATTTTGAAAGCCACTAGTTTTGGTAGCTGTGGAACCGGTGGTGAAATCACTCTACTTGTTACTGCAAGCTTTCAGTGGATCAGTTCTTTATCATTTAGTTAGGTTGGCTGATGTTCCAGCTGTACAGAAACAAAAATACTTTAAGACTAGATGATTGAAAGGTGGCTTATTACCAGTAGTATTGTACATTTGTGACTCATCGAGTAAAATTCTAGTCCAGGGGCCTCAAGTCCAAGTCGTGATAGCCTGGGTTCAAGTACTACATCACTGCTGTATAACTATCAATCATTAACTCTCTGACAACTCCAACTGGCTGTTTGACTGTGTTTCTGACAAAGCCTGCTAATTTTTTCTTGTCTTCCCATAGTTTTAATGGTCTTCATTCATTCTTCATTCACACTTTATTCCGGAACGATCAGTTCTTGTATTCCAAAGATGGTGCTGGGCATAAAATTTCAAAATTGATTATTTTTTTTGCAGCATCCATATCCAACTGAGGATGAAAAGCGTCAGATTGCATCTCAGACCAACTTAACACTTTTACAAGTCAACAACTGGTGAGTAAGGAACACTGCCTGCAAAGTTTTTCATTTGTCAAGTATTTAGTGTCATGTAGGCCATTTTTGTATTAGTCATATTAAGAAGATAAAAGTTAATAAAGTTTCATGAAATCATATCTATACCTCTGTGCACAATGTTTGAATGGGATTGCTATATAGCGCATTATTTATAGTGATCACAAAAATGTACATCTTACATTACACATAAGTAATGCATTATAAATATTACATTACATATAAGTAATACCTACTGCAGCATTGTAGCTAAGTGCTCATATTTGCCTTATGAAATTACTTATGGTACAGTAAGTTTGGAGAATACTTTGGAAAAGAAGGATTCGTGTGGCTGATCCCTCTCCTAGGAGGGATTAATTCCAGCCAGAAGGAAGAAGAAGTTTGGAGAATACCATAAGCTACTGGTGACCATCTGTGTAAAATAAAATGCTATAACCCACACACTGAGATAACCCACAGGCAGCATGTGGGGTTTATAAAGTCTTATCTAACCAGTGGGTTATGTGCGTAAAAATACACTATATGACGTGATTACAGGTTTTGCCTGTTTTGCTTACATTGCCAGGTTTATAAATGGCCGACGACGTATTCTGCAGCCAATGTTAGACAATAGCAATGCCACAGATACATCAAAAGCCAAGAAAAACAAGGGCACCAGTCGATCAGCTCAGCGATTCTGGCCAGAAAATATTGCAAAACTTAACCCAAATACGGCCACTGCGGATGATTCAAATTCACAGCATTCAGCACCAAACGAAGTTTGTCCAATTGCTAACAATGCATAAATCATGTGAATGAATAAGTGAATGTGCTAGTGTCTATTCTTTCTCATCAGTTCAACTTCAACATAAACGATAAAATACTGTTTGTGACTGCCCAAGACTGTATTTGGGAGTTTTTAAGAGGTCATTCATGTGGTTGATGGTGGATTACAAGTCCAGTTGTAAAACACTGCAGCTAAAAGATTTTAAAGATGTTTGTAAGGTAATGCTCAGGATTTTTGTGACTGGAGAAAGCAGTCTTTGGGAGAGTTTATCCATCCTGTCAGCTGTAAATAATCTTGGAAAGTTGTTCAGCAATTTTAAACCTGCTTTTGGTGAAATGTTGCTGAGCTTTTTTTATGTTAACCTGATCTGTCCAACTGAAGCACAGTATTTCAGGACAGTGGTTTTCTGTGTTCTGTTTCTTATGAATTATTATGAATTATGAACATATTGAATCTTCTTAATGTTGCAAGTGTGTTTTGTTGTAGGAACCAAATAACGGTGAGATAAGAAATGAAGAATCTGAAAACCTACAATCCTTTGTTATTATAAATTCTGTTGAAGGCAGCATCCCACAGCAAGCTGGTATGCCAACAATCTTAACACCAGGAGGTATGTGCCATAAAAAGAAGTCTATTATTTACTGATGAATTACAGCTGGTTAATCCAGAGAAATTAAATGTTTAGTGACTTAAAACAGCCTTCTTTCATTTTCCCTCATGAAAATGGGCTGCTTAATCTTTAATCTCTTTGTAACATTGTCACTAAAACATGAATTTAAAACATGAATGTCATGACGATATAGTGCAGTCAGAGACATGGTTCCCAAATACAGTTTAGCTTTGCAAAATGACCTCATTGTGCAGCCTTGTTCTAAAGCGGTATTTGATGTACATCTTGAAGGTGCCATTATAAACATGATCCAATATATTCTTCATGTGAACAACAAGACATAAATTTAAGCAATCAGGTCAGGTCAGGTCTCCAAAACTGTACCCCGAAGTTGGCCATCAGAACCCTGTCCCTAAGTGGATACCAGCCAACAGCAGATTGACTTGCATACCTTTGTTCACCCTCTTAACTGTTGCCTTGTTGGAGGTCCTCCGCTTGCTTAGCTGTTGATATCTTTACACGTAACCCTGGGTAGGGGCCTCAAAGAGCTGGGTCTCCAGCAGGGTTCAGTTACTGACAGTTGGTATCAACCTTGTTGACATAGATGCACCTGCTAGAAATTACCCAGGAATGCTCAGTTACAACTTGTGCCCCTGTGTATCTTTGGCTAAGAGCTAGGCATCACCCTTATAAATATTTGTAGCCGGTTGTTATTGGTTAATGCCTATTACAGTTTTCTGATAGCTTGTGAATTCCATTTAACTCCAAATGTTTATTTTCTGTGCGTTTCAGTTTCAATAACTGCTGATGGTCACGTAGTTCAAACAGCCTACAATGGAGCACTCACGTTTGCTGGTACGCCAACTTCTCACTTGCTAACAAGCCAGTCCGGAGGTCTTATTACCGCTGGTTCAAACTTTTCCATATTCCAGCTTGTGAACACATCTGCAGAGGAGAATAAAGTGGCAACAACTGACAATATTCCGACTATTGCAATAATACCCCCTGGTCCACAATAACAGCTCAGTTCACAAAGGAACATTCTTAGATTGTCTCCCGTGTCTGGCATTTCCACAGCCACCAAGTATGGGCCTCTGGTACCATTTTTTAAACATGGTAGAACCAGAAAGTGCTTGCATCAGAAATAACAGGAGCATATATGAATGCAATAATGACTGAAAGTTCATGGAATGATGATGAAGTTCATGGTGTTAACTTTTCCTTTTAGCATACTAGATATGCTCAAACTGAATTTATGTCCACTGATGTCAAATAATTTATTGTTATGATCACAAATTATCCTTTTTCTCCATACAGACAAATGTTTTTTGTTGCAAATGGCATCTCCCTTATCCCGTAACCATTTGCCTTGGTTTTGATGGCCAGATGATCCAGACGTGTGTGTGTGTGTGGAGAGTCTGTGTATGTGTATGTTTTAACTCTGAAGGTGTATCTCTAGATGTGTACATATGCAGTCGGAGTATGTCATTTATTTTCATAATAATTTGTTCTTGGATGGCTGTTGTAAATCCATCTAAGATGGAATCACTTCTTTCGTTGGAATTACTTTGGAGCTGATAAAGTTGACATGATGGCAAGGGCAGCTTTTATGGGTCTGAAATGCAGCCCACCTACTCCTCCCTTAATCTCGTTTTATTATTAATCAGATTTTATTTTATCTCTTCACGGCCTGTTTTTCATGATGTAATGCTGTATCTGAATTGTTCCTGCCAAAGTTCGCAAGTTTTATGTCTAGAAAAATTGTATGATTAGTTTCTATTCATTGGACAAACAGAAGTGTGAATCATTTTTATGTATTAATGGAGTTTCATGATTTCTGCTGTTTTCCAAAAAAAAATACAGTTTTGAAGGTTTGCTAAATCAGCATCTAAAATACATTGTTGTTGCTAAAGTGGTGCTGTTTGAGGCAAAAATCAAACATACAAATTTTGCCAATATGATGTGGGCATGTCTTCCATAGGCAGTGATGCGGTCCCTCTCAAAAATGGAAAATTAAACAGAGCAGGTGCCCAAGTCAAAAACTGTTTAGTCATTGGGACATTGAACAAGCTTTGGTTTTGTGAAAATTTCTTATGACTTTTTTGGTCTCCAAACATCCATGAAGTTTATAAAGGGTTCATGCCCGCCTGTAACTACTTGTCTTTGTATCAATGACAAGTTGCGTCTATGCGTTATCTCCCAAGTTTTTGTTTCTCTATAAAATTGCTTTTTGTTCCCCTCTGAATTTCTATGATGATTTGTGTACTGTCATTGTCCCCTCAGTTTTGACACCCCTGCAATATATTAAATGATGACCATGTATTTTCTATCACTGAGGTAAAAAGACTGAAAGAGCATGTGTATAAATGTTTGAACATTTTGATGTTTCAGATTAGCAGAGGGTAAAATGTGGCTGTTCTTATTAAATATAAATGCTAATTATTGGTTAGCATTACTGTGGCAGCTCTGAAAATGCCGTCGTTTCGGTTAAGTCATTAGTGCTTGTTGAGAAATTTTTGCATGCTGTGTAAACTAGATACACAAGTTTTTGTAAATTTATGAGCTTGTATATGTATTGTGTGTATTTTGAACAAGAGGTAAGCTAGATGGCATATCGTTCTTCTTGACTGTCAATAAAGTAAGACTTTATTATGGTACGTGTAGTTGTAAAACATGAGGCTGTAGCAACTCTTTAATAGGGCATGTATGATGATTCAGTGGTCTAGTCTTCCCTAAAAATATTCAAGTAGGGTTTCTGATGCAGAATTTTCCCTAAATTATGCTTGTGGTATGTATGGATCAGAAAAGTTTAATGCGTCTGAAAAATGTCTGAAAGGTGCTGAAGTGGACATTCTCACTGATCTAAAAAGTGCAGTGAAAATGTTTTATGGGCTGTTTCTTGAGGAACCGTGCAGATGTCCAGTGCAAGATTTAAGATTAGCCTCTGAATAGCATTGATAATTTGGTTCCTGTTTTTGTGTCCCAATTTGGTACCGGTGGTAATGGTGATACTGGACCTGAACTTGCTGTGAACTAGGAGTGTGGAGGACGCATTGTAGCTATTCTAACTTAAGAATTTCTATTGTAGGCTATCATAATGCAAAAAAGGATTGTTACTTTGAGATGAAATTGCTTTGGACCTCTCTCTCCCCTTGTCTGCGTTTGGCACTGCCCTCCTCCCATCTCCTTTGCAAACGTCTGCGCTCCAACATGATAGAGCCCTAGCTTAGGCTACCTTGCTGATCTTGCAGAGTTAACTGTTACGGGTTGGGGTAGTAGGAGACTGCCGTGTCCAGCAGAGGACTCTAATTATTACAGTACAGTATATCCAAGGCAGTACAGCGTGTCTTTCTGACTGAAGTTGGTGTTCAACGCACAGGCTGTACTGAAATGGCTATACCTATCAAGGCTACATGGAGACGCCTGTATTGGCTTGGCCCCTCCCCTTACCCGTTTTGTCTACATTTGGGTGACCCCTCCCTCTTCCTTTGTGCAGCATCAGCCAACACAAGTGAGTCACCTAGTTTGAAAGTAAACCAAAGAACTATTCAAATGGAGTATCTTAGTGTCCATTCTAAGGTTCCATTTGGAAGATAACAAATGCTGAAGTTAAAAATTACATTATGATCTAATTCAGTACTGCACTTTACAGCTCTTATGATAAACACTGGATAAATTTCTGGCTTTCAATTAATGCATCATTCGGCCAAGTTTTGTTCTGGACTGTTAACCTGTAACTATCTAAAAGTTTATTTTTCAAACAACAAATGTCAGAAAATGACAAATCACATTAGCATCTTCTTTAGAGGTATGAATTATATTCTGAGTAACAGAAAGACGTCTTCCAAACATTCCAACCAATCTCCTCACAAACGACCATACGGTGCTTAACAAAGTCTGATCTATTGTGGCATTGAACATTTCCACAGCACCTTTTCATGTCTCATCAGATGCACTGATCTGCTGCTACGCTTACTCTATAAATTTACATTCAACTATACTTTGCAAGCCCAAACATTTTGCAAAACATCCATCTACCATTTAGATGTACATCCATCGAGCTGAGCTCAATCCAGACTGACATCAACATCAGACACAAAATGGACTGAACACAAAACACTTAGGGGTCGTCCATAAAGGACGTCCGCAAAAAATGACCTACTTTGGACCCTTCCCTCCCCCTTGTCCGTATCTGTCCGTATTTGGCCTTATCCTCCCCCTCCTCCCTTTGCAGACGTCTGCACTCCAAAGCCTGTAAACAATGAAGGCCAACATCACGAAAAACGTCATTAATAAACTACTCATTCTATCTTATTTCAAAGAACCTCACAATGGCACCATACATGGCAGATCTAAATAGATGCGACTTAAGATAGGTCGCAAAACTTGAAATGTTTTTAGCTGTCTGCAACAGAACAGTACTATTGATGAGCCAGTGCAGTACATAATGTCTGCCATTTGACTGAAGTTGGTGTTTAAAGAACGGGTTGTACTAAAAGCTGTGTATGTACCAAATTTATACGCGGACGTCCGCATGGGCCATTACCCTCCCTCCCCATGTCCGCAATTGCATGTCCCCTCCCTCCCTCTTTGCGGACGTCCTTTATGGACGACCCCTTAGTGTTAATCTTAGAAAGACATAGCAAAACAAACACAGGCATCAACTGGTATCTCATCAAATCAAAGCCACACTAAACCACGCAACAGGCAAGAGGTCTAGGACAGCAAGACTGCCTAAGACGCTAAGGCAAGCAGGAGTAGATGTCGTGATTGGAATGTCAGCATGGATTAGTTTGAGCAGAAAGATGGAAGAGTGGGCTACAGCAGCTGAAAAGAAATTTCATCAGCTCCTCGTCTTCAAAAGAGGGAGAACTCTACCACAAAGTGACCCAGGAACATGACCGTGTTTAAGTCAACAGTAAAAGAATCAGCACCAGGCAGGGCTTTGCTTGCAAACACAAATTTAAACGCAAACATATTTTAAAACCACTTCCTTCAAAAGGCAGCTAGAACATTCAAATAAATATAAGGATCATGAAATCAAATTCCAGAGTTATGGCAAAGGTTGGTTTTATCCAAATGAATTCTGCATTTTAGAAGGATTTGAATTTAGAAATTAAAAATCTTAAAAAAGAAGAAAATATCAGAAACAATTAGCGATGATTAGCAACATGAATAAACTGCTGATAAAATCTCCCAATCATTACTGTTTGCAACAAAGCCAATATCCAAACAAACTCAAAGCAACCAATCCAATAGCATTCCCAAAGTAAGCAATGTAATATACAACTAATGTACAAATAATGTAACCGGACATGTGCAGAGCATCACTTTAAGAGCCTCTCATAAAATTATACATAACTTAGAAATATGTATAAATAGGTACATAAGTGGATTATGTATGCATGTCCTTTATAAGCTGCTTTTACAGACTGTCAAAAGCCAAAAAGAAAATCACCAACTCCTTTGTTGCCTCAATCTGATGTAAAACATCTACTGGATCCTCAATTATGCATCAGCTGTACCAACAGTTCTGCATCCTTATAAACACAGCTAGCTCTGCATCAATGCAACCACCTGTTGCACATTCTAAACAGATCATTGCAGTACATCTGCTTGATCGGCACTATGTGTCAAATCAACCAACTTGCAAACATCTCCATCCACACCTATACACCATCATGATCCTAAATAACCACTCCTATGTATCAGTTTCATCATTTGCTACATACATGTGATCTATTCTAAACACCAGCGTAAGTTAACAAAGTAAATGATTATAAACGCTTTTATCAGCCAAATTTTATACAGATCGACTTTGAGAATCGATAAAAATCCAGTTTTGTCCAACTGTCTGTCTGTTTACATTACAGTGGGCATCTGTATGCCGAGGAACTGAGCCACTCTGGCCTGTGCCATAGCTGCGTCCAGCAGCGAATAGAGATGTGCCATCTCGTCCTCTGTCCTTGACAAGTTGATGGCCTTGTTAAACAGTTCGATGGCTTTATCCAGACCACCCCTGTCAAAATTTAAATACACATTCATACACATCTGCAAAAACATATAATAAGAGTAACTGCAGTAATAAACTGGAACTTCTTTATAATGCTCTCTTTTGGAACCAAATAAAGAACCACCTTATGACAAAGTTGTGTTATGATGAGATCATTTTCAAAAGCTCAACCAAATTTAAGATCCACGTCCCCAACCATGTTGTATCAGAATTTGTTATAGCGAGGTTCTTCCGGTGTAATAACATCCCACATCTCACCATCCATGTCCAGCGCTACAACGTCATTTGAATTTGTCAAGTGTTTTTACAATGTATAAGCCAATACCTGCGCTGCACGTGGTTCCAGTGAATAGCTGTACACATACAGCACCCTTTTTCGGCCTCGACCGTACTACTATAAATCGTCTTATTACTATTGTTATTATTTACAATGCCATTGACTTCAGAAGCACATTTCTGAATGGTTTCTGAGGACTAAGCCTGATTTTCCTGAGAAAACATTTCTATGTTTTGATTTTTTCATTCCTGAGAGATCATTCCAAACAAACCTCTGAATTTCAATCGTGCCCAGCGTTTCATATGCAAATTCACATTTACTGTCAACTTCCATCGCCTTTTCAATGAGTCGAGCGGCCTCATCAATATCCTGCCTCCACTGCAACCTCAGCAACCTGGAAAAGCCCACACAATGTATATGTAGAATGTATGTATATACCCAAGCATTTATATAGCACCTTCTAAGGACCTCTTAAAAGCGCTGAACACAGGACTGTTAAAGAGATTTTAATAAACGTACATTAAACAGGATGAAAATGTAATTCAAGAACGAAGAAGTCCAACCAATGTAAATCTGGACTACAATAGTCTCGTGCAGGCTATTTCTTACCCTCTGTGAACATAGATGCTACCATTGTCTGGCTCTAATTCAATGGCCTTCTTGAAATTCTCGTCTGCCTTGTCAAACGTTTTTAGGTCAATAAGTACCTTAAAACCAGAAAAAACTGACTTTGTGTATTAATCAAAAGCAAATCTGCAAAAACAGTATATAAACAAATGTACCCTGTATTCAACTATGAAAAGTAATGGTGACTAAGAAGTTAAAGCTACCAGAGTTGGCTCCACATTCTGAAAACCTATTTGTGAAACCTGTTATGTGATGGCTTGGTGCTGCTGTGGACACAATGCTCACAAACAGAGTTAAGCAATGCATACGAGCACTGGTTGGGCACTCTGAAATGTCTAGTCATATGGGCCAACCTAGTTCTACATCCAAAGTCAGCCACCTGGAGGTTAAATACGTGTCATTGAGTTAGAATGCCGTGTCTGAGCTAAAAGATCCTCTAAACTTCCGGGTCATACTCTAGATGCACTAATTTACATTTACTCATAGTGTCATTTACTCAGTGTTATTTACTGTATGCCTATTAGCCTATTTTATCTAAAACTCATTTATATTACAACCCACTTGTTCACCAAACTGTGCTGTTTCTTCTTTTTCTCTAATACCTGTTAGTGCAGATGCTACTATAGATTCATTACATTACATACATACATACACTAGATTCATTACATTAAATTGGTTTTATCAAACAACAAATATTTCTCTTGTAGGCTACTTTTTTATTACTGACGTGACCATCACTTGCAATCACATACCTGGCCAAATAGCGCATAGCCTTCAGCACAGTCTGGAAATTTGGCAATTGTTGATTCGAATGACTTGACAGCTGCCTGAATTGCTGATTCATTTTCTTGGCTCACAGCCAAGCGATAGTCTTCAAATAAAAGCTCACGACTAAAACAAAGCCACTCTAATGAAACACTAAGCCTTGTTAAATTGATACAGCACAACTATTTATTCAATATCCTACATTATATACCATTACTATCAACAAGCTAAACAACGGTACATCTCAGAAAATACTCAACCTGCACAGTTATCATCAGATGGCAAGTACTCAGGTAACCAGACAAGATGTCACACAGACTGTGAAAGCCTTTCTCATGCAGCTTCAGTTCAGCTGTATACCATACCAGGTGTGTGATGACCTTCGTCCGGGCATTCTAATACTGATGTAGACACAACTAGTCATGACAAATAACAGTGACTAGTGGAAGACCCATAGGTACATATAAAAAGAGCAGTCAACAAAGAAATGGAATCTTTTGCTAGTCAAATGAAAGCCAATTCTGGCCATTTTTGAAAGACTACTTCTTCTCGTGGAAAGTCCAAAAACTGGTAGAGTGGAAATAAGATCTTCCTTCCTTCGTTTCACAGCCACAAGTGACCAGTTACCACAACAGAAATCAACCTGATTAATCTAATCTTATAACTTCTATAGTGACACTATATTCATGCACACAACAAAAAGTATAAAAACACTGGTTTTGCCTAATAAATAGGTAATACCAGAATGGTTAATATGGCTATTGGTAATACGTGTTGCAAAACTAACAAAATAGTATGTTATGCAAAAATACCCACCAGCATAACATTTCTGTGCATGGGCCACAGCAAATGATGGACTGAGTGTGACACTCTTGGCAAAGTCTTTTGCAGCTTCGTCAAATCTCTCCATAAGCAGCTTTATCTAGCTCACATCAAAAGCATAAAAAGGACATTTTTAAACTTCCAAACTCGTGCTGATATTCATTCAGCTGACCCATAAACACCTCTGGCACCTCAACAGTACCATATAAGCTTCAACTGCAACAGTTCCACATAGGGTTGTAGGGTCATCAGTAAAGGACTTCTGCAAAATATCACTTATCTTGGACCCCTCCTCATTTGCATTTGGCATTTCCCTCTCCCTTTGCCCTTTGGAACTTGTCTGCATTTGGGTGACCCTTCTCCCCCCTCTTTCTTATGGACAACCCATCTATAATTTACTGTTGTTCGTGATCCACTAAACAGTGAAATCAAACATGTCTGCAATTCACATCTGTCTTTAAGGACTACATCCTGGTGATGTCCTTCTAACAAGGGATGCTAGATATGCTTTTCACCAGCAGTTAAATACCGTTCTATTTCATCGTAGCTGGGCTGGGAGCGCCTCGAGGTATACTACTTGAAGGGGTGCTGTATAAATGTTTTGAATGAATGAATCAATCAATGAATGAATTATCTGAAATTCATAACCCCTACAGTGTTTGCATTTCCACAGAAAGATCCTACAATCCATGAACTAACACTTGTCACGACAGCTCTATGCACAAAACAGAAAGTACGTGGCCATTAAAACAATTACAAGCAAATGTCTAAGATAGGGTATCTAGTTCACCTCATACCTGGCTAAAAACTGAGACTGTGAACCTTTCTTACCTGTCCTTTATGATGATAAATGTCTGAATTTTCAGGATCCAGGGATACTGCCAGATTAAAATCGTCAAGGGCTTCAACTTGCTGCCCCATTTGCATTCTCAGACTTCCTCGCTTTATAAGAGCATTAGAGCGTATCTGAAAGTTATAAAGTTTTTATCAGTATATTTCCAGAATTTCACACATTTCTGCCAACTCTACAGTACTTCAAATTTATATTAAATATTATCTATTTTATTTTTATGAATATTCTGTTGGCATCCAACTAAACTGATTTTCATGGCACTTTTCATCACGTAAGACACCAGTGAAGAATATTCATTACAGATCACATAAGTCTCTAACTTAATTTTTTCCTCGCCCTTTGGATTGAATATGATCCCGTCAGTTAAAAGTCAAATAAAAACCTGAATCCAAGTTAAAGTTAAGTAAATATTTCCATACCTGGACTGTCAGGAAAGTTTTGTTCCACTTATGATGAAACTTTTGTTCCACAGAAGTGTGAAAGGTTGAGGCGACATTGCAAATACAAACATTAGAATCATATGTAACATGAGTGTGTTCACTCTCAATTTCAATAACAAAATTAGATTTTATAGTTCATAAATTTTTTAGTCGGAACAAATTCTTGAACACAATTTTCAAGCCTACCCTTTTATCTACTCCATTCATATTGAGCAATTTTTCAAAGTCTTCCATGGCTTTGTTGGACTCTCCTCTCAAAAGGTAGAAAGTTGCTCGGAGCAGCAGCGACTCTATGACATAGTCAGGGTGGTCCGAGTCGATTTCAGCTGTGCACAGACGAATGATGTCACCATACTCACGCTTACGAAGTTGCCGTAATGCTCTTCTATACTGACTTCTGCTAGCGAACAAAAGTGGAAAACAAGTGGATTTCAATTCTTTTCTACACAGTCTAACTTAATATTTAATTGTTGCTTTTTTCCTTTCTGTTTTCACGCTCCATTTAATTGTTTTTTATTTCTTTTCTTTTTTCATACTCCATCCTCTAAGCCTTAACAAAACTGCTGCGATTTTTTATCTCTTGACTACATTTTCTATATATCTTTAAGTTTTTGCAACCTTTTTCTTGTAGTTACCTTTTAACTCTCTTACCTCCTTTCTATCTCTATCTTTCCCTTGTGTTTTGTGACACAGATATTACCCTTTTGTTGTCCTACCACATTCTAAATTTCACTTCTAGATTTATTCATACATATCTTGGGATCTTAAAGAGTGTACCATTGCTTTCATTCTGTAAGAAATTGTAAAATCTTATCCTGAAAACTAAATGAACATCATGGAATAACATGTTAGCATAATAACACAATGGCATAAAATTTTTTCCCCCATTCTGTAGTAGCAGTTGTCAAGAACTCATGTCAACTAAACAAAAACTGTCTCACATAACCCCAGCTGAGATGTAAGCTACTTGATCAAATGCATGGTTCCAAATTTCCAACCAAAGGTAACGCTGTCACAAACTCACTGGAAGGCAACATTTTATGCAATTTAACTTACTTCATATTCTTTGAATCTTTTTCCATTTCTTCAAGTCTCTCTTTCTCGTCACCCTCTTTGTGATCATAAAGGACTTCCACTTTTGTCTCCTCCTGGAACCCGGCTTCCTGCAGACTGTTCATTATTGGATCATTAGCAAATGAATAGAAGTAGTTTCGAATGAACTGAGGCGATGGATCCTGTGGCTGACGAGTCTATGATAAGCAAAATTGCAGTCAGATCAAACGTAGTGTAACTTATGAAAAGTAAATAAATATGCAGCACTTCCTAATTGCAAGTAATCAAAAGCACCTTTGGCACAGTCCCAAAGCCACACCCTTGCTGCATGGATAAACTATCTATGGATAAACTATCTATCTGTTCTTGCCATTATATCAAACTCTGTGATAGCTAACCATACTGCAATGGCCTACTGATATTAACAGTGTACACAAAATATACAACAATAATTATTGTTTAAACCTCTTAAGTTTGAATTAAGTTTTCAGCCCTGGCTGTCAAGTCTAGTGTAATTTTACATCCTGACATTAAAGTGCTTATCACAATCTGGTCTAGATTTAAGCTAGGAAAGTGCTATTAACATCAAATTTTTAAAGAGTGTTAACTTTTACGTGCATAAATCTATTTGGTGGAAAAAATTGAAAATTCCTGCTGTTGTGAAGTTATATGTACTCAAATGATTTTATTTAACACGTTGGACGCGAGCGACGTGTTAACACGTCGTACAATTGTATAGCTGGGACGCTACGGACGTGTAAACACGTTCCTTGGGTATCAACTCTTTCGAGTCAGTTCAGCGTCCCAGTAATATTTCCTGCCGCTTGGTATTAATAGTGGACATGTTCTGTCACCTACCGAATACATATACGATTATTTTGGACACTCTCTAGGGCCTGGTATGTCACATATAATGCTGAAGACTGAATGGGCCAAAGGAGCCGACTTTTAGCCTTACAGACGTGTATACACGTCCCTCTGGTATCAACTATTTATAGGCAGTTCGACGTTGCAATACTATTTCCTGCCGCTTAGTAGAACTACTGGACAAGTGCTGCCACCTACCGAATGCATATGCGATTATTTTGGACACTATAGCCACATATTGCATATATACCGAAGACTGAATGGACCAAATGCACTAATTCAGTCTTGTTACACACCGCTGAGAAAGTCATTGACGTGGTACAGAAAGATGGTCCTACAGATGATTTACATGGGTGTAGCAGGGGCATAACTTCTCCACAAGAAGCTTGGAGGAACTAAGCGCCAGAATATTACTCGGTCTCGGCTGTGAAGCCAAGCTCGACCAGGAAGCCGCACCATCAACGGCCTTCAAGCATCACAAGGCATCGGACCTATTCAGACTCAGTGGACAGCACTATCTGTATGTTATCCTAGCAACTGCAACTGAAGCAGGACCTTGCAGGAAGTGTGTTGCTTGTAGGAAGCATAGAGAGCGCAAAGAAACGCGTTATTTTTGTGAAACTTGCCTCCCAGAGCTTAGTACTACATATAACATAGTACTACACCATGTATAGTACTATGTTTCAAAAAGTATCACACTGAACATGATTTCTAGACGTCCTTCAGTGAAACAGTAAGATAAACACATAAAAGGAACAGTTATTTTTGATTCTTTGAACAAAAGGATGTCAAAAAAGAATAAATAAAAATTTCCACAATTTTTGTGTTTTTTGGCCTATATTAGCCGCGCCTATATAAAAACTTGGCAAGCGGCCAATGTGTTAAGTTTATAAATTGTTCAGTTTTTTATTTGAAAAGAATGACTACAGCCATGTTAGAAATTTATTGCTGAACATAATGTTCAAAGAATCTGAAAATCATATGATCAACAATCCCAACAATAAAAAATCCCTACATGCCAAATTCTGCATTTTAACCAAAATTTCTAAACATTTCATGGAGCAACATTTTGAAATCAATGAAAAAAAAGAAATGGGTTAAAGCACTTATCATAGTAGAATGGTTTGAAACGGTCATATTAGATGAAAACTTGAAATGTGTTGTCCAAAAACCAATATGCACTCAAAAGCCCAAAATTAGGTGGGATGTAAAACAATACGATATTGTACCTCCATTTACAAGCAATGTGGTAAACTTTAAAAAGTTACAAGGTAGAAATTACAATGAAAATTGCTTTAAAAAATAATGACATACCTGGTATTTATCTTTGGCTCGACTACGTCCTAGGTTTTTAAGGACCCGGTCGGCCATAAGAAGACTTGCTTGATTGGCGAAATTTTCCAAAATACAGACAGCAGTAACATCTGCATTGTGACAAACAAGTCAAACTTTTGCTCAAAGTGAAGTTATCATATATTTTAACTATATGGACTCAAAAAGAAAATGTCCAAATATGAACATTTGTGCAAGATGTACACTTCACCTTGTGAAGAACAGGGCAAAATGAATCCTACAGTGAGACAGAATCTTGACCCAGCTCAAATCTCCGGACCAACAAGACACCTTTACGTATCTAACACTAGAGGACAGACATCCAGTGAAGCAAATCACGCAAATTTCTGAGAATAATTATACAACTTTACTAATGGTCTAAAACTGGAACTTCAATGTGATTCAATCTAGAATCACATGCATCTTAAAAAGGCACTCTCATAAAAATCAAGAGGTATAGTTTTTGTTCTGTAAAGTTGCCTACCTTCAAGACACTTTGTCAACTCATTCTGAAGTTCGTTAGCTTTTGCACGTCGGAAGAGAGCTTTCACATAGCGATTGTTATATTCCAGAGCTTTTGTGCAGTCTGCTATAACATTCCCATAGCTCTTCTGCAAAAGAAAAGCAAGAGTTCGTCTGCAACACACAGGAGATATAGTAACTATCTCAAAACCTAAAAAAGGTTCTAAATCCTAGACCTAACCTAACCTAACCTAATGTTTCTAACCTAACCAAGCCTAATGTTCATAACCTAATGTTTATAACTTACCCAATTGTTTATAACCTAATGTTAGGTCTGAAAAGCTCAAACCCTAAAACTCCGATACCATAATAGTTCTAATTCGAAGACCAGTCATTTTTTCTAAAACCTCAACTCTGACAGTTTCAATCAAAACAGAGAATATTTTCCAACAGCAAATAGGTTTTAACTAAATGCCACTATAGACCACTCCACGACATTCCAAGACCAGTATCAAGACTTTCCCACAGCCTGCAAAGCTTAACCTGAACACTTCATTGTTTCTAACCTGAAGACCACAGAGTTTCTTAAGAGTCTAAACATTGTAATCTAAACAGTACGGATAAGTTACAGGTATTAAGGCTAACAGACTAAAGGTTTGGTCTTCAGAATATTTCTAAGACTACATGAAGGAAATATACCATAAAAACATTTACCAACCAGTTGTTCATAAGCAGCTGCTCTATTCTGGTAGAATGTAGCTATCTCCTCACGGTTCTCAGGTGGGCAGACATTAAGTGCTTCTGTGTAGCATTCTATGGATTTGTCAAATCGTCCAGCTTTGAAATATTTGTTGCCTTTGTTTTTTGCAGATTGTGCTAACTGCAAACAATCCTAAAAGCAGTTCAAAGCAAAGCTGCTTGTAAATTACTATTTCATCACAAAGGTAATTTACTTTTCATTCTTCCCTTCAACCATACTGAACAACCTTCCACTAGCATCTCCTAGCAGCCAAGGAGGACACTTGCAATTTTCCAAGCTAAGAAAACTGTCCTCTTTCACCGGGGGCTGGCAATATAAGTTAAAATCTTTTCTAAAATGCATTGTGCTTTTTATTGCAGAATTTATTAAGAATCCGTATTTCACATTATGTATGCACCACATTAAATCCAACACTGCATTTTATAGCAGAACACAACTGGAATGCAGATTTCATAATCTCTATTTCTTGTTATGAATGATGTCACTGTTGTTCCATGCATTGTCTTTTTCTTACAAAAATGTGCTGACCATCAATTCAATTTTTTATCACATTAACCATATAATCAAACTTTTTAAGTGTGATCTATCATATCATTAAAAATAACAGAAGTTTAGCATAAAGAGGCAGCCAGGCAAGGGCACAAGTACCATAATTTATCTCAGCTACAGCTGGTACTAGGTGTATATTATCTGTTTTTGGAGTAGAAACAAGTGCAGTTATATTAAGTTCACCTACTTCAGAACTGTACTGCAAGTGCCCTCTGCCGGGTTTAAAGGTGGCAGTAGCCAGCAACTGTCGCTGCCCAATGAGACAGCTGTTGCAGCTACCATAAGACGTCTAATATGACAAAGAGTATTAGCCAGTGCAGCATGTGTATTGATTTTACAGGAATTCTGCCTGCCATGCTACAAATCAAGTTCCTGTTTTACTTGTTAATGTGTCTCGATTGAACATCATTGGGAGTCATAGAGTAAGCGGATTTGCTTGTGAACAAGTTGTGCCAACGATACTGCACTTTGACTCCAATACGCAGCCAAAAATTTGTAATGATGAAGAACAGTAAGAAATGTTTAATAAAGTAACAGAGGACATTTAATCTCTTTTAAGTATTCAAATAATGTGCTTATTTTCCTTTCTACTGTTCTTCTAGAAGGCCTTTCATAGATTGCATCAGACATTGCTGCTCTCAGCAAATTATGTAAACCATTCTGTTGTCACAACTGACTCAGTTATTCTTTTTATAATAATTTGGCAATACTCATTAACGTTTTCCTGTTGCACAACTTTAATGGATATTACCTAATTATTTATAAGAAGCACACTATTTCAAATAAACAATAAACACTCTAATAAACAAACCCATACAAACTAAGCTATACTAATTTAATTGTTTTAATTATGGCGCTATACACAGTATCCTTCTCTTTTGGGACATATGCAACATAAAGACTGAGAACAAGTGTTTGCAAAGAAATTCACTGTGCCAAACTAACTCCTTTGAATACATGGGAAACAACTTGCAACATGAGCCAAACTGTCTCTTGAATTTGTGTTTGACATGCATCCATATGTGTTCTCCCATTTTTGTGCATGTATCTTCTCGTGGGTCAGATCTACAAAGTTTTGTTCATGCATAAAAACAGCAGGCATGCAAATGCCGTTTTCCAAACTGATTTATAAAGGCTCTACATCCATCATGTATGATAAGCCGCTTATTGTTTATCCAGTAACTGCGCTGGGCATGCCATGCTCCATTTGCTCTCAAAATATGGGGTCGCGATAGTGTCAGCGCTTAGCAGGAATTAACCGGTCGAATCCGCCACATTACCAGAACTTGTCCTATTTTTCTACCTTGATCATAGCAGTGCGCATGTCACTTGAAAGGAAAATACTGCATGTTTACTACAGTTTCGGCTACTTAGCACGATATGCGGAATACAGTTTTATAAACCCTCGATGTCCCGAGTGGTCTTAATAAAAATGGTATAAACCAGAAAATTTAATTAACGTTACCTAAACTATAAATACTCATTCGCGGCGAACAAATATCAGTTGCGTCACCTTAACTTGAAGTTCCGAGGAATCATCGCTCAAATCAGTCTTCTTAGAGGTTTCAGTCTTCACTTCTTGACTTAATCTTTTCGTCTTGGCAGCGTTTGTACGTTTTTTGTAATACCATAACCCGGCTGCTCCGACTACAATGGGGGCAGCAATTGCCAAAACAACCTGCCATTTGGGCCAATCTTCGGTTAAATTCGGTCTTTGGATAGGCGCCATTGTCCTTCGCTCGGTCCTCGATTGATAAGTACTAGGTTCTACAACTTCACGCAGAGTTTCTGTTAAGCATCTATGCATAGATATAATTTCCCGTTCTGGCCAAAGAATCCCGAGACAGGCAGAGTAGAGAGTGACACGGTAATGGGGAATGCGGTAATACGGCGGTAACCAGTGCCGTAGCTAGCCTTCCGAGGGCCTTTGTGCAAACTGAACTTTGGCTATTTTACTTTAAGCAATTGAGCAACCGGGCTTTGGCCCCTTGGGGGCCCAGACGGCCCCCAGGCCGCGTGGGCCCTTGTGCTTTGCACAAACAACCTGCACAGTCTATTGCTCCGCCACTGGCGGTAACCGCGGATTTTACCGCTGAAATGATGTCAGAAGCGAGGGTAATACCGTGGGGATGGAATGGAGGCTTGCGGTAATACCGTGAGGATGGAAATACGAGCACGGTAATTCCCGCGGTAACGGTTGTGGCATGGTTTATTTCAGAGATTTAAATCTCTGGCTAGTACGGGGACTTTAAATGGCGTGGCGCCCATTCAAACGAGCAGCGGTGGTGACGGATCTCACCCGATAAATTCATTGCAAAATGAGCAGGGTCGAGACCATACTGTCGCTATATAAAACCTATACATTTACATTTTTACCAAAATTATTGTGGGCTAATGTGCTCCAACATACGCTCATTGCTCAGCCCACAGCTCATCGAACAATTAGGCCTAATGTTTCTAGCTACGCAAAATTTGCCGAACGACGAATAAACTAAGCGCGAATTTTATGAGCGTCCTTTATGAGCTGTAGGCTTATTATTAGCCTAAATATGACACTTCAATAAGTTGCTTCGAATTTCTTATTAGGCGTCGTGTACAGAACTACAGACATTTTAGGAACTGATCACCACACTGACCACATAAAATAGGCCTACAAATTTTAATTGTTAATAAATAATTTTTACAAAAAAAGGCACTGCTCCATGTAGGTCTACAATTGAACATTTTAAACTACATAACAGCAAAATCGGACTATAGATCAATAGGAATGCATAGAAATCTAGGCAGACCTAATAAACATGAAAGTTTAGTTTCTTTTTAAAAATTGTTATAGGAACAGTGTCATCTTTGATGCTAGTTGGTAAGGCATTCCACACTGTGGGGCAAGAGTAACAAAATCCATGTGAGCTAAATGTAGTGTAAATCTTTGGAACTACAGCTGTATGATATTTCGACTGGTCGCAGAACGTAAGCAGGATCAACCAGGAACTGTCACAACTGGATAGATAGGATGGAGACAGGTACCGTTGGTACATTAAAATCGCCTGTTCCCAAAATTGCTGCTTATCATAGTCATGGTACAATTATTTAAGACAAAAGGCAGAAGAAACAGGCCCATACTGATGAGAAGAGAGGGAGATGACACATGAAGAATTATGTTCACTAAAGGACAGATTTTTAAAATTAACCATATGTTGAAAGAAAATATCAAACTGCAAAGCAAAATGCAAGTCAACTTGATTGTCAAAAAGTAAGGATCCTTACAACTTGCACATGATTACTGATACGCAAGTTCATTTACTGCTGATTTTAAACATCCTATGCTAACACTAAGTGAAGTTACTTAACAAAGTTGGTAAATCAAATTAAGTTCGATTTTTGATTGTTGCAGGGACTTGTCCAGTTAAAAATCTGACTAATGGCTAAAATCTAACACTGCTTTAGTAACTCATAACGGACTGACTGAATTTAATACAGTGCCATCTGGAATACATGTAGTAAATAAATCTGGTCAGACTTTTGTGAAAACGATAAATATGCTGATATAGCCTATAAAAGATTTCACTGTTGAAGACATTGCTGTTCGCTCGGGTGATTGACCCATAAATTAATTCAGATTCCACCGCTTTATACTTAGTGTACTGTACGACCTAACAAAAGTCAACATTTTGTACTTAACTACAATAGTGACAAAAACAAAATCTGTTACTGGCTTTTTTGATTTTGAAGCTTTTTATTTTCAGGTTCCGACATGTCGCTACAACACACAACCACATAAATCTGAATGTACACGGTTTTCTATAGTGCCCACGTGGCCTCAATGCTGCTATTTTTCACGACTATTGGGCAAGACCTTTAACCACTGCTGCTCATTTGAATTGGGTGCCACACCTGAGCAAAGGAGTTGTGTTAATTTTCAAAATTTTATTTCAACACAGTTAACATATGTTCTTTACTGGAAAGAAGCATATCAATGCCACAAATTTTGTCAGTTTAATCCTCATCTTCTGCATCACCGCCTCCAGTTGCCTTGCGTTGGTTCTTTCGCTTGACACGTCCTGACAAACAAAGACAAAACACATGGCAACCAAGTCCATAAAACCAACAAAAGCCACAAGAACCTTCAAAGACCATCAAAAACTACAGCTTCATCTTCAGAGAATGGAAATAACTTCACATCTTTTTTACACTAAAGCCAAACATGGTGCAAAATGCTTAAGACGAAATTGGGTAGGACAAAATATTGCTTAGTACGAAATGAAAGCTTGGTCTGTCATGATGTCAATGCATCTTAACGTTAAATTATTATCTTAAAACGAAACTGATACAACGAAAAGATCGGTTATTATGAAAATAATTTTTGGTCTCGTGAATGTAAATCCACGCCGTCAGTCTGATAAGACAAGATGGCGATTGATACACAACAGCTGGGTTTGCACTTACGTATATGCCTAAAATAGTTTGACAGCATCGGTGTTTGATGGATGTCACCACTCGAGGAATGAGATAGCTTAGATGTTCATATCGTAATTGGGTGAATGATGTAAGAAATTCACAGACCACAGCCTCAGACCCTTCAAAATGCGTTGTTGCATGAGCCCATAGATATCAATTACTACAATGATGCCTATGTACAGGAAGTAGACTATTATAGCTGTCTACATTAATGCGGCCATTTCATTCGTAGGTAAGTTGGGGCTCATACCAAGTGGCAATGAAATGAGAGCCTCCTGAGATCTGATTACATGTATTCAGAGAAAACTGCAAGCGAATCAGAGGTGGGTCATCATTAAACAGGCTTGTGGTGTCACTCGAGTAGAGCAAAGTGGAACAAGCACGTTCAAGAAGTTACAACTATTTGGGGTTTTAGAGTAAGTGGTGAGTAGAGTATGGCTCCAAGACCACAAGAAATAGAAGATGGGTAAGGTAAAGAGGAAGAAGAAGACAGTGAGAGAGGCCTCTAAACTAGTGAAGACAAAAGCAGAATTCTTGCAAATCATTCTACACAGGTTCTGAAATAAGCAGTTTTGCCTAGATGCAAAATATCTGAATCTGGCTGCTCAAAATATGCTTAAAACAAACAGCTCTGGTGTCACCTTTCAAGTTCACAGTCTGGCTAAATCTATGATGAAGGTTCATACCAAAAGAACTGATATAATATTCAGTTAACTAGCACTCTACGCAATGGTTTTGTTCTAGATAAACTTCATTCGGATTGAACTATAACATCATTCGGATTGAACTATAACATCATTCGGATTGAACTATAACATCATTCGGGCTAGTGAGTGTTGCACCTTTGAGAGGTTCTAAGAATCCACTGTATAAATGTCCATGTACATTACATTACAATTACCAATTTTCACATCAGACAAAAATCAAATGCTGCTTTATTTTAAAGATGGTACATATAAATTTAAATTAAACAGGGTCAACATTTCACACTGATTGGTTGCAACTTCTAAATAACTTTTTTGATACATTTTATTTGTCTTACTAAGAACCAGAGGAGTATGCATTAGTGACAATGACACTGCAAACAGCACCATGTTCAAAGAACTTACCGGCACGTCCACCACCATACGGCGACTTCAGTGAGAAATCAATATGCTTCTGTGAGTCAAGGCGAACGATAAATGATGGCAGATTCACCACTTGTTTACGCACTCTGCAAAATAAGGATTCAGTCATTAAACATAGTTCTGTGTGGTAAATACCAACAACTTTCAATGATGTGCACAATGGTTCATGGTGTTTTGGAAATTTATGTAGTTTTCTCTTACATGGAGTCTACACCAACTAGAAGCTTGTCACTGTACAACCAAATCCAGGATTTCCTGGTTGCAAATGGCAGGTTCCCTGATGTTGAAGTGCGGTTGGCTAATAATGACACTGGCAGAATCCTTGGGTGCTGATGTAAATTAAATGGACCCATGGATCATCGTGGCTTGCAACACTGTTGTTATTAGGTGACTCAGTGTCCCCCATACCACACACAAATCTACAAAAAACTAAGTGTAGACAAAGAGTGACTAAATACATGAAATTATGAGCAAAACTATGCAAAATACTAATTTCCTGCATCAAGATGAATGCACAGCTATGGTTAAATGCTTGTATTTTTAAAATAACACTTGTCTCATACTAACTGGGTTGACAGCACGGTACATTAACCAGTTGACTATCATGTAACCCATAATACACATATAAACTTGTAACAGACTTCGAATGGAAGCATGTTTGATGCGTAAACATCATTAAATAAACTAACATTATCATCAGGTTACATTACATGGCTTACCTGATGTGCCTCTGGCGAATGAGGACGCGAGCATGATGAATGCTCTTAGCCAATCCAAGCTTAAGGACCTGTGTCTGAAGGCGACGTTCCAGGAAGTCTTCTAGCCTCAGACCAAGCACATAATCCAGCTTCATTTTGGACTCATCCAACACCCCAATTCGAACCAAACGGCGCAGAAGAGCATTACCTTTATTAATATAAATGATTTCATGCTTTATTTGTACTTTCTTCAAATAATTTATACAATTTTTAAAACAAGCATTAAATGATGTCTATAATTGAATCATACTATTACTATATGTAAAATTATAAAAAAGGTTTGTTCAATTCATTGGTAAATACCAAACTTAGGTCAAAACAAAATTTTTTAAAAAAAGAATGCTACATGTTGTTTTATAAAAAGAACTATGACTTCTAGCGAGTTACCTTCAAAAAGACGCCTTGGATCTTTTTCATCAAGAGTAAGAAGTTCACGAGCAGCGGTACGAATTTTGGTCAAAGTGTACTTCACTCGCCATACTTCTCGCTTGTTACGAAGTCCAAATTCACCAATGAGCTTAGACTCCTGGTCCAATCGTTCCTTTTCAAAAGGACGACGTGGAGTTGAATAGGTCTTACTTCTGACGAGTGCAATTCGAGGCATGTTGGCTCAAATGCTACAATGAATATAAATGTAGCACAACGCAGATACAAATTTGGTTACCTTCTTGCCTTCAGTAACTTTTCTCATTATGATTGTGACTTTTGCAATTGCCTTTTGCATTTATTTTATAACTATCAATAGCAGTTTCTTCAGATTATCAAGATTTCAAATTATTTATTTTCATATAAATTAGTAGCATGTAGCATTGTTAGACAAGAAGTAAACAAACACAAAGGGCTTGCAAAATTTTATCAGTAGGACACAAAACGACGGCAGCAATGTGTCAAGCCCAAGCAGCCTGACACAGGATGCAAGAGAACACTTCGTTTCTCTATGCAAATTAGGATGCGTTGGGCGCACTTGACACATGGCCACCGTCGTTTTGTGTGGCCTAAATGTGGAACTTTAAAACTCTGTAGAAAATTGCCGGCTTGTTTCCGTTGGCCGCGAAAAGGCGCACTGGATTACTTATGTTGGGATCTATCATCAGATAAAATTTCATGCAATATGGTAACTGTGGGGTAAAACAGAGTCATACCCAATTATCCTAAATAAGGTATCACTAGGCGGCCGACGTGAGGCGTGAACATATGTGTTTTCGGTACGACTGAAGATTTCGTAAGTAACTCCGATTCGTATGATATTATACCTGATGATAGTTCTCGACATGACTATTCCAACGCGCCTATTCCCGTCTTCCGCAAACAATCCGGCGATTTTATACGAATTTTTAAAGTGCGTCACTTCATGCGTAAAAATCGACATCTGCCATTCGGAATCCGGGAGTATTGATCGCAAGCCGGAGGTAGCGCGCAACCATAGACGTAGTAGGACTAGATACGGCATTGAGCCAGTTACGTCATGGGTTTTGTATTGAGTTTTTTTATGGAGAGTATTTTTATACAGAAATTCAAAGGCATATACATAAATATTTTAACAATTCAGTTTCATAATTAATTAACAATTAAGTTTCATATTTAAGTTTCATAATGCAAGCAGTTTTGGTTCTTCTGCGCCAAAGTTATGTGCATGTGCAACGTACAATGTACATACATAGATAGCATTATGTTGTACCTAGCATTGGCGCTAACATAACTGGCGTATAGCGCTATAAGACACCTGTAAGATACCATTGGACTAAAGCGCGTTTCCTGCACTTACAGGCCTATATAAGGTAGGTAATGCGTGTAATTCCTTCTTTTGCCTGTGCTAATTGTACTGGTGAGATATTGTTTACCGGTGTGGAAAGCGAGACTTACAGACTTGCGCCACATGTGGCTGCAGTTGGCAAATAAATGTAATGTACAGTGCCCTTTTCTCAGCCTTGGCCGAACTACGGCACTTTATAAATTGTCTTATTATTATTATTATCACCATGCCAGATTGCCTATACAAAGCCACTTCAGCCACTCTGATTTAATAACCAAACAAGATATTCTAAAAATAAGTTGAATAATATTGTAATTCTGTTGTTATCATTCTAAAAGTGTGCAGTCACAATGACGATGGAACTGTAGTCACCAATGGCAATAAAGCAGGCTGCAAAGAGACCGGCACCAGCATTCCAGATCTCCTTTGTCACTGTAAAACAAATATCACTTAGATCAAGATACCTAAGCAACTTTATCAATCCAATCTAATCCAATACAGATATGTTATGCCTCACCAAAACTTAAACATTCACGCATAAACATTTTAATTGAAACATATGAAATCCAAACTGCACATAAAAAACAAAATCACAAGGAAAACTGTGCAACAGAATTCAATCTTTTAGAATTGGCAGGAGAAATACGGGATTGAAAACAATTGGTACGACAAATTGATTACTACAGATGCAAAATTCATACAGGATAAAGTCAGCAGTGCATGCATAACTTGTGTTACATTTAAATGTGTTGTTATTTCAGGATAAAGTCAGCAGTGCATGCATAACTTGTGTTACATTTAAATGTGTTGTTATTTCAGGATAAAGTCAGCAGTGCATGCATAACTTGACTTGTATATGCATTTCAGTGGCCCATTCGTCTGGTGTAACGATTCGGTTCAATAATTCTTTTCATTTGGGGGCGAATTTCGTAACTTTCTTAAGTCTCAAATTGGGCGGTCTTTAAATTATATCTGGCGGCATAAAACGCAGGATTGGAGACGAATGAGCCGCGGAGACCGCTTAGCCAACACCTCCTCGTGGTGGTCTCTGGGCATGCAAACATTCATTGTTTGCATGGCGAAGATTGGCAGTTTAACATGAAATGTAATGCTATACATTGTATGTTGCGTGTTACCTCTTGTTGGCGATGTACACTCTGGGCATCGTTGCGCGCTACCTCCGGCTTGCGATCAATACTCCCGGATTCCGAATGGCAGATGTCGATATTTACGCATGAAGTGACGCACTTTAAAAATTCGTATAAAATCGCCGGATTGTTTGCGGAAGACGCGAATAGGCGCGTTGGAATAGTCATGTCGAGAACTATCATCAGGTATAATATCATACGAATCGGAGTTACTTACGAAATCTTCAGTCGTACCGTGTTTTCTGGCATAAATAACCTCAGAACTGTTGAACTGGTTAAACTGACTCACGTTTTTGTGTTGGTCAAAAGTTCAATCCCATGACTGACCTACATGACGGATTTTGAAATTGGACCAAATTATTTTTTAAACCCGCAATTATTAATTAAAGCCGACGCGAGCCCTCTGTTTAAATAAGCACAACATCGGACGAAAACCGGTCACCATGCTTAACATACTGTACGACCATCGTGCGCGATGCACATCTATCACATGCATCCAACACTGGCTTATTATACTTGATAAATATTAACAATAGGATATAATTCGTGCCGCACGACTTCAGATAATAGTTGGATTTTGTTACTGTTTCTGAAATTTATTAAATTCACAACTAAATTAATATGTCACTTCTTACCATCACAAAAAAACGGAAGAAAGACTTGCTGGGAACTGTGGGTAGATCGAGTGACCCGGATGAAAGTGGTGCAGTCCATTTTCAATTCTAAATTACATACCAATTTCTATAGCGCATGCATCGAAAGCGGAAAACCAAATAATAAATGTAAATGTACACGGTTTTATGTAGCGACGGTATGGCATCGACACTGCTCATTTTTCAAATGAAATAATAGTCGCGATTTAGCTGCAAATTTTAGCCTTCTTTTACATTTCTTTGTACTTGGATTCGATTACTAATAAATATAAAATTACGAAATTAAGGGCATCGTCTGAAACTTTATCGCAAGAGGGTGCGATGGACATCACAAAATTCTTTTTCAGCCAGAGGATTGTAGATCATTGGGACCCGCTACCAGAAGAAATATCTGCACCGAGCTAGCATGCTTTCAAAGACCGTACAGTTGGATGGAGAGGCATAGGCACTGTAAGTTTATGTAGCTTGCCTAGCCTATTAACTGTAACTGCAACTGTAAAGTGATCTAACTCAAAAGATGAGGAAAGTGGTGAAATGTGGAGGACCAGCCACAAATCTATAAATCAATTATACAATTTTATTTAACTAATATAGGAGTCATATAATAGCTTGATATTTAAGTTGTTTCATTCACTTCAGTTCGCTTCTTAAATTTAAACGATTTGCTTTAATTCAATTGAACATAATTAAGTCTTTATTTCATTTCAACACTCCATCCCCACTGTCCAATAATTCAGATGCTCAATCAAAATGGCCCTGACAATCGTTTCAGACCAATAGTCTAAGTTTAGGGTGCCCTTAAAGCAATCTAATGCCAATAATAATGGTTTCCATACGAGGGGAAAGCCATGGGAAGTGTTCTTTCAGACAATATTAATTACTGGATAATGCGGAAATCAAAAAAGCATTGTCAGGGCCGCACTACATTTACATTTTTAATATAATATACAGACACAGAAAGGGCGGTTGAATAAGGGCTGCCAAACCATGCACTGTTTTAGATGTATAACAAGGAAGCTGCGCTCTGTATGTAGACAAGTCAAAGTAAATTTTGTATTGTTTGGTTAGTGATATATTCAGTGTATTCATGTACTGGGTTAACACAGTGTATACAAAAGTCAAAGCCTGTATTTGGGGCATGTTACAATCTTCATGTTTGGACAAAACGCTAAAATTTTACCTTAAATAGCTGTGCAGACTGTGCCTAACAATCCATCCATATTCAAAATAATTCAGTTTTCGTGGCAACTGTAATAACAGTAATCACAAATGTATATTTAACTGCCTCAGTCCAATTGCAATGAAATGAGCTTATATAAAAAATGATAATCATAATAGACAGGTTCTGATCAGTGCCAATAAGGAGGTTCTGGCAGTAATGGTAAGGTCCAGTGAAGGGCTGTAAGGATGTGGAGAAACCAAATTACATACAGTTAACTTTTGAGAGCTTTGAAGATCAGCTTTTCAACTATACTTCCAGGTAATTTTTTGAGAGCTTCTGGGTGGTTTCTGTGGAATATGTAGCAAGAACTACCCAGATGGGTGTAGAAACAAGAGCATTCTGATGTAGATAACAATGTAATACAAACTGACATTATGCATTGTAACTGTTTAACTAATCACTTTGAGTGGTAACAGGACAATAACCCCCTGGACAATTACCCCCGGACAATTACCCCACATGCAAATAACTCCCCGGCCAATTACCCCCCGGCCAATTACCCCCCCCCCCCATACAGTAAAGAGTAGACATGAAAGACTTACCATACATCAAAAACTAATTATTAGACAATTATCAGACAATTGGGCCCAGACTAGACCGAAGACGAATTACCAAAAACAAACAATTCGGTAGAAGGCTGGCATAGAAGTTTCAGTCGAACGTCGGCAGTTTTCATCCAACCATTTGGAAGTTCATTGGATTTATTCAAAGAGAACAATCATTACAGCAAGTTCACTGCAGCCAATTTCTGGCTGGTCACCCATCACAACCTCCAAGGAAGAATTATGCTGACTCCAATGCACGGATTTTGGCCGTCATTAGCAACTACAATGAGCGCAATGTTTTTGACTATCTATGTGGAATAGCTCACAACCTTTCCTTTTAAGTTCAATAAACTAATAAACAATAAATAGCATTTTCTGTTAAACATTTAATTTCATACTGTGACGTTGCATGGTGATCCAATATATGTCTAAATTAATATATAAACTGTATGATTAATATACATTATTTGTATATTTATATAATTAATATATCAGTATAGGGGGTTACTGTCTGGGGGGTTATTTGCATGGGGGTTATTGTCCCGGGGGTTATTGTCCGGGGGGTAATTGTCCAGGGGGTTATTGTCCTAGAACCCTTTGAGTCAATGCCACTTCACAACTTCTTAACTTCTTAGAAAGACTGAATGATGAATGTCCAAAACCTTTGATAAATGGAGTTGTTATACAGTTTTTTATATTATAAAAATTCTTCAAGTCTTCTTTTTCAGAGAACTTAAATAGTTGCGCAAGACTTCTTGGGTTACATCCAGTGAAATATGATTGATTATGTAATCCAAAGATTCATCCTTTCGAGCAATCATTCGTTCAAGCGTTGGTTTTCGCAGTGCTTCCTTTGTCAATTGCCGAGCATGTCCTGTTCAAGAATTCAAAATACAAAATGCAAGATACAAAATATAAAACTAGATGAGCTGTAGCAACATAGCTGCAAATCCCTCCACATGTCATGAAAGGATCAGAACTATGTATCGCTAAGATTATTATGGTAACTGCGCCCTCAGCCTGCCGCAACTGCCTCTAGCCTAGCCGGGTACTGGTGAATCTGTGGTGACTCCAGCCTGAGCTCAGCTGCTGTATGGCAGAGGCAAAAACAGTTGCTTCCTGGTATCTCAAGCCGTCGCCATAGAAACGGCCGGGTCTTGGGTATTGAATTCATGGCCCGGATAACCACCTCGTGGCAAGATACCTGGTAATTTGCAGCAACGTTGCCATAGCCTAGTGATGGCACAGGTATGATCACAGTGGGTCATTTGAGGTTGCTCTACTTATTTATTTTTGTTTAAAGCACTTGTAACGCGCAAAATGTCAGAAAACCTGAATCTGAGATGCAGATGTATCTTCACTAGGGGCCAAGATGGAATCATGCAAAAGCCAGGGTGAAGTGGTTAGTCTTAAGAAGTGATTAAAAGATGATAGCGAGTGCGCAAGTCGGGCCTTTTGTGGTAGACGATTCCAAATGCGAGAAGCATACCAGCTAAATGCACGTGATCCTACAATTGTTCTAAACCTAGGTTCTTGCAACAGACCAGTATCCGAAGAAAACAAGAATCTGGGAGGGTGATATGGAGTCACCAAAGAATTAAGATACAATGGAAAGTGTTCTGAGCTAGTGTTCTGAGACTTAAGCATGCAATTTTAAAATTAATACACCACTCAACAGCAAGCCAGTGAAGTTCACGAAGGTGATCTAATTCATTTGATGAAGAACATGTAACAACCCTAGAGAGTTTTGAACCTTCTGGAGCTTTTTTACATTAAAAGAGGATATACATAACGCTGCATTTGCGTAGTCTAATCGAGAATCAACAAGTGCACATGCCACTGTTTTAGCTATGCCAATAGTCAGAGAATGTCTGATGTAACGAGATGCCTTGATGTGATGTAAACAAGACCTGCAAACCGAAAATATATGTGAAGTCATAGTGAGAGAGATGTCAAGGGTGACACCGAGAGTTTTAATTTTGTCTGTTAGTGGGATTTTGGTTCCTGCAAGGAAGTCTTGATATTGCAAAAGATTTGAACACTGAAGCCTGTCAAAAGACATCAGGTTCTGTTGCCTCTGCTCCCAATTGCCCTGATGAGTAGCACAGCCTTCCTTCCACCTCTCCCCTTATTCCCTCTGTTACGTTTAGTCAGGAAAGTTAACTGCAATGTGCACCCTCCAGTCACAGCACTATTACTCATAACAAAATTCAGTAGTTACAAAACTATAAAAAACAATTCATTGTAATACTATGACTGAAAATTGACAATTGTGAAATACTCATTATAAACAAACTATAAACACTTAACAGATCAACAAATCTCACTCAAAGTCCCTTGTATTCACTTACCTGGAACTTTCAACCACTTCATCACTTCACGTCTAGCCGACTCTAAAACATCGGATTCGGGAGCAACCTCATCTACTAGACCAATCTTCATGGCTTCATTTGGAAGGAAGAGCTCACCGAGTTTCAAAGCACGCTCACCGACCCTCTGCCCAACAGTATTGACCATTGAGTCCATTAGCCTAAAATAGGTGCAAAGAGTAGCTTACGCATGAGCCATAAAAGACAAGCATAAGTGGACACTGCCAACCAACAGAACATGGTTTTCATGCAAAGATTTTATTCATGTACAAATGCTAACTTGAACATCTGTGATATTTAATGTGAACTGATGTTTGTGACCAAATCTGCCGATGTTTGTGACCAAATCTGCCGATGTTTGTGACCAAATCTGCCCCAGTATTATGACAAACATTTAGGTGCCTCAACTGTGTTAATTCACTTCTTACCAGTATCACACATTTATATTTGTCAAAATTATGAAGGGTTCAAAATTCCTTGGCAAGGAATATCATCAATACTTCAAAGATTTCGGTCAGCCATGGTACCTGCAGCTAACGCTTACTCCTCAGATCCATCATTATGCCATTGGTTCTTCTTATTATGCTACCCTCATCATACCACGAGCAAATGAAATGAAAAACAATGAAATCTTACTGTTGGCTTGGTTTAGCTTTATGTAAAGAACTGTCTTTATCTGTCTACTCAGTTGAGATGAATCTAGATAGCAACCATGCATCAGGTCTGCACAACAAATCATGACAGAATAGAAAGCCAAAGGGTTTAATAAATAAAAAATAAACTTGTGAGAAATGAAAATAAATGGTTGGTTGACAGTCAGGCACCATTCCAAGATAACAATCTTATATTAAGCTTAAACCAAAGCCATCATCAAGACAGATCAATAATATTAAGCGCATATGGTGTTTTTTCATGCATACATGAGAAAATTATATTCTCACCAAAGTGGAATTTCTACTCCCTGAAATAAAAATATAAAAACTATTGTTACCAACTTGAACTAAAGCCGTGTATGTATGTATATACACATCGGCGACTACACATCTTTGAGAACCTCACAAGAGCACAAGGAAAACATATTAAATTACCGCAAACCTCATACTGCCCAAATTTTGAAGGGTTCAAGCATTATGAACTATACCTGTTACTGTCACACCGTATATTTATTTTGCAACACATTTCTAATTCAACATACAGTACAATATAATTTTTTAAAGTAGCGAGTAAACTAAGCAGTTCACTCATAGAAAAATCAACCAGGCTGAACTGACCAAATAACAAAGAATCCAGCCCCGAAAATGATCAAGTGGAACATACCAGTTGGCTCTCATTAAGGCCTATCTTGTAAGGGCCATTGGCCATCACTCGGTGATCACAGCAAAGAGCAATCATACAGCCGCCTGCAATACAGTGTCCCTAAAACAGGCCAAAAAGTTTTACATAAGCTGTACTGACACTGTACACATTTTTATTTTTTTTTAAAATTAAAATAAACTGAAATCTTAAATCAGTACTGGTACATTTAACGAGTAAGTTGCCAACGTAAACAGAATCATCACGGATGAAGCAACTTACAGTTGTCTGATTCCTCAGTGACAGTGGTTGTAATTGTAGTTGTAATCATGACAATTTATACAGCATCATCAATAGCAAGCTACTTCAAAGGTGCTTTACAATGTCAAGTGTTGGCATGCACAAAAGTCTGATCATAAACAATAAGTGGAAGATGTGGTTATTTGTTGTGTACTCTTTGTTCTGTATAAGAAAAAGAAAGTTTTTCATATTAATGTCTGTCCAGTAGAATAAAAATTAATTACCATATTATTGTATTGTTTTCGCTACAATGAAAGTAGTAAAATCTGTATACTGACATTAATAGCAGCCATTGTTGCAAGGCGTGAACCATACAGCTTGATCCAGAACTCCTGTAAAGCTCGCCAAAGTTCTCGCATATTCAGCTCAGACAGTTCGAGACCAGCACAGAACAATTTAGGAATAACCTTAAAATCATCATACCATCATTATATTCATTTCCATAGTCTAAAATTTCAAGTACATAAATCAGTCACTAAGTGCACTTATAGTTTCTATATATATCATCTACTTTGCAGCATACATGAATATATATACTGAACTTCCTTTTAGTTTTGTACATTACATCACTCAAAGCAACAGTTATTTGCTTTTTTGACTGTCTTGCATTCTTCCAGTGCACTCAAGCTAACAAAACTACTTTATTTTCTTAAATAGCTAATGCATCCCTAAGTATGTTCTGACATATAAATTGGTTTCAAAGCCTCTGCACCTATATTGTACACATAAATTGTCTTAATGGCTTGCCATCATTAACTACAAGATTAAGCACTAAGAGAATTTTATTTAAACAGAATTTATTTTAAAAAACTGGTAGTTATATTCAAATTCAAATCTGAGACTCAATGAATTCTTATCAGGCTTGTATAATAAAAGAGAACCAATAAACTAAACATAAAAGAGTTTAACCATTCCAGTCTGATATAACCAAATGATCTTGAAATCTAAGCAAGACAATCAACTGCATCAAGCCAACATATGATTAATAAAAGCCACTTACTGAAGTGATGATAAGGCCATTGCATCTGCTATCCTGCTCAAGTTTGTCTAAGGCAATGTTTAAGTTAGTTAATGTCTGAAGACTTAAACTGTTGACTGGTTTCTTTTGCATCCTCAGTATGGCAATACCTATAGCAAACAAGAAAAAGATATGCGATTAACTCATGGACTGGCTATACTTGAGTTGCTGTGACAGCAAGAGTTCATCAAACTGTGAATGTTACTTTAAGAATTCTAGTTGGACTCTTCACAGCTGATGCAAGAAACCCTATTACAATGCAGCTGACAATGTCTTTTGGAAAAGAAAAAATCACATTAAAGTCTTTCAACCACAAAGATAAGATAGGCTTAACTACAGTATATACTTAGTTTAACTGTTGCCAAATAGATAGATTAAGGACACTGCTTTAAGTATGTTTGACTTGAATAATAATAATTTCAAACACTGTTCAAAGTCTGAAGAAATATACAGGATGTGATTCCTCTTAATGTGGATTATATCTTCACTAAACAGCATAATGCTAGAGCAACAGATATTAAGGCAAAGTAAAAATAAGTACTAAGAAGGTGGTTCGCTCTGCATTACCTGTGTTGTCATCAGTCGAAACATCAAATTCCATGGCAGCAGTACTCAAAGATTCACGGTTGAAAGAATTAATGGGAAGGGCACGATTCCACCCTAAATGAGGCTGCACCATCCTCAGATATGATTGCCTTAGTAACCTCAAAGCAGCCATTTTCAAATATGCAAATTTGAAGACTGTACTGATAAATCTACAAACCAAAAAACATAAGCAACATCATAATCAAAGTGGTTGTTCAGCTTAAGTGAAACTAGTAGCTAGCTAATCTAATTGTGAATGAAATGTCTAAAGTGTCTTGTCTAGTCTTCAACCATCCTCAAGCCTAGGATTGGCTGCACCACAGACAATTTTGTTCCACCTGTTCTGTCCCTAGTTTCTTTCAATAACTGGTTGAACAAAAATTCAGTCCACAACCTGATGTCGATACATTTCATCTTAGGTCTTCACCAAACTCGAAATCCAGGAGTTGTACATTGGATGATCTTCTCTATGCAATCTCAGCTCTTGTAGCACATGCCTGAAGCATGAAAGCTTGCTCTGCTTGATTACTTCAAGCAGGGTCCTCTCTACTTTCTAGGGCTGCAAAATGGGAAAGTTTGGACACAATCTTGGGGCATTTCTGATAAGTCACAACCACCAGCTGTATGTATGTGGAGCTACCAATAATTTTAATTCTATCAAGGGACAGATCCTTGAGTCAATCTGGTAATGGCCCTCCAACAAAATCTGTAGCATGCCACTGTTGGCCCCAATTCCCAAACTTCCTTGGGCGAGGGCTGCCCACAATCCACGGAAATTCTGAAGTAAAATATAACACTGCCAAGCTACAAAATGTTAAAGGCGTGGAGATCGCGTAAAATTTCACCTTCCAAACTGTGGTAAATATGCTTCCATGTCAACTTCTGGATCGGCCAGAATGTTGTAACAGTACATGATAAGAAACGTTTTATGCCAGTTAACTTTGGCTGAAAATGCTCATTTTCTGTTTTAACTAATTTTTCTTTTTATTAGAATAACACATAAATTGTGGAGTGACACCATCCACAACCAAGGCGGTCACGTTTATTGTACATAATTAGGCTCAGCTTACCGCTGGTCGCCACCTCTGGACGCTGAACGTTGTCGACAATGAACGTGGCTAGATCAAATCGACCAGTATTTTAAGTGCAAATAAGTTTGCATGCGCAAGCACAACAGTAAAAAGACAACCTTTCATAAATGTATTTCTTTAAAGTTTTAATAGCAACTTATAAATTGAAAACGATGCCATTAGTACATCGCGAACATAAAATCTGCTACCAACTTTACCAACACCTCCGGCCAAGGAGAACAGACCAAGGAAAAGTCCCAATTTATTAATAGCCCGAAACAATACACAAATCATAATCGTAATCGTATTCTCGAGATTTCTACAACACCGAGCAAAAAACCACGTCGCGGGAACCAGCTTATTTACAGGCGCTCAGTCAAAGCAAAATCGATAGGAAAAAGTTCGGTTCCGGGTCAAGATCCAGGAATCATGAAGACAGACAGTCAAACGTATAAAAACCTATCAACAGATATAAATACATTTCCGTTCCGGATTCCGGGTTTCTGTGCTGCCAACTAGCGAAATAGTAGTGCAATATTTGGCATCTCAAATTTCAAAGAGGATTAAACGATAAAAATGTTCATGAATCAATAAGAACTGAAAATTTGTTAACGAAAGGCGCATATTAACGAAAATTCGCCCAAAGACCGTATATTGAACAGAATTGTGCGATACACGTACAAATCCATAAACTGCCGATCGAATTATCGCATTCAAATGGGTCTCATCAAATGGATAAATCTGCACTCTGGCAGCCGCACTCCTCGTATACAGATTCAAATACAGGTTCGCCAAAATCCGGAAAATCAGCATATACAAATACAGATTCGCCTGTAGAAGCAGAATGCACAATTCAGGCGAGGATTGTCATGAGGGTACATAAAGAACCCATACGTGGTCCATATGGGTCTCATCAAATGGATATATTTGCACTCTGGCAGCTGCACTCCTCGTATACAGATTCAAATACAGATTCGCCAAAATCCGGAAAATCAGCATATACAAATACAGATTCGCCTGTAGAAGCAGAATGCACAATTCAGGCGAGGATTGTCATGAGGGTACATAAAGAACCCATACGTGGTCCATATGGGTCTCATCAAATGGATATATTTGCACTCTGGCAGCCGCACTCCTCGTATACAGATTCAAATACAGGTTCGCCAAAATCCGGAAAATCAGCATATACAAATACAGATTCGCCTGTAGAAGCAGAATGCACAATTCAGGCGAGAGTGGTCATGAGGGTACATAAAGAACCCATACGTGGTCCATATGGGTCTCATCAAATGGATATATTTGCACTCTGGCAGCCGCACTCCTCGTATACAGATTCAAATACAGATTCGCCAAAATCCGGAAAATCAGCATATACAAATACAGATTCGCCTGTAGAAGCAGAATGCACAATTCAGGCCAGGATGGTCATGAGGGTACATAAAGAACCCATACGTGGTCCATATGGGTCTCATCAAATGGATATATTTGCACTCTGGCAGCCGCACTCCTCGTATACAGATTCAAATACAGGTTCGCCAAAATCCGGAAAATCAGCATATACAAATACAGATTCGCCTGTAGAAGCAGAATGCACAATTCAGGCGAGGATGGACATGAGGATCTATAAGGGAACTGTACTTGGTCCATATGGGTCTCATAAAATGAATATATTTGCACTCTGGCAGCCGCACTCCTCGTATACAGATTCAAATACGGTTTCACGAAATTCCGGAAATTCTGCATATACAAATATAGATTCGAGGAATTTCGGAAAAATGCTGTGATCATTCTTTCTGCACTTGTGGTGCCCACAAGTATCTGTTCTTATACCTTTATTATTTACAATCCACTGCACCAGGTGCCCGCATAGCCAACGACTTTGGAGCGAAGGTACAGCAGTGCGCTGATGACAATCGGCTTTGTATTGCTCTTTCACCCACTGATCAGTCAGTCAAGGTGAAACTTGGTGAATTTCTCTGTTCTGTTCATGAATGGTTCTGTTTCAATGGTTTGGCCAGAAAACCAGATAAATCTGAGGTGATCATGTTTGGCTCATGCCAACGTCTGCGATTTCTCCCTTCACATTCCAGCATTGACCTAGCTGGCACTGTTCCGCTATTAAGCAGAATTTTTGGTGTAATTTTGGACAGCAAACTCACATTTCGACCCCACTTTAGAAACTTATGTAAATCTTGTTTCTATCATATCTGGGCATTACGTCACATCAGGTCTGCCTTTTACCAAAAACATGGCACAAACTGTAACCTGTTGTCTGATCTGATCTCGCCTTGATTATGCCAACGAGGTATTTCAGATCTTGAACTCAAAGGCTTCAGTTCATCCAAAATTTCATGGCTCGTGTGGTGCTGCGTGCACTTCCTCGTACAAATTCCTTAGCTATAGTAAACGAGCTCCATTGAATTCCTCCGAAAATCCGGATAAGATTTAAGGTATCCGGTCTTACCTATAAAATTCATGCCATTAGCACTCCTAACTACCTTAAATGAAAAGTCTCTCTTTGCATCCCTTCTCGCAGCCTACGATCTTCAGGTACGGGTCTTTTGGCTGAGCCACGATGCAGAACTGTCCTGGGCTCGCGTTCATTCCACACTGTAGCGCTTCTCTGTATTTTACCTTACTTTGTATCCGATGCAATGCAAAGGCGCTATATGACATAGCAACAAATACTTGAGCAGCGCCGTGTTACAACATCGATCGCATGCTGATTACACCTTACTCAGACACTTGTCCATTATAGAATGCGGGTGACATCGAAGATGCACTCGAGGCAGCGAAGGCGCAGATGGTCAGACGCCGAGAAGAGTACACAGATGAAGGGTCAGGGTGGAGACTCAGAAATGTAGAGGCGCTAAATCTAGGTACGGCTCAGCATCGGCTGTTTCACGACAGTAGTAACATTCGACCGCGCTATGTCATTAAAGTGCAAAACAGAGACAACCGCTGCTTTGAGTCGACTGTGTTGTCGGCAATGTATCCGGCAGAAAAGACTCCCAACGTTCAATCAAATGCAGTGCCCATCTAAGAGAGCTGAATTTCTCCGGGATCGAATTCCCTGTAAAGGTGTCCGACGTCGGCAAGTTCGAGCGCCAGAACCTGCCCATAGCGTAAGCGTGTTCGGGTGTGTCGCGAATTCGTTTAACTAAGTTTCAAGGAAAAGCCAATTTCTAATTTCAGTTGTTATATTTACAATGTTTATTTACAGATTTTATTTACAAAGACTCTTCCTTCAACAGAATAAACAATAACTGTCTTATCAAAAACACTGCAAGCCATCCTATACACAGAGACACCAAAATAAACTCTCGCGACTACCACAGTCCTACGGGAGTAGTAGAAGTCTCAGGCATCTGGCGCTGGTCTATTCCGGTCGACTTCTCCACTCGCAGAATCACCACTCAGAAATACTTGACTGGATTCGGATTCCATCCCTCATACACTGTCGACAAGCTCTATAACGGCCCCGTGTCATCCAACCAACCAGCTCCAATTCACCCACGCCACCAGGGTACCGAGCTAAATTCACATACAATAAACTTTTTTTCAAAATACTTGAATACTAAATTCCAATGAGTGCAGTTTTCCAGCATGTAAGCCTACATAAACCACAAAATTGCGTACCAAATAAAGCACAAAGTATACCATCTCCGGCAGATATTAAATACAGCAGATATATACATTTAAAGTATTCTAATATATCTGCATACACAAACTGCAAAAATTGAAGTCCATTATTCAAATAGGACACCTAAGACCTCAACTATTCAAATAGATATCGATACGAGTCTTACTTATAGCCAGACTTATATGCATAATTTAAATCCCGTGTAGCCTACAACTAAAGCAGACTCCTCAATTACGCACTAACACGAGTGTGTAGGTATGTATATATATATATATATATATATATATATATATATATATATATATATATATATATATATATATATATATATATATATATATATATATATATATATATATATATATATACTCGAAATGCATACATTTTAAACTAGCTGAAATGTAACACTATATATACACAAACTTACGAATACGAAGATTAAGGGAAGGAAAGCATTTCTCGGCTTCTCAAGCTTCCCGTCACTCCAGCCACGGACCGCTCCTCCAATTCCTTTGACTGAACCCTCCTTCGAATTCCCGAAAATCATCTTCTCCTCGCTCCGTCATTCAGAAACTGACTTAACCCAGTGACTCCTCAACCCTCGGTACGGCCGTCCTTCTTATTCACCGTGCCCAACAGCCGATCCTACTTTCCTGCCACCCAGGTGCGTTTACAACAGGAATGGGCAAGCATTAGCGCATTTTGTGACAGGGTGGAATCGCGGGTTGCATCCAATAGATGTCTCATGCGAGGCTAGATTCACACAACGTCGCTCTTCCACTGCTGTGAAACGGTGAAAACCAGCACTACTCAGCCGTGGACACCTGCTGGGCGTATATGAGCAGAACAAGACCAACGTGAGACTTCGGGACACGAAAAAGTGGATAGCGCCAGAAGGAGTCAAAACGCGGGCATACGGGTGCTATCTCACCGAGCGTGAATGTCAAGGGCGAAAAAACATGACGCAGATAGTATTATAGGATGACGGATGTCCGCTCTATCCGGTCAACGTCCAACCCGAGCAGGGACTTTGCCGACATAGCAGCCGACACAAGCAGGACGTCTTTCTTCTCACTCCTAGAGGCGACTGGGCAGTGCTGGGAAGTACTTGAACGACAGCAGGTCAATACGCATTTCATGAGACCCTTAAGGGCCATGTATGGGTTCCTTATGAACCCATATATGACTACACTTGCCTGAGTCGTGCATTTTCTCGATATAGGCGAATCTGTATTTGTATATGCAGAATTTCCGGAATTTCGCGAATCTGTATTTGAATCTGTAATCAAGGAGTGTGACTGCCAGAGTGCAACTAGATTCATTTTATGAGACCCATATGGACCAAGTACAGTTCCCTTATGGATCCTCATGTCCATCCTCGCCTGAATTGTGCATTCTGCTTCTACAGGCGAATCTGTATTTGTATATGCTGATTTTCCGGATTTTGGCGAATCTGTATTTGAATCTGTATACGAGGAGTGCAGTTGCCAGAGTGCAAATATATCCATTTGATGAGACCCATATGGACCACGTATGGGTTCTTTATGTACCCTCATGACCATCCTGGCCTGAATTGTGCATTCTGCTTCTACAGGCGAATCTGTATTTGTATATGCTGATTTTCCGGATTTTGGCGAATCTGTATTTGAATCTGTATACGAGGAGTGCAGCTGCCAGAGTGCAAATATATTCATTTTATGAGACCCATATGGACCAAGTACAGTTCCCTTATGGATCCTCATGTCTATCCTGGCCTGAATTGTGCATTCTGCTTCTACAGGCGAATCTGTATTTGTATATGCTGATTTTCCGGATTTTGGCGAACCTGTATTTGAATCTGTATACGAGGAGTGCGGCTGCCAGAGTGCAAATATATCCATTTGATGAGACCCATATGGACCACGTATGGGTTCTTTATGTACCCTCATGACCATCCTCGCCTGAATTGTGCATTCTGCTTCTACAGGCGAATCTGTATTTGTATATGCTGCATTTCCGGATTTTGGCGACTCTGTGTTCAAGCACTGTGACTGCCAGATTGGAAATAGATTCATTTGATGACACCCATATGGACGGTGTATGTGTTCGATATACATTTGGCGAACAATCCAGTTCCAATTCGTTCGTGAACGTTTCAATCAATGACTCGTGGTACGCATTTTTGTTGAAGCATTACATTTCCCTAGGTGACGCTCTAGTAACCCGGAATCCGGATATGTATTTATATTTGTATTTGTATTTGTTGATAGGTTTCGCCGCGTGACAGCCAAGCGGTTACGATGGATGGTGTTTGAAACTGAAGCGAGAAGAGAGATGAGGGGAAGAGGAAGAATCGCCTGCTGTTCATGCTTTTAGTTGAGATTTAAATGTTTGCAGTGAAGGGGGACGACTTGACATACTCAGGAAGACTGTTCCACGCCACAGGTCCGGCAAAACGCGAAGGAGCGTTCTCCAAATTTCGTTACAGTTCTGCGGACGTGTAGTTGATTACTCGCAGACGATAGTAAACCGGCCGCATATCCGCTGCTCGAATGCAGAAGTCGAGTAAATAGTCCGAAGCACCGCCATAAAATTTAAAGCCTTGTGTGTCGTTACACAGCTTGTAAGTGATCCGCTGTGGGACACGTAACCAGCGAAGATTGTCCCGCAGCAGGTCAGATGTATCGTGCCGCAAGCGAGACGGGCAGCAGAGTTTAATGCAGATTGAATTCGTGCAAGGTGGCAGGACGGCAGACCCGCCAGTAGGCTAGCTGTTGCAGTAGTCGATTCGGGAGACTATGAAGCTGTTGACTAGCTTATTAGCTGCCGAGGTTGGAATTAGCCTGCGTATAAATTTTATTTGGCGCAGTTGTAGAAGCAACCTTTGACGAGCTGAATGACATGGGTCGACATAGTCATGCGGCTGTTCATATAGAAGCCATGGTTGCGAATGGTGTCCGCTGGGCGCATGACTTTATCGGGGAGAGCAACGCAACCTTCGTCGATAAGGAGGTGACGCCGCGGGGTAGCGCACCACAGAAATTCTGACTGTTGGGTTAAGTTTGAGACGGTTTGACGGCATCCAGTGGGAGATCCGCTCTATACATGGCAGCACTCGCTGCTTAAGATGGATTGCCTGCGATGGGTCGTAGAAAAGTACGTAGGCCTACAGCAGCTGCTGTGTATCGTCCGCGTAGCAATGATGGAGAAGACCATGTGCGCTTATGATACCCTCCACATCAGCTGTAGCCTATATAAGACGAAGAGAAGCGGACCAAGCACAGACCTAAATTCTGGAACTCTCTCCCCGTGCCTGTTAGTTCTGCTCAGTCGCTTCTGTCATTTCGTTCTCAACTTAAAACTTACCTGTTTCAAATTGCTTATCCACCGTAGGCTGCCTGTCTGTCTTGTGGACTGAACTTCTGGATATTGACCTGATCGTGGCTTGGCTTTGGTGCGCCATCGGTTGATGACTTGTGCATTAGACACCGGCGCATTAGAAGTTGCTAATTATTATTATTATTATCCCTGTGGGACACTACATGTGACCGGTCGCGGCGATGTCTCTTACTCGATAACTGATATATTTATTAACTGATCATATTAATTCCAGCCTTGTTTTAATGATCTCTTTCGCAATTACGTGTAAGCTGATTAAAACGAGCTGTAAAACCTATCAGACTTAATCGTAGTTAGGCGCTATATAAAATGTTTATGCCGAGTCCGTTTACCGAGGGATGCATTTGTCCCCGCATGTTTAGGTACGGGCTAAATTCGCCGTCAACGGTCCAGCTAGCCACAAGATGGCGTGCAACACTGACTAATGCAATAATACTGTTTACCAATCACCTTCGTGTCGTGTCATGTTTGCGTCATTTTTTGTAGCAATAAAGCAATAAATTTAGCTGCAACAAGAAATAGTTAGGTTAATATACTAAAGCACAATGTGTGGTAAGAAAAACTGCGTTAATAGTTGATTTCAAAATGTGAGATACTAAATTGTTCTGTGTCCAGTGACTAACAGCTGTTTTCACACCCAGGGTGTGATCCGACTTCCATAGCGTCAGTTAGGTGACGCAGTAGTAGGCTTTTTGCGCTGAAAAGAATCCATAGATTGGCGTAGGTACGTGGGCAGTGGTCATGCACATGAAGTGTATAATAAGGTCACTGTCAGTAATGTTAGATTTGTTACTTTTGATGTTATGTGGGGTGCGCGATTGTCCAGTGGATAGCGTGCTGGACTGGCGACCCAGACGTGAGGGTTTCAGATCCACGCCAGGCAAAAAAATATATTCCAAGATTTCTGTTTCACTAAAGGATAGACTGGCAGAAATCCATGCAATGTGTAGAGCATGTTCCACTATTGCTTGGATCATGCGTGGACTTTACTCAAGAGTATTACAGAGTACAGGACAGCTGTACTCTTGAGTCTGTGCATATCACCAGCCACATTGGTTGTTGACTCACCTTCTCTGTGATTTTGGCAGATTTTTCGTCTTATTGCGGAACTTGCTTGATAATTTCTGACACGTTTGGACTTTGCTGTTACTAAGTGTGCATGTTGAAATTAATCTTCTTTTCTGCCGCAGATTTAGAACATTTTGGATGGTATATTCAGTGCATATCATTGTGGCATACTTGACTGCATGAGGGAATGGGATTCCTGGTGTAGAGTTGAGCCTCAAATCTATGGACTTATGTATGCCATCTTCAGCCAGGTAACGGTCGCCACAGAGAAGGAGCAACAAGGGTCTTTGGAGTAACCCCGACTGTCAGTCACGGGTGGACCTTTAACCTACCAACTGGCTGGTGACAAATATCTATTCTACTCAGACCTGGCTGTTCGAGGGATATCCAGACGCTGAAAATTAAAAACCTTTAAAACCAAGAGGGATATCCTGAGCCCCAACAAATGTTGTGATATAACAGATATGGAAAAAATAGACTACAATGAAAACTTTGAAGTATAGGATTAGGTAATTGATACCAATACAACATACCCCAATTTTAGCAAATAAACATTCAAATGGTACATTATTAGGCCATGTCCAGTTATTTCAATTCATTCATAAGTTACATCATTTCTAATAAAGAACCCCATACCCTACCCCTAGCACCATTTCTGCATCTAAGAAGAAAGTTGAAATCACAGTCTCATCAAAATCCAGCCATGCTTTTGTAACGGCAAGTACAGTGGGCTTAATCTGACTCAAGAACAAGTATAGGCCTACATCAGACAATTTGTGAAATATACTTTGCAGTTCTAGTGTGCAGCTGAAAGATCATCCATATTATGTGACTGACCAGCATCTGAGGAAATTCTTTCCCATTGATGTGTATATACTTTTAGATATTTTTAATGCTATTATAGAAATTATCATCAGCATCTATATCATGAGTCATAAGTAGAGCTTGATTTTCTTTGCAATGCTGTATGGGATTGAACTTTGATTGATCAAAGTCCATATGTCTGGGTCTGATATTGCTATCTTTAAATAATTTTTTCTGAATATATAATTAAATGGAAAAATATTTATGGTTCAGTTTTCACAACACAAATGCATTTCAGATAATGACTGCAAATTAATTGGTGATTTTGATAAACTTGTACAAGTGAGGTTGGGTAATGATGACAAGTTATTTTGGTCCGGCTTAATGCAGCAGGAATGTACCAGCTTAGTACATGTTAAACAAGTCATACTTGTTAACTCAGTGTTTGCATATTATACATAACTGTAATATTTTATTTAATCACAGTAGAATCAGGGAGTTGTGGATGATGAGATCCAATTTAACAGACAGTATGAAAGAGGTATCATTTTCGCAAAACAGGCAGAAAATGAGTCAACTGTTACATACTGAAAGAAAATGCTGATGCAAGTAGGTAATTGTAACAGGGTGATACCACAGCATTGGAGTTCGTGCCTGATCCAGTTCGTTTAGTGTAGAGATATGCTGGAGTCTTTCTCCTGGAGAATCTGATCATCAGATTTAGATGATGTCACCAGCAGTCCAGTCTCTTGAGATCTTCCTGGCCTTAGGGAGAGATTGTGCATGTGCAAAAATTTCCATGTTGTGCTTGGTAAGATGCTCATTGATGTAAATGGCATCATTCTGTGGCTGTAGGTTGGATCTTTGTGTCCTGGCGTTTCTATACACATCGTCTCTTGCTGACTATGTAAAAAGTAATTGCTTTTCTTATTTTGCATTTTGGGCAGAGCATACAAATACACAAAAACTATTTTCCATTTGATAGGCATATTTGCTTATCTGAACTTCCTGACTCCTCGAACGCGTGAGGAGATCATCAACATTCTCATAAATGGCCTGAAAAGGCTTGAATACAGAGGCTATGATTCAGCAGGTGGGTTATGCAAACTTATTCCTTTAGATCTGCTAATATGTGCTGGTATTTGAATGTATAAATATAGTATATACATAATTATGGCAGTGTAGTAATCTTGTAAATTTGTAAGTTTAGCAGTTTCATATATATGTAAGTTTATAGTTCAGTGAAAAGAGTTGCAGTGGAACTGTGGAACTGCTAGTGTCATAGCCCGGTTGTGTCTTTTCTTGTCAGTAATTTGAGGTTATCTTTTATTCGGTAGATATTCCCACTAACATGAAAGTAAAGCTCTCATTTTCCTAGTGGAACGTTGGGAAGGCACTCACTTCCTGCTCTTCGGCTCTTGAGCCAGCCAAGGATAAATCCCAAGGTCCTGGACACAAGACCAGTGCATCACAGGGCTTGCCTGTTTACTTCCCAGTTTTTGCTGGTGCCAAATTACACTGTTTGGTGACAGGGACAAGTGTACATGAAAAACTTGTCCAGGGTCTTCATGCAGGGTCCTCTCAGAAGACTTACACCTGCAATTGTTAGATTATAGGCCAAGTGCACTATTGATAGACCACCGTATCACCACTACATGTCCTATTATTTTCAATCAGCATTCATTTGGCATTTGCATCAGTACAGATCACTGCAATACACATTTGCATTATACAACCTTTCACCATACTAAATGCTAGCAATAACATGATTAATATAATATGTTTATATAATTACTGTAACAAGTGTTCTGACATTCTCAATAGGAAGTCTGGCTTTTTTGCATTGTAATTAAAAATTTATGAAGTGCCTGTTAGAGGATAAACTCAACAGGGGTGCACCCTACCTGAAGAAATAGAATCCCTATTAAACAGTACAGTCTTCAGGCGCTTGCCGAACCCTAAGAGCGGGAGGGAGAGGAGCTCAGGTCGCAGTTCGAGAAAGAGACAATTTAGTTATAGAGCATTACTACAAAGAAACATTTGAAATGTTATTGAAGTAAATTAATTAACTATATTACATATATTGCAGCATAATTCAAATAAGTTATACATAATCATAAATGCGTAGTATAATATTGCAAACATGTCGATTTAAGTGTAATCTTGCATAGTATGGAGACCAAGTATCTTTCTTTTGTTAACTTGTCATTATATTTGAGTGCAGTGCAGTGGTTCATGTCACTGAACTTCCACAAAATAAAGTTCTCTGAGGCTGAAGTGTTTGGAAGGCAGTCAAATGATGCACTGTTTGACTCAGTGTCAGCATTATTTTGATTTTATGTTTCAGTTTTATGAATGATTTTATTATGAAATTTTTATAATGCGATTTGTATTACTTGCAGGAGTTGCTGTTGATGGTGACAAGGAGACTGAAAGTCTGTCGTGGCCCATAACGTTGATTAAACAACCTGGAAAAATCAGTGCACTTGAGAAAGAAATTGAAGGTAATGGAATACTTGTAAACTTTATTGGAGGTTGGCATGAACAACAGGGGGACCCAAAAGAAAGGAATTGAATAAAGATAATGTGTTTCATACTGAAAGGAGGGAGCGAAACTAGTTGCCACAGAAATTGACAAACGTAAACAGATGAAAGGAAGGTATGGCGGATTAAAGTGCAACAAGCATAAGCATAAGAAAGCATTAAGGGAAGACTTAACACAGGTTAGGAAGACTAAACTGAAAATAGAAGAAACAGTAGAATCATGGATAAGTGAAATATGGACAAAAGAAGAGACAAGAGTAAAGTTAAGAAGGTTGAATGATGAAAGAAATGAAGCAAAGAATGCAAAAGAGATAGGTGAAGGAAAATGTGTGTATATTTGTGTGTGTGTGAATCTTGTTTTTGTTTAACACTTTTTGATTTATTTTTCCTGCAGGTGTGAGTCTGACTTTGAACTTTGCAGTCAGCTTTCTTACACATGTTGGCATTGCACATACTCGCTGGGCCACCCATGGTGAACCCAGTTGGGTCAACACTCATCCCCAGAGATCAGACCCAAACTGCGGTACGTGTCATCTTTCAGTTTGCATGGGACTGCAAATGATGTTTTGCTGAAATGGCCAAAGCACACTGTTGCCTTTTTTGTTCTTAGCCTTAGACCCAATATAGTTTTCTTAAACTTCAGATGCAGCATGTTCTAAATTCTACATAAAATGCCTTAATACTCCCATTATATACACATCATTATTTTCAGATTTTTTGCTGATCATAGTGGTATGAGTAACTCAATGGTCCCTTTTCATATGTGGCATCACATATATCACCACTTCATGGAAACTATTCAGCTGTACCCCTGATCCAGCATCACCAATCCACCATCAAACATAACGTTTTGTAGCCTTTGGGTGAAAAAGGGTGGGGAAGGTCCGAGCATTCTGTATTCTTGCTACTTTACTACCATATTCCAAAGTAAATGGCCAGCCAGAAAAAATCTCCCATGCTGTATAGTGAAAGTAAAAAATTGTGAACATGTCTGAGAAAACTGTCACAAAATCAGAAAAACTGAAAACTCTGTTTGCTATTTTACTGGATTGGACTGGAATGATTGGGTAAATAATTAGGTCAAAATTGCATTTTTCTATTATATATAGTGAAAAAGTACAATTTTTTGAATCTGTAGGTCTCTTCGGAACTATTTTTGAGAAATCATT
>OZ029917.1:18871487-19083987 GCA_964023275.1 Norana najaformis
TGATCTTGAACTCAAAGGCTTCAGTTCATCCAAAATTTCATGGCTCGTGTGGTGCTGCGTGCACTTCCTCGTACAAATTCCTTAGCTATAGTAAACGAGCTCCATTGAATCCTCCGAAAATCCGGATAAGATTTAAGGTATCCGGTCTTACCTATAAAATTCATGCCATTAGCACTCCTAACTACCTTAAATGAAAAGTCTCTCTTTGCATCCCTTCTCGCAGCCTACGATCTTCAGGTACGGGTCTTTTGGCTGAGCCACGATGCAGAACTGTCCTGGGCTCGCGTTCATTCCACACTTGTAGCGCTTCTCTGTATTTTACCTTACTTTGTATCCGATGCAATGCAAAGGCGCTATATGACATAGCAACAAATACTTGAGCAGCGCCGTGTTACAACATCGATCGCATGCTGATTACACCTTACTCAGACACTTGTCCATTATAGAATGCGGGTGACATCGAAGATGCACTCGAGGCAGCGAAGGCGCAGATGGTCAGACGCCGAGAAGAGTACACAGATGAAGGGTCAGGGTGGAGACTCAGAAATGTAGAGGCGCTAATCTAGGTACGGCTCAGCATCGGCTGTTTCACGACAGTAGTAACATTCGACCGCGCTATGTCATTAAAGTGCAAAACAGAGACAACCGCTGCTTTGAGTCGACTGTGTTGTCGGCAATGTATCCGGCAGAAAAGACTCCCAACGTTCAATCAAATGCAGTGCCCATCTAAGAGAGCTGAATTTCTCCGGGATCGAATTCCCTGTAAAGGTGTCCGACGTCGGCAAGTTCGAGCGCCAGAACCTGCCCATAGCGTAAGCGTGTTCGGGTGTTGTCGCGAATTCGTTTAACTAAGTTTCAAGGAAAGCCAATTTCTAATTTCAGTTGTTATATTTACAATGTTTATTTACAGATTTTATTTACAAAGACTCTTCCTTCAACAGAATAACTCAATAACTGTCTTATCAAAAACACTGCAAGCCATCCTATACACAGAGACACCAAAATAAACTCTCGCGACTACCACAGTCCTACGGGAGTAGTAGAAGTCTCAGGCATCTGGCGCTGGTCTATTCCGGTCGACTTCTCCACTCGCAGAATCACCACTCAGAAATACTTGACTGGATTCGGATTCCATCCCTCATACACTGTCGACAAGCTCTATAACGGCCCCGTGTCATCCACCAACCAGCTCCAATTCACCCACGCCACCAGGGTACCGAGCTAAATTCACATACAATAAACTTTTTTTCAAAATACTTGAATACTAAATTCCAATGAGTGCAGTTTTCCAGCATGTAAGCCTACATAAACCACAAAATTGCGTACCAAATAAAGCACAAAGTATACCATCTCCGGCAGATAGTAAATACAGCAGATATATACATTTAAAGTATTCTAATATATCTGCATACACAAACTGCAAAAATTGAAGTCCATTATTCAAATAGGACACCTAAGACCTCAACTATTCAAATAGATATCGATACGAGTCTTACTTATAGCCAGACTTATATGCATAATTTAAATCCCGTGTAGCCTACAACTAAAGCAGACTCCTCAATTACGCACTAACACGAGTGTGTAGGTATGTATATATATATATATATATATATATATATATATATATAAATATATATATATATATATTATTTATATATATATATTATATATATATATATATATATATATATATATATATACTCGAAATGCATACATTTTAAACTAGCTGAAATGTAACACTATATATACACAAACTTACGAATACGAAGATTAAGGGAAGGAAAGCATTTCTCGGCTTCTCAAGCTTCCCGTCACTCCAGCCACGGACCGCTCCTCCAATTCCTTTGACTGAACCCTCCTTCGAATTCCCGAAAATCATCTTCTCCTCGCTCCGTCATTCAGAAACTGACTTAACCCAGTGACTCCTCAACCCTCGGTACGGCCGTCCTTCTTATTCACCGTGCCCAACAGCCGATCCTACTTTCCTGCCACCCAGGTGCGTTTACAACAGGAATGGGCAAGCATTAGCGCATTTTGTGACAGGGTGGAATCGCGGGTTGCATCCAATAGATGTCTCATGCGAGGCTAGATTCACACAACGTCGCTCTTCCACTGCTGTGAAACGGTGAAAACCAGCACTACTCAGCCGTGGACACCTGCTGGGCGTATATGAGCAGAACAAGACCAACGTGAGACTTCGGGACACGAAAAAGTGGATAGCGCCAGAAGGAGTCAAAACGCGGGCATACGGGTGCTATCTCACCGAGCGTGAATGTCAAGGGCGAAAAAACATGACGCAGATAGTATTATAGGATGACGGATGTCCGCTCTATCCGGTCAACGTCCAACCCGAGCAGGGACTTTGCCGACATAGCAGCCGACACAAGCAGGACGTCTTTCTTCTCACTCCTAGAGGCGACTGGGCAGTGCTGGGAAGTACTTGAACGACAGCAGGTCAATACGCATTTCATGAGACCCTTAAGGGCCATGTATGGGTTCCTTATGAACCCATATATGACTACACTTGCCTGAGTCGTGCATTTTCTCGATATAGGCGAATCTGTATTTGTATATGCAGAATTTCCGGAATTTCGCGAATCTGTATTTGAATCTGTAATCAAGGAGTGTGACTGCCAGAGTGCAACTAGATTCATTTTATGAGACCCATATGGACCAAGTACAGTTCCCTTATGGATCCTCATGTCCATCCTCGCCTGAATTGTGCATTCTGCTTCTACAGGCGAATCTGTATTTGTATATGCTGATTTTCCGGATTTTGGCGAATCTGTATTTGAATCTGTATACGAGGAGTGCAGTTGCCAGAGTGCAAATATATCCATTTGATGAGACCCATATGGACCACGTATGGGTTCTTTATGTACCCTCATGACCATCCTGGCCTGAATTGTGCATTCTGCTTCTACAGGCGAATCTGTATTTGTATATGCTGATTTTCCGGATTTTGGCGAATCTGTATTTGAATCTGTATACGAGGAGTGCAGCTGCCAGAGTGCAAATATATTCATTTTATGAGACCCATATGGACCAAGTACAGTTCCCTTATGGATCCTCATGTCTATCCTGGCCTGAATTGTGCATTCTGCTTCTACAGGCGAATCTGTATTTGTATATGCTGATTTTCCGGATTTTGGCGAACCTGTATTTGAATCTGTATACGAGGAGTGCGGCTGCCAGAGTGCAAATATATCCATTTGATGAGACCCATATGGACCACGTATGGGTTCTTTATGTACCCTCATGACCATCCTCGCCTGAATTGTGCATTCTGCTTCTACAGGCGAATCTGTATTTGTATATGCTGCATTTCCGGATTTTGGCGACTCTGTGTTCAAGCACTGTGACTGCCAGATTGGAAATAGATTCATTTGATGACACCCATATGGACGGTGTATGTGTTCGATATACATTTGGCGAACAATCCAGTTCCAATTCGTTCGTGAACGTTTCAATCAATGACTCGTGGTACGCATTTTTGTTGAAGCATTACATTTCCCTAGGTGACGCTCTAGTAACCCGGAATCCGGATATGTATTTATATTTGTATTTGTATTTGTTGATAGGTTTCGCCGCGTGACAGCCAAGCGGTTACGATGGATGGTGTTTGAAACTGAAGCGAGAAGAGAGATGAGGGGAAGAGGAAGAATCGCCTGCTGTTCATGCTTTTAGTTGAGATTTAAATGTTTGCAGTGAAGGGGGACGACTTGACATACTCAGGAAGACTGTTCCACGCCACAGGTCCGGCAAAACGCGAAGGAGCGTTCTCCAAATTTCGTTACAGTTCTGCGGACGTGTAGTTGATTACTCGCAGACGATAGTAAACCGGCCGCATATCCGCTGCTCGAATGCAGAAGTCGAGTAAATAGTCCGAAGCACCGCCATAAAATTTAAAGCCTTGTGTGTCGTTACACAGCTTGTAAGTGATCCGCTGTGGGACACGTAACCAGCGAAGATTGTCCCGCAGCAGGTCAGATGTATCGTGCCGCAAGCGAGACGGGCAGCAGAGTTTAATGCAGATTGAATTCGTGCAAGGTGGCAGGACGGCAGACCCGCCAGTAGGCTAGCTGTTGCAGTAGTCGATTCGGGAGACTATGAAGCTGTTGACTAGCTTATTAGCTGCCGAGGTTGGAATTAGCCTGCGTATAAATTTTATTTGGCGCAGTTGTAGAAGCAACCTTTGACGAGCTGAATGACATGGGTCGACATAGTCATGCGGCTGTTCATATAGAAGCCATGGTTGCGAATGGTGTCCGCTGGGCGCATGACTTTATCGGGGAGAGCAACGCAACCTTCGTCGATAAGGAGGTGACGCCGCGGGGTAGCGCACCACAGAAATTCTGACTGTTGGGTTAAGTTTGAGACGGTTTGACGGCATCCAGTGGGAGATCCGCTCTATACATGGCAGCACTCGCTGCTTAAGATGGATTGCCTGCGATGGGTCGTAGAAAAGTACGTAGGCCTACAGCAGCTGCTGTGTATCGTCCGCGTAGCAATGATGGAGAAGACCATGTGCGCTTATGATACCCTCCACATCAGCTGTAGCCTATATAAGACGAAGAGAAGCGGACCAAGCACAGACCTAAATTCTGGAACTCTCTCCCCGTGCCTGTTAGTTCTGCTCAGTCGCTTCTGTCATTTCGTTCTCAACTTAAAACTTACCTGTTTCAAATTGCTTATCCACCGTAGGCTGCCTGTCTGTCTTGTGGACTGAACTTCTGGATATTGACCTGATCGTGGCTTGGCTTTGGTGCGCCATCGGTTGATGACTTGTGCATTAGACACCGGCGCATTAGAAGTTGCTAATTATTATTATTATTATCCCTGTGGGACACTACATGTGACCGGTCGCGGCGATGTCTCTTACTCGATAACTGATATATTTATTAACTGATCATATTAATTCCAGCCTTGTTTTAATGATCTCTTTCGCAATTACGTGTAAGCTGATTAAAACGAGCTGTAAAACCTATCAGACTTAATCGTAGTTAGGCGCTATATAAAATGTTTATGCCGAGTCCGTTTACCGAGGGATGCATTTGTCCCCGCATGTTTAGGTACGGGCTAAATTCGCCGTCAACGGTCCAGCTAGCCACAAGATGGCGTGCAACACTGACTAATGCAATAATACTGTTTACCAATCACCTTCGTGTCGTGTCATGTTTGCGTCATTTTTTGTAGCAATAAAGCAATAAATTTAGCTGCAACAAGAAATAGTTAGGTTAATATACTAAAGCACAATGTGTGGTAAGAAAAACTGCGTTAATAGTTGATTTCAAAATGTGAGATACTAAATTGTTCTGTGTCCAGTGACTAACAGCTGTTTTCACACCCAGGGTGTGATCCGACTTCCATAGCGTCAGTTAGGTGACGCAGTAGTAGGCTTTTTGCGCTGAAAAGAATCCATAGATTGGCGTAGGTACGTGGGCAGTGGTCATGCACATGAAGTGTATAATAAGGTCACTGTCAGTAATGTTAGATTTGTTACTTTTGATGTTATGTGGGGTGCGCGATTGTCCAGTGGATAGCGTGCTGGACTGGCGACCCAGACGTGAGGGTTTCAGATCCACGCCAGGCAAAAAAATATATTCCAAGATTTCTGTTTCACTAAAGGATAGACTGGCAGAAATCCATGCAATGTGTAGAGCATGTTCCACTATTGCTTGGATCATGCGTGGACTTTACTCAAGAGTATTACAGAGTACAGGACAGCTGTACTCTTGAGTCTGTGCATATCACCAGCCACATTGGTTGTTGACTCACCTTCTCTGTGATTTTGGCAGATTTTTCGTCTTATTGCGGAACTTGCTTGATAATTTCTGACACGTTTGGACTTTGCTGTTACTAAGTGTGCATGTTGAAATTAATCTTCTTTTCTGCCGCAGATTTAGAACATTTTGGATGGTATATTCAGTGCATATCATTGTGGCATACTTGACTGCATGAGGGAATGGGATTCCTGGTGTAGAGTTGAGCCTCAAATCTATGGACTTATGTATGCCATCTTCAGCCAGGTAACGGTCGCCACAGAGAAGGAGCAACAAGGGTCTTTGGAGTAACCCCGACTGTCAGTCACGGGTGGACCTTTAACCTACCAACTGGCTGGTGACAAATATCTATTCTACTCAGACCTGGCTGTTCGAGGGATATCCAGACGCTGAAAATTAAAAACCTTTAAAACCAAGAGGGATATCCTGAGCCCCAACAAATGTTGTGATATAACAGATATGGAAAAAATAGACTACAATGAAAACTTTGAAGTATAGGATTAGGTAATTGATACCAATACAACATACCCCAATTTTAGCAAATAAACATTCAAATGGTACATTATTAGGCCATGTCCAGTTATTTCAATTCATTCATAAGTTACATCATTTCTAATAAAGAACCCCATACCCTACCCCTAGCACCATTTCTGCATCTAAGAAGAAAGTTGAAATCACAGTCTCATCAAAATCCAGCCATGCTTTTGTAACGGCAAGTACAGTGGGCTTAATCTGACTCAAGAACAAGTATAGGCCTACATCAGACAATTTGTGAAATATACTTTGCAGTTCTAGTGTGCAGCTGAAAGATCATCCATATTATGTGACTGACCAGCATCTGAGGAAATTCTTTCCCATTGATGTGTATATACTTTTAGATATTTTTAATGCTATTATAGAAATTATCATCAGCATCTATATCATGAGTCATAAGTAGAGCTTGATTTTCTTTGCAATGCTGTATGGGATTGAACTTTGATTGATCAAAGTCCATATGTCTGGGTCTGATATTGCTATCTTTAAATAATTTTTTCTGAATATATAATTAAATGGAAAAATATTTATGGTTCAGTTTTCACAACACAAATGCATTTCAGATAATGACTGCAAATTAATTGGTGATTTTGATAAACTTGTACAAGTGAGGTTGGGTAATGATGACAAGTTATTTTGGTCCGGCTTAATGCAGCAGGAATGTACCAGCTTAGTACATGTTAAACAAGTCATACTTGTTAACTCAGTGTTTGCATATTATACATAACTGTAATATTTTATTTAATCACAGTAGAATCAGGGAGTTGTGGATGATGAGATCCAATTTAACAGACAGTATGAAAGAGGTATCATTTTCGCAAAACAGGCAGAAAATGAGTCAACTGTTACATACTGAAAGAAAATGCTGATGCAAGTAGGTAATTGTAACAGGGTGATACCACAGCATTGGAGTTCGTGCCTGATCCAGTTCGTTTAGTGTAGAGATATGCTGGAGTCTTTCTCCTGGAGAATCTGATCATCAGATTTAGATGATGTCACCAGCAGTCCAGTCTCTTGAGATCTTCCTGGCCTTAGGGAGAGATTGTGCATGTGCAAAAATTTCCATGTTGTGCTTGGTAAGATGCTCATTGATGTAAATGGCATCATTCTGTGGCTGTAGGTTGGATCTTTGTGTCCTGGCGTTTCTATACACATCGTCTCTTGCTGACTATGTAAAAAGTAATTGCTTTTCTTATTTTGCATTTTGGGCAGAGCATACAAATACACAAAAACTATTTTCCATTTGATAGGCATATTTGCTTATCTGAACTTCCTGACTCCTCGAACGCGTGAGGAGATCATCAACATTCTCATAAATGGCCTGAAAAGGCTTGAATACAGAGGCTATGATTCAGCAGGTGGGTTATGCAAACTTATTCCTTTAGATCTGCTAATATGTGCTGGTATTTGAATGTATAAATATAGTATATACATAATTATGGCAGTGTAGTAATCTTGTAAATTTGTAAGTTTAGCAGTTTCATATATATGTAAGTTTATAGTTCAGTGAAAAGAGTTGCAGTGGAACTGTGGAACTGCTAGTGTCATAGCCCGGTTGTGTCTTTTCTTGTCAGTAATTTGAGGTTATCTTTTATTCGGTAGATATTCCCACTAACATGAAAGTAAAGCTCTCATTTTCCTAGTGGAACGTTGGGAAGGCACTCACTTCCTGCTCTTCGGCTCTTGAGCCAGCCAAGGATAAATCCCAAGGTCCTGGACACAAGACCAGTGCATCACAGGGCTTGCCTGTTTACTTCCCAGTTTTTGCTGGTGCCAAATTACACTGTTTGGTGACAGGGACAAGTGTACATGAAAAACTTGTCCAGGGTCTTCATGCAGGGTCCTCTCAGAAGACTTACACCTGCAATTGTTAGATTATAGGCCAAGTGCACTATTGATAGACCACCGTATCACCACTACATGTCCTATTATTTTCAATCAGCATTCATTTGGCATTTGCATCAGTACAGATCACTGCAATACACATTTGCATTATACAACCTTTCACCATACTAAATGCTAGCAATAACATGATTAATATAATATGTTTATATAATTACTGTAACAAGTGTTCTGACATTCTCAATAGGAAGTCTGGCTTTTTTGCATTGTAATTAAAAATTTATGAAGTGCCTGTTAGAGGATAAACTCAACAGGGGTGCACCCTACCTGAAGAAATAGAATCCCTATTAAACAGTACAGTCTTCAGGCGCTTGCCGAACCCTAAGAGCGGGAGGGAGAGGAGCTCAGGTCGCAGTTCGAGAAAGAGACAATTTAGTTATAGAGCATTACTACAAAGAAACATTTGAAATGTTATTGAAGTAAATTAATTAACTATATTACATATATTGCAGCATAATTCAAATAAGTTATACATAATCATAAATGCGTAGTATAATATTGCAAACATGTCGATTTAAGTGTAATCTTGCATAGTATGGAGACCAAGTATCTTTCTTTTGTTAACTTGTCATTATATTTGAGTGCAGTGCAGTGGTTCATGTCACTGAACTTCCACAAAATAAAGTTCTCTGAGGCTGAAGTGTTTGGAAGGCAGTCAAATGATGCACTGTTTGACTCAGTGTCAGCATTATTTTGATTTTATGTTTCAGTTTTATGAATGATTTTATTATGAAATTTTTATAATGCGATTTGTATTACTTGCAGGAGTTGCTGTTGATGGTGACAAGGAGACTGAAAGTCTGTCGTGGCCCATAACGTTGATTAAACAACCTGGAAAAATCAGTGCACTTGAGAAAGAAATTGAAGGTAATGGAATACTTGTAAACTTTATTGGAGGTTGGCATGAACAACAGGGGGACCCAAAAGAAAGGAATTGAATAAAGATAATGTGTTTCATACTGAAAGGAGGGAGCGAAACTAGTTGCCACAGAAATTGACAAACGTAAACAGATGAAAGGAAGGTATGGCGGATTAAAGTGCAACAAGCATAAGCATAAGAAAGCATTAAGGGAAGACTTAACACAGGTTAGGAAGACTAAACTGAAAATAGAAGAAACAGTAGAATCATGGATAAGTGAAATATGGACAAAAGAAGAGACAAGAGTAAAGTTAAGAAGGTTGAATGATGAAAGAAATGAAGCAAAGAATGCAAAAGAGATAGGTGAAGGAAAATGTGTGTATATTTGTGTGTGTGTGAATCTTGTTTTTGTTTAACACTTTTTGATTTATTTTTCCTGCAGGTGTGAGTCTGACTTTGAACTTTGCAGTCAGCTTTCTTACACATGTTGGCATTGCACATACTCGCTGGGCCACCCATGGTGAACCCAGTTGGGTCAACACTCATCCCCAGAGATCAGACCCAAACTGCGGTACGTGTCATCTTTCAGTTTGCATGGGACTGCAAATGATGTTTTGCTGAAATGGCCAAAGCACACTGTTGCCTTTTTTGTTCTTAGCCTTAGACCCAATATAGTTTTCTTAAACTTCAGATGCAGCATGTTCTAAATTCTACATAAAATGCCTTAATACTCCCATTATATACACATCATTATTTTCAGATTTTTTGCTGATCATAGTGGTATGAGTAACTCAATGGTCCCTTTTCATATGTGGCATCACATATATCACCACTTCATGGAAACTATTCAGCTGTACCCCTGATCCAGCATCACCAATCCACCATCAAACATAACGTTTTGTAGCCTTTGGGTGAAAAAGGGTGGGGAAGGTCCGAGCATTCTGTATTCTTGCTACTTTACTACCATATTCCAAAGTAAATGGCCAGCCAGAAAAAATCTCCCATGCTGTATAGTGAAAGTAAAAAATTGTGAACATGTCTGAGAAAACTGTCACAAAATCAGAAAAACTGAAAACTCTGTTTGCTATTTTACTGGATTGGACTGGAATGATTGGGTAAATAATTAGGTCAAAATTGCATTTTTCTATTATATATAGTGAAAAAGTACAATTTTTTGAATCTGTAGGTCTCTTCGGAACTATTTTTGAGAAATCATTACTTATAGTTTACCATAATTATGACTTCCTGTAAGTTGCTGGGCATAGGGGTCATGAAATGTGTATAAGTGTAGTAAATTGGAGCATTATCACACACCTCTGAGGCTGTCATCTATAAAATTTCCATAAAACACTAGTTTACATGACTTGGTCATTTGCATAATAATTACTGCTCACTTCGAATTAGGACACCTAGGGGCATTTTGACTACAAAAAGGTTTACATTGCAGGGCATCATAATAAAATTGAAAATAAAACTACTTAGTCAGCAAAACTCTAATTAAGGACTTTCAGTTTGAAAGCTAATGCAACAAGGAATATAAATATGCAGAGAGACCATTCTGATAAATTCATGCCTACTTGCCTTCTGAGTGTGTTTCTCATAAATTAACTTTTCGACTTTGTGGGGTTTTAATTCTAAGGCATGATAAAATTACGCAACAAGTAAGTCATCTGGTGTGACACAGTGAAGAAATTGTTGACCTACAAGGAAACATTTCAGAGTTTCCTGGAGTACACTGGGGCCTAGCAGCATAATAGTTGTGCATAATTAGCAAAAATTATCAAATTTTAAAATAGGTTATGTAAGGAAGCCAGTGCACTTCTATTGCATTAACCAGTTACACTTTGGAAAGAAAATATTTTAGCCTTGGTTGTATGATGATTTACTTTTTCTTGTCGTTGACCCTGGAATAATTTTTCTAATCTTTCTCCGTTGGATTGTTCATCCAGCCATTGCAACTTTCCCTCTTGTCATAAGCCATGCTGATGACTGATTGCTTGTAAATTTTATTTTAGAATTTGTGGTCATACATAATGGCATAATCACGAACTACAAAGATCTGAAAACATTTCTGGTAAATAGCACATGTTAAACTGATTTGATTATGATTATTTTTAAGTGCATAGTTCAAAACTTGTAGTAGCAGATATCTTTTTACTTACATTTTATCGGTTGCTTTATTTCTTTAGGAATAATAAAAAATTTAAATGCTTAAATAGACTAATTAATTGACATTTAGAGATTGTTTTTCATAAGTGAGGGAGTAAGTTGATGTTTTTTTGTATATGGCATATGCATGTATATACAAGTTATCAAAGTAGTGAATAATTTTTATTTTTCAAGTTCCAAATTTCCATTTGGATTGATTACTATTGTTTCTTCTTTTATTAAGCACCAGTATCTAATGACTAAGCATCAATCAGTGGTGCTTAGCATCTGTTAGTGGATTACTGCTTGAAGTCCCTACTCAGTGACCATCTCAGGGGAGGCTTGAACCCATACTCTTCACACTACAAGTTGAACACTCTAATCGATTGGCCACTGCACCCCACAGCAAAGCTTAGCTATGACCTTGCCTACATTTGACAATTCTGGGCATCTTCAGTTTCTTTTTGCTCTTTCTTCCTTTTGTCATTTTGTATATAAAATAATAAATTTATTTCATTGTGGTCAAAAGAAAGACACCTCAACTTCCTTCAGACCCTTCTAAGTTGAACTTTGGCTTCCACAACACTTGTATTAATGTGGCATTGATTTTTAGTCAACAGATGGCTTCAGAATTCAGTTAATTTTATATGACTTTGCTTATAACTTTCCTAAGTTATGGTGATTGAGAATGATTACACCATCAACTAATCTGAAAATCATAGAGCTTTCTTGTAATTTATATCTGAATAATTTTTCTCTGAAATGCTTTGCAGGGTGTGAAAGGATTTCAGTTTGAATCTGAGACAGACACAGAGACAATTCCAAAACTTATCAAGCTCCTCTTTGACCAGCACAAGAATGATGGAATCACCTTTCGAGAGCTGGTTGAACTAGTGGTCCAACAACTAGTTAGTTTCTGTTGTCGTTTTCATGTACTAGGTTTATCATACATCTTTCATATTCACTCTCCTTGATCTGTTTTCTACCAAAGTCAGTTTACTTGGCTTAACTTGTGGTTCAGAATCCTTAGAAAAAGTATAATGTGAAATCAGAATTATATATATGTGTTTTTTGCTATTTATTAAATTTAGTATACATGTTTTTTTCAGGAGGGTGCATTTGCTTTGGCATTCAAGAGCATTCATTTTCCAGGCGAAGTGGTTGTCTGCAGGTGATGTTTATTTGATACATTTTCTTTTTTATCTTAAATTTCTTTTAAGACTGTTTTAACTTGTTCCTAATTTCCTTCAGATTAGCTGTACCTTTATTTTAGTGGAATCAATGAAAATTATGGAAGGCATCAGGCCGCTTCTGCCATTTCTCCATTTGTGACTTTGGTATGTCTAGTCTAAGGTTTAAGTCTTAAATTCTGTTTGCAGGCGTGGAAGCCCTCTGGTGATTGGAGTGAAGAGCAAAACGAAGCTGGCTACTGATCGCTTCCCAATTGTTTACAGCAAAGGTAAGGCTTAACTGAAGATTAGGCAGTTGTTGGAAGAAGTTGAAGAAACGCATAAGAACCTGTCAGCCAAAGAAGAGTGCAATGGAGAGCTCAGTAATGCCAACGGTAACGACGTAGGAGAGGAGTACACAGAGACCAAGAAAGACAAGTAGGTGGATTTCGCAGCTGAGACAAGTTTATGGACAGTATGACGCTGGAGATGAGAAGGTAAATGGTTAGCATCGCCAACACCTGTCAAGCTGGCTGTGCAGCCTCCTAGCAGCAGCAATGTCTAAGTAGTACTAGAGCTGGGATTGGCATGCTGTAACCGTCTAAGACTTAGCATGAATGAGCTTCTCCAGGATTTCAGATAAAGTCACTTTAGTTGGGCAGCAAGTTCAGTAGAAGTCCGTGCTGGGCACGACCAAAGGGGGGAGGCAAGGATGTTGGATTTGAAAGTTGAAACGTTGAGCATTTTCTAAGGATGGTAATTGATGAAAGAGTAAGTAGAGACATGTTGTGGTGGAAAGAAATCTGAACAGTACTGGCAGTGTGGTCAGACAGATATGACTCAGGTGGAGAGATATTCGTAACAGCAGACCATCTGGACTGGATTATAAGGAGATCAAGTGTATGGCCCATGTGATGAGTTTGGAAGGAGATGTGCTGCATAAGACCAAAGCCAGAGAGGAGATCCAGGAATTTTTTCAAGCAGAGTCCAGAGTATCTATGTTTATATCAAAGTCACCCTTTATGGTAAGTGCAGGAAAAGAAACCAAGAATTTGAGCATTGATTAGAATTCAGAGAAAAAAGTCAGAAAGGGAGGACGGATGGTAAACATTGACGAAAATGAGATGCCGATTTCTAGAGTTCAGGGTAGCAATAAGGCTTTTAAATGACTTTAGAGTTGGAATAGGTGATGGAGAGTGAGTAAGTTCAGGCGTGATTGCAAAGAAAGGCAACTCCACCACCAAGTCTTTTCAACAAGGTTCATTTAGCAGAGATAAGGATGGAGGAATCATGTTTGAAATAAAGGAAGATGTTGCAGACTGTTGGAGCCAAGTTTCATTGAGTGCAAGAATATCTACCAGATTATCTACTAGATTATCAGTAATTTTGAAGAAAGTGACATTAAGCAATCTTTTGTATTAAGAATTTGTTAAAGTCCCTATTCACAGGGAACTTCTCAAAAGAGCCTTGAACTTGTGGATTCTACCTTACAAGGCACTCGGCAAATGAACCACTTAATTTTGCTCTAGAGCATTTAGATAGAGTCGGCTGCAGGAAGGCAGTCTGAAAATGGTAATTTTTTACATTACTTTGGTGATCCTTTTAGAAGCACTTTTTGTGCCAAAGAGTGTTTAACTGTATGTATAGCCTGCTATAAATTCTGCTATGAAGGCATCTTAACTGTTGTAAAGTGTTTTCATGTATGTATTTGTAGCACAGTTTTTTTAAATCTGGTTAATTTTACATAGATTTAAAACAGTCAGCAGTCTATTAAGAAAGTCTGCTGTCTATTGTTGCACATTAAAACTTCTTCTTTGTAGGTTTAACACGATTCAGATATGGTAGGTTGAGCTAACTGCTGTAAACTGGATATTGTAATTAAGATGGTGCTTACTGTGGAATTCTTGCATTAGTTCTTTGGGTGTCTGTTTATTTAATTATATTTTTATTTGTTTGTTACTTATTTGCATTTTATGTGCTCCAGAGCAGGCTTGGGTCAATTGTAATTGATTATAAAGCCATCAATTACTTGTAATTATAATTTCATTGATGATGTTATTGTAATTGTAATTGTCATTTTATTATTGATTCTTTCTGAAATTGTAAACCAGCCCATGATAATTTAGTATTGTTACTTTCTTCCTTAAAAGTTATCTTGTTTACTTTCTTAAAATCGATCTTACTTCCTTTCATATAACTGATGAGGAGGAACTTATGGAGGAGCTGTGAAGAAAAAGATGCTTTTCAGTCTCGTGGATACCTCAGCGGGTACTTTGCAGCCTGAGTAAGATGACTTGTTGCTGACTTTAAGACAAGTACTGACGAAGTATATCAAAGTAAGCCACTAGACTACAAGTATGGCTCAGCAGAGGGCTTATGTAGTCAACTTTCCATGTGCAGCTATAGCAGCAAGTCCAGCTGTCCTTAGGATTCCAGTCTCTCCGGCTCCTGTATAAAGAATTTCAAAACAGCAGAGAGAACAAGCTTAAAGGCAGATAAGTTTGAGAGTCTAATTTAAATGCACCAAGCAGTTACAGTACCACTGAGTGCTATTACAATATTTGTTAAACTTTATGGTTGTCTCTTTCTCTTTAGCAATATCAACATACAAGTGCTGGCGGGCAGTAATGCAATGCTTAACTTACAAACTTATGCCTTTGATAAAAAGTAATTGCAATTGTATATGTAACTGATGTTATTGTAATTGTAATTTATTTGACCCAGACTAACAAGGTGTAATTGTAGTTGTAATTGATAAAACACTAAGTAATTATAATGTTACTTCAGTTTTTGATGACATAATTGATCCAAGCCTGCTTGAGAGGGTGCAATGGAATTATATAAATGGAGACAGCTGCTTTTGTGACATGATGTAAGATGTTAAGATGGTGTGTTATTTTCTTGAGTCTTATTCTTCGACATTGCCGCAGGATGGATACAGATTTATGGAGTTGTAAAGCTGTAACAAGCATAATTTTTTCCATGATTTGTCATTTGTGTCAAACCACTGAAACTGCAACTACTACCCTGTCTCTGAGGTTGAGGTTTATCAAGCAGTATCTTGCTCTGTTTACTATTTCTACTCTATCTGTTACAGCGTTTGAAGCTTGCCAGAGGTTCAACTGTTTTTATAGTTTAGTCTGTTTTCCTTTGCTTCTGTGCAAAATGCTTGTAAGCTCCATGAAATTTGCTGTTGGTTGTGGGAAATATTAACATCCTGTGAATTGCCTTTTGTTTGGGTTAGTGTATCACTATGAAAACTATTTTAGGTTCACATATTTGGTTACAGTTGTCATTTGTTTGCACTTATCACCAGTTCAGTTTCAGTCATGGGTCAGTTTGGTTTGTTGTTTCTGGATCTTCATTTGTATCAGTTGTTTGTTTTCTTTAAGAAATACTTACTGTATAAGATAGGCAGTGTTTCATGACAAAATAATAATTTTGTTTAAAATTGTAGGTTGGTTTAAGTTCTTTAGAATTCAGCTAATGACAAATTGCTTCTTTCTGTTTTTGGAAATTAAATTGGAGTCCTAAAACTAGGTCATCAGCCAATGTGTAAAAGGCTGCAGAGTACCAGTAATGTAACATAGGTAATGTTTTGGCACAGAATATTTCAGCATTTGCGGTTTTATGCACTAATCTTGTGTGCATGACGTTGTGTGACCCAACAGCCGATTTGTTTATTGCTCACCTTGTACCATGGAGTGTGCAAGTTCAAGCCTCCCTGGACCGTTCCTTTATAGGGACCTTGAGTGAGTCCTTCATGCACAATTGCGCACTGCCATTGATTGATGCTTTGGCACTAAATGGTGGTGCTTAATAAATACAGTTATAAAATAATAAGCAATTTTAGATGCTGTATTGTTCCTTGAAAGTGCAGAATGCCTTTGATATCATATATTTTATGATTTATTCAGAACAGAATTAAGCTGCAACAGAATCAAACTGCCTACTTAAACCGAGTAAACGATCAAGTTAATCAACTAACTTTACAATGTGTAAAATTATAACTGTTGTTTCAACTTTAGAAGATAGGCAGATAAGTTAGTTCTTTTACTTGGTCTTGTTTGTAGTAACTAATAAGGTCCCTGTTGCTTTCACTGTCTCGACTGTCTTGCACAGTCTTGATGTGCCAATAAACTTACATGGCATCACCTGTGCATTTTTAGAACTCCGTGGAGCTGCGAATCTTCGCTGTCCAATGTCGTACAGTCGCCTGCAGAGTGAAACTACTTTGGCGCCTGCAGGAGAAAGCAAGGAAATTGAGTACTTCTTTGCCTCCGATCCAAGGTTAGGATATAATATGCAAAGTAATAAGGTTCTTCCTGCAGAGTCCCCAGTTCAAATCTTGATTGAAAGCTCACATGATGTATTTTGTTACCAGTTTGAAATTGTATTCTATTGTTGAAGACCGAAACTGTTAAGGAAAGTTGTCAGTTTCTGCTGTAGAACAGTACTGCAATGACTTTATCGTATATTATTATCGCATAAATGGACTGTGTTGTTGAGGGTTTGTGGATTCTGGAACCAAAGTCTTGCCTAGGACCCACTCTTCTTATCAGAAAATATTATGGAGGTGATATGACTTTGTAGGTGGTTGCTAATTTTAATGTGTACTAATCTTAGCTTACATTTGGTTATGATATATGCCTTTTTGTGACATCTGCTCAGTCTGAAAATTTTGAGGAATTTGGAAATGATGTGTGCATTTCTGTGTAGTGCCATTATTGAGCATACAAATCAAGTGATCTATCTCGAGGATGATGATGTTGCTGCTGTTAAAGATGGAATGCTGAGCATCCATCGCATCTTCCGTAATTCCGATGACCCAAATAAACCTTCAAGTCGAGAGGTGACAACCTTAAAGCTGGAAATCCAGCAGCTGATGAAAGGTAACATCCCACTGGTTCGGTGCATCTTTAGGATGGTTGGGATTTTTGTTTGTCAAAACCGGGCAGCTTTCATAGTCTGCATTACTTGTGGAATGCACATAAGGAAAATTGAGATTGGATAGATGGCAAATTCACCACAGAATGAAGATGCTGTATAAAAATGTTTGCTTTCAGTGTAATCATGCTTTTTGCATAAATATGCATTGAAGTTGTTTCAGCTTGTTTGGTTTCTGACTTATTATTATGCATACATGTCAACAGTAGAATGGCATTAGGATCCAGCATGTAGTGCACCTTTCCTACTCTTACCAGAATAAGGCCAGCATAGGAAAAGCTGCATTAGTCTCTCAAATGCTGCCCTAATCATGGACGAGGAACAGTGTGGTGCAGAAGTTGACCTGATTTTCTTTAATCCCAATTTTGAGCTTAACAATTTTCTGGTTAAATTAACATGATAATTTGGGTAAATTATTCTTTTGCTGGGATGTTTTCTTAATTTTGTGATCTTTTGTCTTACAAGTGCTTCTGGTTTTTCAGGAGACTTTAGTTCTTTCATGCAGAAGGAAATTTTTGAACAGCCGGAGTCTGTTCTCAACACGATGAGAGGTCGAGTGAACTTTGACACAAACCAGGTCGTTCTTGGAGGAATCAAGTTCTACATGCCAGAAATTCATCGCTGTCGTCGCCTTCTGTTTATTGCCTGTGGCACTAGCTACCACAGTGCAGTTGCTGTAGGTTTCTGTCTCTGTCTCTTGGATGTTGTTACCACAGTGAAATTGCTATAAGTTTCTCTCTCTCTATATTGGTTGTTGTTACCACAGTGCCGTTGCTATAGGCTTCTGTCTCCCTTGATTTTTGAAGTGTTACCCTGCTCAGCATTTTGTGACAGAAGCGGAGTTTGTTAGTGTTTGGTACCGACTGATGTCATTAGTGGCAAGGCGTCGTTCAGCTGCACAAAGCGATTGTAGATGGTTACTTCAAGTGGTTACTGTGCTGAGCAATTGGGCAATTGCTTGGCACTTTCGTTAGATGTTGGTACTATGTTAACATACAAAAATTGATATTTAAGAGTTGTGTTGTGACCTGGGAAAATTGGTGCAGCAACTTCTATCTCTCAGGCTGGATATGATATTTTAAAGTCGTTTACTTTTCTTAAACTCTTTGTGGATAATTATTTTATATTCAGCAATTTATAGACATTGTGAATCACGTTGGTTGATAATATTTTAGACTCGCCAGTTGCTAGAGGAGTTGACTGAACAGCCTGTCATGGTTGATCTGGCAAGCGATTTTCTTGACCGAAACACTCCTGTCTTTCGAGATGATGTTTGTTTCTTTATTAGCCAATCAGGTGAACTAGATGCTTCATTTAACTCAAACTCTTTACGAGTGTTTTAATAAACTTCTTCCTGGTAATTAAGTGTTGCTTCTGCACTCAAAATGATTTTCCTTAGCAGATAATTCAGTCACTTTTATTTCTTTGGAGGAATGCTAACTAGGTTTAAGTGAGTTGTTTTAGGTTTCAGTTCAGGTTAAATGTAGGCATACAAGTAAAAAGTGTGACTTAAATAGTAGAAAGGTCTTTGAGTTTAATACCTGAAAATGTTGCAGTTATTGTATAATGTTTCATGTTGTTGAGACTTGTAACCAACTGCCTTAGAAATAACAAAATTTAATAAAGTAATTCTTTTATGTAGATGTTTATCTTCACTCTCAGCTTATCAAGCTGTGCAGACTTGAAATGTTACTGTCTCCTAATATCTTCACAACTGAAATGGGAAGAAGCAAAAACAGTTCTGTATCAGTTAGAAAGGGAAGTCCATTTTTCATGCTTCTGTGTCTCTTTAATGATTTTGGTTTGGTTTGAAATGTTTCATGGCGTTGGTGTTTGTGATTCTAGGTGAGACAGCTGACACTCTGATGGCACTCAGGTACTGCAAACAACGAGGGGCTCTGATCGTTGGGGTGACAAATGCAGTTGGAAGCAGCATTTGTAGGGAATCTCACTGTGGAGTACACATCAATGCAGGACCAGAAATTGGAGTGGCCAGCACTAAGGTTAGCTTCAAGCTGGATTTCTTTCCAAATGGCATAATAACTTCGTGCTGTACAATTTCCATATGTGTAGACGAAGAGTTATCTAAGAGACTTTTGGCATTTCTAAGTCAGTCTTATCAAGCATGAAAGTTGCTAACTGCACTGTACTTTCACCATGCTTCAGGCCTATACGAGCCAGTTTGTGTCGCTGGTGATGTTTGGACTGATGATGTGTGAAGATCGCATCTCAATGCAGGGTCGAAGACGGAGCATCATCCAAGGACTGCGAAAGCTGCCAGGTAATAATATAAAACGATGCTGTTGACGATGACGAGGTAATAAGAACAGTGAGTGATGATGAGGAAATTGATGGAGATTTCTCACTAAGGATGTGGATGAAGAGGATGTGGATGAAGAGGATGTGGATGAAGAGGATGTGGATGAAGAGAATGTGGATGAAGAGGATGTGGATGAAGAGGATGTGGATGAAGAGGATGTGGATGAAGAGGATGTGGATGAAGAGGATGCAGATGAAGAGGATCTTCTGAGCTTGATCTCTGTTTCTTTACTTGTTTTTGGCTCCTCCGAATGTTATTTAGGTTTCAAAACATGGCTGATACCTTTCTAGTTCTTACCAGTGTGGCATATCATAACGTGGCAAATTGTAATGTGGCATATCATAGCGTGGCATATCGTAACGTGGCATATCATAACGTGGCATATCATAACTTGGCACTGCTGCAGTTCTGTCATAAATAACTGAATTCTTTGACTGCTTCTACCTGACTCTGACATTGACTAAATTACAGAGTAGAGGGAGAAGCAGAACATTTTTGAGGGTGTAGCAGAACAAAAAAATCTGACATAGTCTGATACTTTTGCCAAATTTTAGAGCAAATTGAAGCAGTGCTGAAGCTGGAGCAGCAGGTGCAGAGTCTGGCAGAGGAGCTGTACCAGAAGAAGAGCTTGCTGATCATGGGCAGAGGATTCAACTATGCCACATGTCTTGAGGGGGCACTGGTTAGTCTTCTAGTAGTGGCACTTTTTCTTGCGTCGGTCAGGCTTATTGTTATTCTTTTTGAGAGTAGTTATTCTCCTTTTGTATGTTTCTTATTGGTATAACTTGTCAGTTTTTAATTCCTATTTTGAAAACAGAATTATTAATATAGTGTGTAAATGCCTTAATGTCAGTTATTCTTGTGTTATATTTACCGGGTAGTGTAACTTGCTCAGTATATTTTATTTTGTATTTATTTTATTCAAATAATTTTGTATGGCAGGCCATTCGAGCTATAGAGGGAAAAAATTTAAAAGTTGCTGTAACAACTTTAAAAGTCAAAATAACAGATTTTATTTTCCCCTATGAAGGTGTCCTATAAATAGATGTGAAATTGTTTCTGCCATTTCAAATTGTTCTATAAAAAAGTGCGTTTATTATGACTTCTTTCTTTTATGTGTCAGTAAGAATGTGTGACATATTCATAGTCATGTTTGTGATTATTATTATTAATAAGATATTTATATCATGCAAAATTTATTAATTTAGTCTCTAAAGCATGTTTAGCTGGAAAAGGATAACATTTATTTGAGAAAAGCCATAACAGAAAGAGAACAATTCCATAGATGTGGACAAGATTTCTGATAGAACTTCAAGAATTTTAGAATGAAGGCCAGAACTTTGGTTTATGGCTTCTGAAGTACTTGACTGTGAATAGGGGATGGCTACCTGATGTTCTCCCAAAAACATTTTTCTTACTGTGAAGTGCAATGCATTGAAATGGGAAACTTCAAGGGTTACCTCAGAGGTTGCGATTATGACTTCTGACTCAACATATGCGATTAATATCTAGGTCATTTGTAAAAACTAATAAAAAAGTGCTGAAATGGAATCATTGTCTACTTATAGAACAAATTGAAAACAATTCATTTCTGTTGTAGGATAGAGCATATTGAGAGGGAAAATAAAAATCATTATTACAACTTTAAAAATTGTTTTTAAGACTTTAAGAGTCATTATTATGCTTAAAAAGTATTCGTCTAAGGCCCGAATGGCCCACCATTTGCTTGAATTGTGTTTTCTTGTAGAAAATCAAGGAGCTGACTTACATGCATTCTGAGGGCATTATGGCGGGTGAGCTGAAGCATGGTCCATTGGCCCTGGTTGACAACCAGATGCCACTTATCATGATAGCAATTCGTGACCCGGTCTATCCTGTAAGTGAACTTGAGTTTAATTAGCATTAATGAAGGGCTAACATAACTCTACTGTACACCATGAGTTAATTGCCTCAGGTATCAGTACATGGTCAAAATTAATTTTATGCGTCCTATGAACCCCGAATCTTTGTTTAGCCACAGTTGTCTACACTTAGTAAATCCTAACTCATCTCTTTCATTGTTTGTATTTATTCATACTTCCTCATATTCCATCATACTCTCTCTTCTCATGCTTAATTCAGCCCTTGCTTTTACAGTCATCAAGCCTTGGATATTCCAGAAGGCCCAAAAGCAGGTGACAGAAGTCTCAAAACAGTTATTCAATCATTACCAGTAAAAAGGTGGGAAACAGAGAGTGGTATCAAAACATGTAACAAATTGTTTAAGATCAGTACTGTAAATGTCAGCATGCATACTGCAGCTTTGAGAAACATTTTTAGGATGCTATACAGATGTCTATAGAAATCTGTTACAGTAGATGGTGAACCTTAGCTGCGATTAGTGAAATTAGAAACACAAGAGATATCCTATTGTTGTGTATATTTCTCATTTAAATAATGCAGTAAACAGAATTTCTGTTTTTCCTCCTTTCAGAAATGTATGAATGCCCTTCAGCAAGTTACAGCCAGGCATGTAAGTATCCAGACAGAAAGTCTGTATTGAAAAATTTTATGGAAACAGATTTACATCAATATATAATTGAATTAAATCAGTAAAGTAAGGAATAATAAATGCATCCCTTATGAATTCCACTGAATTTTATAAGTTATTTGACTATAGTAAATTGCAGTTTATCTTAGTCTTATAATTCAATTTAGAAAGTTTCTGTTTTAAAGTCGACGGTACGCAATAACCGTTGCTCAGCGGTCCCTTGTTGATGGTAGTTGTCGCATATCCCTTGAACCATTGGGTCTGAGTAGAACAGGTATTCGTCACCAACCAGTCATTGCAATAAAAGTTATTTACTTTAGAAGAAATTAAAGAATATTAGAATACCCCAGTAACAGTTTCTGATTTGGAACAACCTGGCAGTTATTTGATTAGAACAAGGCCAAGTGACGATCCCTCTCCCACGGTTATTGACCCTGTCATGTGCTAGATTTTGAATAAACCAAACAAAAATCATTTTGCAGAAGCGTTTTTAAGGGCTGAATACAGTTTTGGTAAACTGGATTTATGTAGCTTTACATTTTTTCTCACAGTCTCAGCATATGAGTTCTATGAATTTAATTTAATTGAGCTGCTGACATCTAAGGTGATGGCCAAATGTGACTTTTCTGGCTCTCCTAGTTATTTACACTTGTCTGTTGATAAATTTTCTTATGATAGGGAAATCCAATAGTTATTTGTAACACGGATGATAAGGAGACAAAGCAGCTGGCATACAAAGCCCTAGAAGTTCCTCACCAGGTTGACTGTCTTCAGGGCATTCTGACGATTATACCAATACAACTGCTGGCATTGCATATTGCTCAACTGCGCAACTGTGATGTAAGTCAGCTGTATGGCTTATTATTTTTCTATAATATAATAAATTCTATGCAGGTGAGTCTGTTGTCTACTTTTGGTGTTTGTCTTAATAGAGCTGACTAGCAATTTTTTCATCTTGACTTAGCTGTGTGAACTAAACATTTTTAAGTTGGGTTTTTCTGTGCTTTTGTTATGCTCTGCCAACCATATTGGCATCAATATTTCATTTAAATGGCTTTTTTAACAGCTATGGCTTTAAGGTAGAGTTCTCACATCTTAGCTTCATCCCGAAAGACAGATGAGGTTGACATGGAAAGTGAAAGAGAGACAGAGAGCAGGTTATCTTTGTCTTTATTAATCACAGCTCCTAATGCAAGGCGGAGTTGTACATGTGTACCTACGCATGTATATATGTATGTATATATGCTTGTGTCGGGACATATAAAATAGATCTTTCAAGTGCCTCTGAAAGCATTGCGTTATTCGGCTTGGGTCAGATACATGCACCATATTATGTTGCAGTTATCAACATTTTTGTGTAAGTTCATTTGTTTTCACAAACTTAACAGTATGAATTCACAATTCAAAAATTCGCAATTCAAAAGCAGTATGAATTGTGTGTCAATGTGTATGTGATTTCTTTGAGTTTTCCTCAACTGTGTTTAATTAGACATATTATTTATTTAAAATTTCTTTTATCTGTTCCTTCTTTCATCAGAATGCAGCTTCAAAGGGACAGATGATTAGTATTGGGTACATTTCAGTTTTGTCTTACTTAAGTCTGTCCATCTGTGAGTTTCAGGGCACAAAATTCCCGAAGAAAGTAGTTGGATTGCTCTTCACTATCACTTACTTGAACACATCGATGTATGAAACCATCATCAGTGTGCATTTACTTTACCTTAGGTTACTTTGGCTTATCTTAGCTTGCCTTGCATTCTAGGTGGACTGCCCTCGTAACCTGGCCAAGTCGGTTACAGTGGAGTAACTGGCCAGATGGCCAGTGTATTTAGGTAAGGGGTCCATGAAGTGGTCACTGTCTGTTCAGTGGTGTTTTCCAGCTGCCACAATATTCTGCTGCAGATTTCATTTGAATGGAATTTGCATGTGTCTTCTGCAATACTTGCATACAAAGTTACAAATGTTCATGTATTGCTTTTGTAAGACTTTATAAGCTGTTGGTAATCGTCATATTTAGCAAAGATGAATGACACAGTTGAATAATCATGATGATTCGGCTGTTACATGTAATTGTAATAGTTTAAGTTTTCGTAGTAGAATTTGAAGACTAGGCATTTGTTAACCAGCTTGTTGTAATCTGATATTTGCTTGGTTGCTGCTTTCTAAATGCAAGTAGTCGGACTTCTTTCAAGCCATCTGTGTCTTTGAGATGCCTTTTCTTGGACATTGTTTAAATGCTTCATTTACAATAACATAATCGATTGGTTGGGCTCATGTGTGTGCATTAGCCTGCCACTGGCAACTTTTCTAATTATCTGATCACTGCTTGGTAACTGGTGAACTTTCTGATCTTAATGACATTTAACATCATTTATGCTGGAATAATGAGCACTCGTGATTAGTTTCTCTTGAAGTGACACCATACAAATTTCTACTGCAATTAAACATTTGTTACAGTTACATTATAACAAACTTCAAATCAAATTGAGCAAAGCCACTTTGATTGCTCTATCTGTTTCATAATGAGGTTGCAAAACCATGGTAGCTGCATCAGAAGCGTTTGAACCTTAGTTGCTGCTGACTCCTCACACTGGTCATCATCGTTCAATGATGTCCTCATACTGCTTCAGTCTGGCATTGTTTACATTTTGACAGCGCAGTGCAGCCTTGTGCAGTAGACAACAATGATACAGAAGATGCTTATGTAGATTAGATCACTGATTAGCATGATGAGCCCTAATCTCTCTCAGAAATGTTATGGTACAGTGTAGTTATCTTATGTTTTTCTACTACTATTTTAGTGTTACTGAAGACCTATGTTTTCTTAGCCTTACATTTTCATAATTGTTTATTGCTGCATTTTATTAATTCACTGTGACTAATTTTACATTTCATAATCTGATCACTGCTAACTTAATCTTTAGATACCTGCTGGATTGGTGTAATGTAACTGAACAATGCAGTTCATATGGTTTTCTAATTGCTAAAGTGCTTTTGAAATGTTCCAGTAATGTAGTCATGATCAGTAGGTTTAGATACGTGCTGTCATCCCTTGGCTGTACTGGGCATGGAAGACACAGATCATTCGGCCTGAAGAAACATGTAACAGCAATCCTGCAACTGTACAGCCATTGGCAATGGTTATTTATTTCGGAGATTTAAACCTCAGGCTATCGTGGTCTGTACAGGGGACGTTAAATGGCACAGCTCCCATTCAGACAGGCAGTGGTGGGGAAGGTGCCAATAAATAAATACAATAAATTCACTGAAAAATGAGCAGAGTCAAGGCATATGGTTGCCATAGAAGAACATATACATTTACAGTTTGCATTTACTTTATGTGCTGCCATTCAAGTCATGTACACATTTTGAAAAGAATGCAGAATTGTAAAGCAATCCAATTTTTTTCACTCAGACACCACCAGGCCACTGAAAAAGAAAGTAAGAGTAATATAATTTCTTAATTTCATATTTCTGTGTAAATTCTTCTCACATATATGTACAGAATGACTGCACGATTGTGTTTGTCGTTACAGGTGGATCAGCCTCGAAGTTTGCTCAAAGTCTACAGCGAGCAAGACTAAATGGCTTCCGTTGCACGTTCTCTGATTTTGGTTTCGGTAATTTGAAGTTGTTTATTTTGCACCGATTAGATTTATCTCAAATGTCTCTGTCTGATGAGGTGATGGTTTCTTGCTTTATGGTTTTGGAGCTAAACTGCATAGTTATTGCAATAGTGCTTTAACAAAGATCAAAGATTGCTTGTAGAGTCTCATCTTCAGTGGCTAAATCTCTGCATATAGGCTATTATTTTTTTACTAATTAATGAAATGGTGTCATCTATGTTATATCTTAACAAATTATGTAACATAATTTGAAGTTATTGTAATGTAATCAGACATTTATAAGTGCGGCTCTTGAGAAACGCCTGCAGTTGTCCTGCCAACCTCACAGCACCAATGCACCATTTTCAGCACTAAACAGAATGTAGGAAGGCGACGGCTCAAAGGTCTTGGATTAGAAGCTAACATTCTTCATCGGGAAAGTTCACAATTGAGGTATTAGCAGTTCACCATTTTGTGGCAGGATCTTCATCTGAGATCTGTGACCTGAAAGTGTAGAAACATGGTTGCATATTAGGGCACCATCAGCCAAACAACTGCACAGGATTTGCAGCGTTTTATACTTGTGCTTCTGTGGGATTTGTCCTACGTGAAACCAGAAGCACAGCACCAGCCAACCAGGCATCCAGCATAATTACATGTTATTGCACCAGTAGGCACAATTATTATTACCTGCAGTTTAGAGGAAACTTGAAAGGGTCACAGCAGATTTGAGCATTTCCATTCAACATGAAGCACTTTGATCACTTTCTGACAAAAAAATTGCTTGTCTAGCTGTTTGGGGTCGTCTATAAAGGACATCTTCAAAATGACCTACTCCGGAACCCGCCATCTCTCTTGTTGGAATTTGACATTATCCTCCTCCTATTCACATTGGGGACTTCGGCATTCCAATGGAGTACTGTGGCCTAGATTAGGCTATCCTATTTATCTTGCATGGCCAGCTGATATGGGTGGGATACTCTGATGCTGCCACATCCAGCAAAAGGACTGTAATTGTAACCAAGCAGTGCAGACAGCTGTATGACTGAAGTTGGTGTTTAAGGCACAGGCTGTCAGTATGTACCAAATTTAAATGCAGACGTCCACATTATGCATAACCACCTCCTTGTTTGTCCACATTTGGGTGACCCATCCTCCCCCTCTGTGGAGTCCTTAATGAAACCTAAGTGACTGCTAGCAACCTACTGTAAAATGATGGACTAATGCAGCAAAGCTTCCTTGTTGTGTTCTGAAAGCTAAGAAAGGATCTTGAAGTGTTACATATGTGGATTGTAGAATGTCATGATCTGCAGCTTTGAAGAGAATGCACATATGCGTGATTCGATCATTCCGCATTGTTAAATTCCACTGCTGCTACCATAGTGTAAGAGAGTAATGGGCATTTAAGTTGTTTTAAACTAATTAAGTACATTATCAGGTAACACATCCTGAAAGAGCCCCCTACCAGTGCAATCGCATTTCAGATGATGGTGTTTGATGTGAAATTCACAATTCGGTAAGAAGTCATGCAATCCAAAACGAAAGGTCAAGTTTGAATTTCTTTTTGTCATTGTTCTGCTTTAGCCAAGTGTTGATGTATTCCACTGCAGCTGATATATTCGTTAGCTCTGAGAATCATGCCTTCAGGAGTTTGCCGTACATGATCTTAATTGGTTCATTATCATATATCATAATCTGTTTTTTAAATTTGTTTATTTTTTTAAAGTTTACATCAGTACTAATTTGCATGTTAAGGTTTTGTAAAATGCTGTGACTTGCATCCACGCATCAGCTTTCCTTTCTTTCTGCACTAACAGCCAAGTTTTCATTCGGTTCTGTTGAAGTCCATTACGACCAGTGAAGTCAGTTTCTGCAAATAAATAGCTTTAAGTAAAGAGTCTCAGCTAAATTACACATTTAGACATTATACGTAAAGCTTATATTTGAAAGTATATTTCTCTCTTGATATGCTTTTACTTGATATTCCCAGAAGTCAGTTTTTGCTGTATTCTAGTAATTATGCTAGAAATTATGCTGACATGTAATAATTACGGTAATATCATAGCTAATAATTACAGTAAGAATTACTACTGTAAATGTTGAAATGACTTTTGAGTATTGAATGAAAGATGAAATGCACTCTGGTATGTTGCTTTGGATCGGCCAATTTTAAGGACTGCAACATAAGTTTGGTACTTGGCTGCGTTTTGAGTTTTACTGCATATGTAGTATTTGCCCAAGTCTCATTTAATCAAACCGTTGGTCATTTATTTTGTTTCATGTTGCTCTGTGTTCCTGTGAAATTAAATCAAATACAGCACATCTAACCTATACGTCCCTTATTTAAGTTATAATAGGACAGGCTTAGCTACAGACTAAGAATGACCATTAAGGACGTCCGCAGAGGGGAGGTAGGGTCACCGAAATGCAGACAAGGGGAAGGGCAAATGTCCACATAAAAATTTGGTACAGTTATTTCAGTACAACCTGTACCATAAACACCAACTTAAGTCAGACGGCAGTGTAATGTGCTGGGTCCAAGTAAGAATCCTGTTGCTGGATGTGGCAATATCAAAATACCCCACCCTGTAGCACCATTAGCCTCGTAAGATCACAAGGGTAGCCAAATCCACCCCTTAGTACTCGGTTGGAATGTGGACAAAAGGGGCATGGAAGGTATTTCCAAATGCAGACAAGGGGAGGAAGAGGTTTAAATTAGGTCAGTTTTGCAGACGTCCTTTATGGACGACCCCATAGCCATTTGATGGAGGCCAACTGGTTACTTTAAATGGAAGCTTTTTGGTATGCTCATGCGTATGAAATGCACTTGCCAAAATATCTGTGCAAGAAATAGATCTGTAAGACTTGAATGACAATTTTACTTGTTTATAATGCACAAGTTATTTCGCATCATTCGTTTTGAAAGGTTTTTCTTCTCGATATTAATTTATGGCGATTTGTTTTGTGGCATGCTGCACTGATCATTTATGATTTGCTTCTTCCATGTTACCACGTGTTTTAGCTGTTACTTGATCATGTTACAAACCACTGTTAGTTATCATATGCATCACAGATCTATTCAGTAAAGTGTTATGCCACATCATGTACCCTAGTAGGCAGTAGTTTAGCACACTGGATGCAGAAATTGTAGTATCACCAACAGTTTAACAAGAATCTTTGTAGCATTTTACAGTGTAAACTTGAGTCAAGTTCCACCTTTATCCAGAAGCATATTTGTACTGAATATGCAGTTTACAACTATTACCATTTGCATTGTTTTACATGCATTATATGCATTTTTGTGGGCTTGATGATGATGATACTGCTATTTGGAAATCTGGAATACTAAATATTATTGGGCTTTTGTTTGTGATTGTATATAACCATAAACTTTAAAACTTGGTACTTGTAACATTTGCAAACATAAACAATTTGCAGCTGCACAATTTTTTAAGAGCAGAGCTACAGAAAATGACAAAAACGCTGCCAAAGAATTCATGTGTCAGTAAATACCCAGAAATATCAGTACTATTCTTCACAAAGGAAAGTAGTACCAAGAACTGTAAAATCCAAAGAATACCGAGACCAAAAACTAACAGTGGCAAGCTACTTTTCATCACACCAGCACAAAATCTAACACAACGATTTGGGGTTATTTCCAGATATGAAGAAATGGAAAATATTTTGGTAAACATGAATATCCTACCATAAAATGCAGATTATGTATTAACATTAAATGCTCCCCTTCTGGCAGTTCACTTAAATGTACAGGGCACATTTAAGTGCCTGTACAGTTTACAGTCCCCAAGTCAATGCAACCATCTATATAAAACCCATGTTTGAATAGGCTTCCAGAAGAATACCAACCTGACCAATAGAATGCCATCTTTTTAAGAGTTGTTTGAATCAAGAACAAATAATGCCTTTAGATTTAAACCCTAAAAGTGGGAATCGATTGACACCAACGAAGTTGATGCAAATACTCTATATATACTGTTGGTGGCCTAGTTGGAGTAAGAACCAAATTTTCTATAAACAGGTCATCAAAACGGTATTAAAACGTGAAAAAACTGCCTTACAAAATGTTACATTCTTTCTCAAACTAACAAATGTTCATTAAAATCAGTGGAATATTTACATTTGCTTACAGTTAATAGGAAAAAATGAATGTCATAGAAACAAACTACGATACTGCTATTATGCCAGTTAACAGTATTGGTATTGCTAAATGAAGCATCACATTAGGTGCCAAAAGACTATCAGTAGATCAAAGCATAACATCATGCAGCATAAAATGAAGCACAGTTCCCAAGCTAAACCTGAAATACCCTTAAGCTGATCTGTGGTATCTGTTACAGGAGGTTTTTGTACGCTGTCAAAGATGGATGCAATTATAACATCACTAAACTGTTAATGCCATCACATTGGTGGGAAAAATGGTCAGTAGGACAAAGCAGGAAGCTGATAACAGCCTTTCATTCCACTCCTCTACTCTTACAAGACACTGCAATGCTTAATCTTCAGTTGTTATGCCTGTGATTCCTCACTCAGCCAACAGACAAATGGCATGTAACCAATGCAGTACTTATCTACTTATTGTTTACTGCTTTAAACAATGCATTTTGCAATAATAAATTATGCCTATGAAACGGTAAAATAAAATCAATATTTATGAAATTGTAAATGAGAAAGAAAGAATACCAATAACATTACGTGTATTAACAATAATTCATTATTACTGTGAAGCACCCTCTGTGGTAAGATTACATAATCAGGAAGAATGCCCTCCTATAGCAGAAGTCATTCGTGGATACAGTATACCTTAACTGCCACCAGTAAAGTAGCTTGTAACTAGTTGCAACGTTGCATCTGTGGCTGCAGTACTTTCTTGTGATGCTGCAGTACAAGTGCTGCTCAAGAGAAGGAACAACATGCTATCTGTTATTCAAGTGGCAACTTGCTCACATTATTATCATTAATAATCAAGCTAAAAGTATTCATACAAGCTACCTCTGTTCTCATAACATCACCATTAACATTTTGACATGCTGTCACATACAAGCTACCTCTGTTCTCATAACATCACCATTAACATTTTGACATGCTGTCACATACAAGCTACCTCTGTTCTCATAACATCACCATTAACATTTTGACATGCTGCTACTGTCAAACCACAGAACTACAAGGACTTTGTAGCAGATGTTTTGCACTTGGCTTATTCTAGATATTCACAATACCTAAAGGATTATAAAGCTCATGAATGTATACAAAAACCATCTATTTCACATACTGTACAACTACTACATTTTAAAATGCAGACTGCAAGGCAAATGCAAAGAAGCTGGTTTGAAATCCCTACCACAGAGAAATTCTAGTTAAGAAAGCTTTTGTTCATTTTCTTTGTGGTTTAAAGCAAAGTAGAATTTTAGTTAAAATTTAATATCAATACCCTTGAAATTCTGCCTCAGCAGAGCAGGCAAATGAGAACAGAAGCCAAGACCTAATCACAACAACGGACAGCTAAGTTTCTCCGGCATTAACAATTAGCAAAGGTGAGTAATTGAATCTATTAGCATCCTTGTGGGTGGGGAGAAATGATGTGACTTTTAACTGCTATGTCTAATCTGTAAATAAATGAACATTTTATTATTATTATTTTTGATTTTTGCTCCAAAAATTCCAAATGAAAGACAAATAGCATCCCTACCACGACCACAGTGCTGAAGTCAACTCAAAACATGCAGAGCATCATGAAAACTGTCCCTTCACCTTTGCAGGTAAAACTTCTAGTATGAAGAATACCCCAAATGAAAACCATCATATGCTGTTAACCATTTATCTCTGGGCAACAACTATATACCTAAAACTGGTAATTACTGGAACAATAAGTGACATCATCGGGAGAAAAGCATTCACAAACGCACGCAATTATAGGGAATTCTAAATTAGTATAAAGTTTGTCTTGACAGCTGATGCATAACAGCACACATTTAATCTAGGGTCATAAACAGAAACGTCAGAGATTAGAAACACACAGCATGACACCACCCCAGACTCTTCCGCAATGTACACTACATGGCATATTTGTGTGTCCAGTCCTTTGCATGTTGGTTGTACTTCTCACGATCTGTCTTATACATCCTGGCAATCTCAGGCACCAACGGATCATCTGGGTTTGGATCTGTCAGCAGAGAACCAATTGATAGGAGAACTGAAAAATGAATAGCAACACTACCGGTAAGCACATCATAATATCTGCCATAAAAGCTCTATAAGCTGTCAGGCTAGTTGAAACAAAAATGTTTCAAACTAAACTCCTATCTCGTCTTTTCATTCAGTAAACTTAAACAGGACCTCTCCAAAGTATATACGCAGAAGCATACATCTATATGCTTCTAGTCAATAGGACAGGTTGGGACCGCCACTGATTGCTAGCATTACTCGTACATGTAAAATCAGGTAACAGAACCAAACACATACTCAAGATGGCCAAAAGAAAAGTAGTTGATATCAGAAGTTAACAAGATATCTAGTATCTAGAAGTTAAAAATGCAATGTCATGTTGAGCCACATTCGCTTAAATATTGTAAAATTTATATTGCTGATCTGAATACTGAACAGCTTTTAGTAATGCAAACGAGCTTTGAGGATGTTACATAAGGTAAACACCATTACACACATCTATGTTTTTGCTAGTTATGCATCACAAATATTGCTTTGTTTCTCTGCTACTCTAATGCTGAATATTAATTAGGCAATACAGTCCTAAAGTAATGGAATATTTAAGAAATTATGCTCTTCCTGAAAGGGCGGAGTCATGAGATGCAAGAAGTCAGCAGTTTTGAACACATGCGGGCCAGCAGCTAATTTAGCCCCAGTCAGTGACCAAGAAGTTGATGTTCCCCATGGTAATTACCAACCAAACTTGTTTGACATCGGCTAACAAGCCAGACCATTCTGAAATAACTGTACAAAAAAATAATCCAGACACGGCCGTTTTGAGTTGGGAGATGACTCCAGCCCAGTCCTATGCCCAGAGCCACCTGCATCACTGTCCCTTCTGCTCTCAACATAAAATGGTCATTCCATACCATATTTACCCCTAGTGTGTTATTGTGTTCTATCCAAGGAAGGTTCCTATATGAGCCCTCCCCAGAAAATTATGCAATATATTGTAAATTATGAACATAAAATGGAAAACAGTTGCTCGGGTTTTATCAGCAGAAAGGATTCACAGACACTGAGATTTTTCATGAGCCTTTCAGTCCATTTCTCATAAGTATTCTTTCAACTGTCAACCTCACTCCTTTACCCCATTTTGATCTGGACTTCAATGGGTTACCTACTGCAAGGACTAAACTTTGAGAAACTGGCCTGACTTTTGGGCAAGTTTTGCACTGAAATGTTGAATGGCTACAACAAAACATGTGAGTTACTGCTATTTACGCATCTGTCGATAAGAAGGAATTAGTCTTCTCAGTATTATCCAGCTTTCACAAATTTTTTCAACACTTTATTGAATATTAAATTCCTAACAAATATATTATCATTATTTTCAAATTTAAACAAAGTCATCATACAATGTTTTCGTATAATAAAAAACTGTAAGCACATAATAGTTTCATGGTGACAATAGGAATTCCCAAGATTTATTCACAAAATAGATTGATGCACACAAAGAGATATCATTTTCCAAGATTTTGATGATGCTAGCAAGTGTTATCTAGCTAAAGATTTGCCAAAATAAGAAAACTACAACATTATGATTTCCTACAAAATACAAAATAATTCCAACTTTTGGTGTTATGATGTAAAACTAAGCTAGACTTAACAGACAAGGCTTAAAAATTAATTCAGACTAATTAACTGTTAAAATGGTCAGTTATTCACAGATTATATACAGCACTTAAAAAGTCACACCATTACTCCTCACCACTATTCTAGCACAGCAAGATTTGACCACTGACCTTTGCTAATTGTTAATGCTGGAGACCATTGTGATCTCAGTATATCGAGACAAATGCTGCCATTGCTGTTGATATTTGGATGATAGATTCTAGTCGTAAAAGCAAGCTGAAAGGAACATGCAGCACATCATTCTGCCTCTGATCAAAAACTGTACATGTTATTCACATGCCAAGTAAATAAGCACCAACAGAAATGTCTCTGGAAAACATCACATCTGCTTTAACACAGCCAAGCCTCTCACTGCAGCTATATTTATATAGCCCACATTATTCTGATATAAACTTGGACTTATCTTCAAGTAGTCTTCAGGTTACTCTGCATTCTTTAAACATATGCACCTTATAACATGCTTCAATATCACATGAATTTTCATACAACGTAGCTGGGTACACAAATTAAGTTCAGCTAACTTAGAAATTGGCCTCATTTTAACACATTATGCTATAAGGCAGATCTTGATGTAGGTACCGATACACTATTCGAACTAGTTTCCAGTGAACTTTCATAATGCAAAACTGTGGAAGGGTGATCTTGCAAGAAGCTGAATCATTGCCATTTACTATAATTGTACTTTCTTTACATCTCAAAGTAACAATCATGAAAGGAGCAAGTAAAAGGAGCAAGTAAAACAATATTTAATTACAGTAATCAAATATAAAGTGATGAGGACAGTTAAGATGATGATAGATGGTGATAACAATGATGATGAAGGATGGTAAAGATGATAGCAAATGAAATGTTTCACTCTGTCTTGTCGCATACCTTTGGAGGCTTGAAAGGATAATCAGTTGGGAAGTGGATGGTAAGGAAAAACACTCCACCTTGGTAAGGACTATCAGGCTACAATTTCAAAAGAAGTACCTGTTTTAAAGAGATTTCTGTACACAGTCATACCCAGTATTTAATACTAAGTATGGTAACCATGCTTCATAGACCATGGTCAGGTGACAACCTTTTCAAAGCACTACTTTAAACATCACAAAGCAATTTTTGTCATTTTAGCTAACCTGTGGTTAAACAAATTTTTAGCATTTCTTCATGGGGTAGTACACCATTTGCTTAATATCTTCCAGTTCTTTCTTATTCAACTCCAGTTCAATTCCAGTTCTCTTATTCAACTGCCACACAAACTAAGTGCTACACAGCAGATTTCTTTTAGCCATCACTCTCAGTTTTAAGCTTTCTAAGGTTTATTCTTCCTCTGAAAGGCACTTCATGTCAGCAGATGCAAAAAGTGATGGCTATTCATTATGAATTCATTATTTCAGCTTGTTAATTCCTTTTTGGATCAAGTGATAAAATAATTTAGTCAATTACTGAATATCGAACAAGATTAAGAATAAGCAAAGATGCTTACTGGGCCCATTATCGTTGCCTGCCAGTGAAATACTACAAAAAAATAAATTTAAAGTTACAATAACTGCATTTTAGTAAAGTTACAATAACTGCATTTTAGTAATCTTGATTATGATGAAAACAAGTGATGATAAAGAAAATGATAATGATGACAATAATCGAGAGCAGATTCTGTGCAACACTGTGAGTGAGATTGACGGCTAAGCTGCACATCGTAAAATTTCACTGATGAAACAAAGCAGAAAGCATGACAGAAAAAGGCCATCAAACTGTAAAAACACATCCAACTATGTTCCTTATAAGAATCTGAATTGTTTATTTACAGACTATTTTAACTGCTGATTTAAACATTGCTTTTCCTAATTTTAACCAATTATCATTTAAATTGATAAAAACATTGTACATGTTCACACTGATTGATTGATTGATTGATTAATTTATTGATTGGATTGATTGACTGATCAGCACATCAGCACAAAATTGGCCATTTAGTACCTTGTCTTGCTATTATTAAGTGCCATAAACTTTGTGATACAAGCATACCAGTAAACAAGAAACGAATGCAAAAGAAATTTTTAAACTGCAGCAGTTTAAATTATATACACCACTTACAGTCTTCGCCAACAGGACCAGCCGAACATCCCGCTGGAGGATCCTTCGACATGTCTTGTAACTCCTAAATTTACCAACATATTCACAACTTCAACCATTAAAATACTGGCCAACGTGATAATTAAAACTGACAATCATGAAAAACTACATGCTGATATTAGCTTATGGCTCTGCAGAAGTAATTAGATTTGAAAACTTATTCTGATATTATCTTTTGACTGCATGAATTAATTACCTCAGAGATTATTAATAAACTATCCATTAATTCCTAAATCGATTAAATTGTCTACTTTATATGCATCACAGTTCCTTTTACTTTAAATACAAATCACACATCGCTAGTTGCCAAAGGGAGCATAAGTTATGAAAGTATTTTCATTGCTATATTTTTTTAATGCTTTACCAAGCCATGGCAACCATTGATGTTGGTCACAGATGCCGATATCCAACATTTACCACAGCTTCCAAAGGCAATGTGGGCGGAACTGGAAGCTATGTAGTTAACATAGGGTTAACTAGCAGTTTTGCTGCCTTCCTCGGTATACGCGATAGTCTCTTAATTTATAGTTACCAACTGCACCAAAATCAACAAAACATGAACGAATTATCATCGACTAAAATCTAAACCAAAATCACTTAGCTATCACCGAGTGCATACGGTACACGGATATAGTATAAATCGCGTGTTTTGAACGTTTTCAACTCATTAGTCCTTTAAAAATACCACAAATCACGCAAACGACTGGACAGTATGGTTCAACGAAAGGCAGCTTTAAATATGGATGAGATTTGAATTACACAAGCAGAAATATAGACATGCCTTTGTGATTCTCTTCAGCGCCATAGTTGTCAGCTGCGAACTATCGCGGATTACATACGAGATAGCACGCCTCGATGACGTAATACAAATCGCAATTGTATTGTAATCGTAATCGCCGGAAAACTTCAGCGCCAAAAAAGTTAAGTCGTGGGAACAAGCTTATTCAAAAGCGCTCAATAATAATAATAATAATAATAATAATAATAATAAGACTTTAGGCCCTATCAATGGTTTGGGTATGACCTTTCTCACAGACTTGGGGCGTATATTGTCCCTCATATCCGGAGATGGTAGAGAAACAGGTTACCTTTTTCAACGCTTATCTATAACATTACAGCGTTTCAATGCAGTCGCCTTCCACGGTACATTTGTGGTGCCGAATCCAGACGAGGATTAGCCGTTCCAGAGTCCCTCTCTCTCTTTTTCTCCGGAAATTTTTGAACAACCAAGGGATTATACTTACCTTGGTAAAAAAAAAAAAAATAATAATAATAATAATAATAATAATAATAATAATAATAATAATAATAATAATAATAATAATAATAATCATACAGGAACAGGGAGGTAACAACGGCATGTTCAATGATGTGATTAGGCGGGTTTTCGCAAGAGCCAAAATACCAGTGGCTTCTCCAAGTCTAATGTAAAATGTAAATGTACACTCGTTTTTCTATAGCGACCGTATGTCCTCAATCCTGCTTATTTTTTAATGAATTTATCGGGTGAGATCGTTCGCCACCGCTCCTCGTTTGACTGGGCGCGACGCCATTTAGGTCCTCGTGTACGGACCGTACTAGCAGTCTAAGACTCTAAGATCTTTGGTACTAGCACGTACGTACGAGATTAAATTTCTGAAATATAGTCACTATCGGTATGCAAGCCGGTATCCTTAACGTACGCATTAACCAGTACAGCTAGCAAGGCCAGTTTGATGGCAAAAGGCCTGAAGAGGTCACAATAATACCTTGGGCCAGAGGTCGTTGGTTGGCGTGGGATGTTACGGTGCCGTACAAAATCATTTGCGAATAAGCTCGTTCCCGCGACTTAGCTTTCGTTTGGCGCTGTAGAAATCTCGATTGCGACTACGATACACAGCATCATACGAGCATATAGAGCTTAACATCGCAAAAAGCAGACTTCGCAGGCAAAAAGCAACCCATAAGGCTAGTAGAATACCTGACAAAGTCCTGCATGGGATCAGAGGCGTCGATCCGTCGTAAACATTGGGGGTGCCGGGCCTATAATGGGGTCTGGATGCGAACCTGTATTTGGTTTCAGGGGCAAAGCCCCTGGTACGGGGGGTCAAGATCGAAGTAGGTCTCGTGCAGACAGACATAAAGCCCAACTGCTCGGTAGACAAACAATGAGAAATGTCGCTAATATTATTTACAGTGGAATGTCAACTTAGGCATACACAGCAATCATATGGCAGTAATGCTAAAGCAGCGCAATATGAGCACATAATTATTTATTCAACAATGAACTTGCCGAAAATGTTCTCCCTGATTGTGCTTCTTCTAGTAAACTTAGCCGCTAGTGTAGGTTTCAGATTCATCTGTCATCTACTTCACTTTTTATCACTCTTATCTAAGAACTTCTACAATGCCACTGTAATAATGCTCAAGGCATCAGTCGATGGTCGCTGCTAAACAAAATCATTGTCCAAGCCAAATTCTTTGGTGAATCCGGGTCGAAAAGCCTAAGAGGAGTCCAGAAGACAGAGAGACAGCTTATGGAGAAAATGAGTTCTGGAAGAGGTGAGTTTTTAGTCGAGATCTGAAGGCCGAAACAGACTTTGCCGAGCGAACATTTGCCGGAAGAGAGTTACAGTCTAGGGCCAGCGACAGAAAAGGCACGCCTTCCAAGAGCTGTTCTTGTCCATGGAATAGTCAGGTTTAGATAGCTAGAAGACCTGGTCGAGTAGAGATAAGTCTTGGGAGTCAGTATAGAGCGAAAATAGTGAGGTTGGCTGAAATGTCGAGTCTTTTATACAATTAGTTCAGTCTTGAACAATATGCGCTTTTCTACGGGCAACCAATGCAATGGTTTTAGGATTGGTGAAATAGGATCATATTTTGGAGTTTTAGTGATAACTCTATTCAATGTATTTTGAAATCTTTGAAGCTTCATGAAATTAACTTTAGAAATGCCAGTAAGAAGCGAGTTGCAGTAGTCGAGACGGCTGGAGACAAGGGCATTAGCCAAACAAACCAGGGCAGAGAAGGGAATGTGGCGCCTAATCCTACGGATGTCATGAATGTGGTAGTGGGCAGACCTACTACATATAGAATTAATATGTTCTTTGAATGACAGGTTGGAGTCAAATACAACACCCAAATTGCACGATGCTGAGTTGCGTTATACGAAACAGATGCCTAGAAGAACAGAAGTCAGAGAATTAAATTTAGTCAATTGCTGTGAGGTTCCAAAAAGGAGAAATTCAGTTTGGGATGGGACTAAGAGCAATCCATTTTCTGCCATCCATGACTGAACTTGGTTTAAGACTCTAATGTCCAAACAGAGAGTTGAGTTACTTGCCTTAAATGCATGCAGATAGTGTAAATGAAAACAAATTCATATTTTACATTTAATATTGTTGTAATACAGCATTTGTGCAGCGCCTCGCATAACCTCTCAAAAACGCTCTAAATTTATTAATTACTCATTTATAACCGGATATCAACACAATGAGGCACTATATAATCCACTTACATGTACGTGATTCTTATCTTATACCTATAGGCCTACAGATGGGATGGATAGTTGAGCCAACTAGGAAAATTTTCTATACCTGGAGTTCAACCATGGGAAACTAAGTAACTGGCTTTCGATTTCATCTCATTGCCTCTACACCAAACAGTGATGAAAAACTGATGAGCCTACCTCCACAAGGGCAATTTCACCATCAATACTGACATCTAATCGTTTCCGTTTTATACCAAATTTATCTATTTTCGTATCACCAAATTCAAAGGCAATGTGCTTAAAATTTTACGTGCTCAAAATTAACGAAATCTTATACCCATATAGTTAACAGAGGAAGCTTTCTTGGGCTAGCGATGCAGAGACTGTGTGGGGATTATAAATATAAAGGGCAACTATATGAATACGGGTATATATGTATCCACCCATATTTACAAACCCATATGTACATAAGGTACATGTATATGGTTTTGTAACTGAAGAGACTAATTTAGCGGGTCGGCTTACACCCCTTTGTACTGCCTGACTGGTCAAAGATGACATCCAGATGGCCATGGCCTTGATGTGAGGGAGAGTTTTCTGACCTGCATTCCATTAATTTTTCAGGGTTCTGTCAAATCTTGCTATAGATCTGTGCTCTCTGGCGACCTGTGCGGCTTAAAGTATGTATGTGTGACTGCCCGTGACTCAGTTCGCTTGATCGACATGCGTATAATTATAGGTACATATGTACTGTTGTAGTACATATTCATGTACCTGTCTTTCCATCTGTCCGTTTGTCTACCTAAGCAAAAGTAGGCATAGACAGTAATACCTAGAGAGGTACAATTGGAAATTACGGATGGCATTGTTTACTGACGTCTTAAAGTGAAGAATGACAACTAAAATTGTCAGTCCAGAGCTGCTTTGTAGGCCTACCGATTTTACAGCTAAAATATTCCCGGGGTCCAACCAATGGCCGGGCCCCCAGGCTCAAAATATTGTCGGGGGCCGGGCTCCAGAGGGACCTGTATGATCGACGGCCCTGCATGGGATCCAGATCCTGAGAGCTGGGCCGTTTTAAGGTCGTCGTAGGCCCTAGGTACTCTCGCATTCGTAGGCCCCAACTGCCAACTCTGCATTAGAGCTAAACACATTCACATTATTTCTTGACGTCTATCTTCCCTTGCACTACTTTCAATTGAAAACGACTTAATGCGGGAAATGACATTTGAGGACATTATATGTGATTTTGCTAATGTAAAGAGCCGCAGAGTTAACATAATGTAGCACAGCTTAACTTAAGCTGTTTCAGGACGAATTTTAAGGTTATTAAAAATCTCACAGTTTACGATAGAAATGTTAGATCCTTCAACATAATTGAAACTGGCATTAGGAAAATTCTTTTAGTGACTGCACACGTATCATGTATTCTGTGTAGGCCTAAAACAAATTTCTTGCAGTGATATGCATAGCGTGCCACAGATGTGGACCCTAGGCCTATCTTGTCAACGTAACAAACAACTGAAAGAAATTTAGATAGCTTCCCAGATGCAGAGCTTTACTGTTATCTGTTGTAAGCGAACTTGACCACCGACTCTGAGCACAAACATGAACTGATTTGATATCTGTTATCCCGGCGATTCCATTCCACGAAAAAAGACTTGAAATGTTAACGCCTGAATTAATCATGGTTGTATTTGCTGGGGGAGATGCGTGGTTTGAGTCGGTGACGCCTATAACCTAAAAGTCAACCCAAGCCTTGATTAAAGCCTTGATTGGCTGGGTATGTATTTTAACAGGAAAGATGCGAATCGACAGAGGGCATCACCCGCAAGTGCAGTGCTCGAGACGATAGAGACGGTATGCATGTCTATACACTTACTATAGCGCCTTTTGAGTACCTCACAAAGCACTGTAGACAGGGCCTATGAAAGGGGATGCAGCCGGTTCATCGCTCTGGGGGCCGGAGGGCCCTTAGGGGCCCATAAATGTAACATTAAATGCAACATTAAATAGATTCTGTTCAGGACTTCAGGCTGTTCTTCTATTAATGTGGGTGTCACCTTGCTCTTCGATATTGGCTGAGAGGCGTGAGAAGTCAAAGGACTCGCTGGAGACCTTTAGCCTTATTTCAGACTCCAGGTTTTCTCAAGTTTGCAGATTGTAGTAACAAAAGAGGGGAAGAAATCGCTCAGTTGATAACGGATACTTTGAAAGGACACGCTGTTCCTCTCAGTGACTGTAGAGCTTAAGCCCATGACAATGGGGCAAATATGGCAGGAAAATACAACGGCGCACAAGCAAAAATACAAGAACAGTGCTCTGCAGCAATTTTTTCACCTTGTGGTTGTCACACGCTTAACTTGTGTGGGATTGCTGCTGCTGAATGCATACCTGAGCAATAACCTTTTTTGGAACAATTCAAAGAGTCTACAACTTGTTTAGTTCCAGCCCTAAACGGTGGGAATTATTGGTAAACCGCACTCGTTGTTCTCTTCATGGTATGTCTGAAACGAGATGGTCAGATCGTGTTGAAAGTGTAAAGCCTTTTTCTGCTCACCTGCCTGGCATTAAATTAGCATTGGAAGGCCTTCTAGAGCTAAGCTTAACAGCCAAAACAAGAAATGAGGTTCATGGAGTTTTATCCTATGTGATGTGCGTGTGTGTGTGTTTTAATGTCAGCTGTGTGGTACAAAAGATTAGCTCGCATGGATTACTGCAACAAGGTCATTCAAGCCAGAGATGCCACATTGGATGTCGAAGAAGCAAACATTGAAACACTTCTAGAAGATTTGACAAAACTCCGAAACAACTGGAAATGCATGTGGAATGAAAGCAAGCTTGTTACATCAAACCTTAGCATAGAAATAAAACTCTCTCGTCGACGTGGTGGAGTTAGTCGCAAGAAGGCGAGGCTGCATGATGACAACACACCCGATGCCAACTTGATGGAAATGAATGACACAGATGAATCGCCAGAAGAGGCCTACTTCAGAAAGTCTGTTTTATGTCTTGATAGATAATGTTATAGCAGGACTAACTGCCCGCTTCAGTGCTCTTAAGCAGTTCGCTGAAAAGTTTGATTTCTTGTGGAAATATCTGACCATGTCTACAAGTGATCTGGAAGGAAAAGCTTTAGCTTTAGCAAAGCAATATTCTGCTGACCTTAATGTTCAGGATTTCATAACAGAAATGCTACATCTACTCTCAGTAGATAGGGCAAATTTTGGAAGTGCACAGTTAACGCCATTAGACCTGTTGAACTTATTAACAGAATACAATCTTTCCGAGCTATTTCCAAATGTTTTTCAGCTTACGAATACTGCTAACAATTCCAGCAACAGTAGCCTCTGCAGAGAGATCATTCAGCAAACTCAAGCTGATTAAGGATTTTTAAGGTCTACAATGTCTCAAGAACGTCTTGTAGATTCGGCCAGGCTGAGTATTGTCAAACATTGCCAGAACAATTGATTTTGATACTTTCGTAAGAAATTTTGCAGAAAAGAAGGCCAGGAAAGCTCCTCTGTTAAGTAAATAAGCCTATTAAGTTTTTGAAAGCATGAACATATTCTTATTTGTGGCTGGGTGACAGTGGGTGTGGCTCCCCAGGTTTTTCTATTAATTGAGGCTTCATACTTCCATTTGAACTTCTGATTGAAGTGAAAGCGCTCACTGACAGAAGACCATATACTGTTGTCTAACAAATGTCGCATTGTAGTATGACAATTTACAAAGGTTGCACTGTAGACTTCGTATTATAATGGGTATTAAGACAAAAACAGGACGGCTGTTGGGGAAGGCCCGTAAGAGGGGCCCGAAAACAGTCTTGAACCACCTTACAAATTTCCTCTCAGAGGCCCTGATGTAGAGTCGTAGAGAAAGACCTGATGACTATGCTTCCCCACCGCTTGGAGGAAGGCATAGGACAAAGTGGTTTGGCGCCGCATCGTTGGCAAGGCCACTCTCAGCTGAGTTTGCCACCAGAGAGAGAGAGAGAGAGAGAGAGAGAGAGAGAGAGAGAGAGAGAGAGAGAGAGAGGGAGAGGGAGAGGGAGAGGGAGAGACAGACAGACAGACAGCATGAGCCGGCCTAAATGATATTAAAGTCATTAATCTCACACTGTCTGGTGATACGTCTTCTAGCAGCTAGTAAACTCACTCTCACCGCTCTGAATATCCACATCATTTCTAGAATGTTCCACTGTGTTGCCTAAAAAACCGTCGGCAGTTTCCACAGGCGCACGCAGTGACAATTGAGCTTACCGTGGCAACGGCAGCTGAGAGACTGCATAGCGATATGGATGGCAAAGTAAGGTCACAGATCACAGGGGAGGTATGATGGCGTGTTTTTGGGGGCCTGAGGGCGTGGGTCCAGTATACTGTATATTTTCAAGGGAAATATTTTATGAAATAAAAACGATGTAATAAATTTCGGACGCTTACACGATATACGAAGTGTATTCTAGTGTCCGAAAACCTATATGTAGTGGTAGTCAGTAGAGACAAAGCGATACTGTCTGTGACTGCATGACTACGAGAAAAAGTTGTCACAATATCCCACAGCTACGAAAACATGAAATCACTTAGTCCCGTACTCGTATAGTCAAGCGACTTCAGAAACTTTCCTATACTTTATGAAGCAAAGTGAGCAAGTGAGAACAATTTGTCTTTATGAGTGTGTTGTATCCAGTTCAAAATAATAAATATTTAGAAATCTCTCGAGAGTGTCAAGGCGATGTCCTCAAGGTCGTCAAGGTGATGACATCACACTTGACTTAACCGAAGACGCTCGACTGGAAGTCCTCACGTAACTGACCGTCACTAGTGACCCCTTGCGAGGCATTCTCGAATGATGGACAAACTGTCCACTGCCACTCTCACGGAACCCTCTACACGCTTCGCCCTCCAACCCTTCGGTCGGTCCCCTTTTCTCTGCCGGCGTCCACGACCCCTTGTCTCTCGCTCCGCCCGACCGGTGGACGAAGTCCTCCCTGAAGACGACGTCGATGGGGGTGCCTAGATCCCAGTCTGATCCATGCGGGGAGAAGTCCCAGAGGCGGGGACTCAGGACGCTCGACTCGCGACTACTCGGTCGGCTGCTTCTCGACCGACTGCCGGCGAATCCGGAACATTCGGACGACGGAAAGGAGACCCTTGAGGTGTCGCTGTAGGCGTCGCTCAGAAGGATGTTCCGTCGAAATCCAGGCGCGCACTTGGGCAGAGGATCACCGGGGTCCTGATCCTCCTGGACCTGCTCTAAGTCGTCGGTCTCCTCGTCCTCAACGTCGACCGTCTCGATATGACTGATGTGGATTCCGAGGACTGATCGATAGGACGCCGATCCGGACGCAGAGGACTTGCGGCTGTCGGGGGACCGGTAGAGCAGCGTCGTCTCCGTGTTTCTTCGGCTCTTGCAGCGCCTCGACTCGGCGCTGGCTCCACTGCAGACCGTCCTCAGCGACGGAATCGTCTCGCTCGAACTGCGCAACAGAACAGCACTGGTCACCCACACGTAAATCTACTCAAGAAACCGAAACGGCTGCTTTTAATTGTCCGTATTTAATCGGATTTGTGTTCTTTATCTATAGCAAACCCTTGTGGTTTAGGTATCACAATGTTACTTGGCTTACAGGTTTAAATAACAGTTTAATTAGATCCCACTATCCTTTTTCTAAATTCTTTTACATAAAAATCACTGTGGCATCTGCGTGTCATTCGAATAGACCCATCAGTGTTTAAAATAATTCGATGTACAGGAGGTTTTGTTGCGTTTGGTTGCGGTTATAGGTTTTATAGATGACAGCTCGAACTTTTCATTGTAAACTTAAACATCTTTGCGATATTTTCGGAACTAAAACCAGTAGCTATAGGCTACAAGGCTTCAAGCCTATACGGACTTGAATTATCCACATATGCAAATAAGTTTGTGTTATGCGATGCAATGTAAATTTTTCAGCATCGCATAGAGGTAGCAAGATTTTCTCAGCGGTTTAACAGTTTTCCTGTACCTCACACTGAACTGAAATCAGTTTCTATATTCCAACGAATGGGTTTGGAACTCAAAGATTTGGGCAGATCCCATAGGCGACTTTTAGTGGCTAACTGGGGCTCGGACATCTTGACTCCGTTGACTTGGAAACTTTATGTAGGGGCCTATCCTAACTTGTACGCAAGTGTCCGTAGATCGTATGCAGGTTTCTGTGCTGTACACAACGACCGTTCAATTGAATTGTCTTATATCGTGGCTCAGTTTCAAAGCCTACCTTGCGTTGTGGAGTCTGATGAGCATCTCGCGTCGCAGGTTCGAATCCTGACTGGGAACCCTCTTCGGTCTGAGTTCGGGTGACCCGGCGCGCAGCATCATCTTAACGGCCAGTCGGTGCAGCTCCAGCCTGCCTTCGGCCTCGAAGGCACGTCGCTGGCGCCTGGCCTCGGCCGCCCAGAGGCATGAGAAGACGGTCCCAAAGAACCACATGAGCCCAGTGGAGGCGAGCAGCGCTGGACCCATGATCTGCATCGGAAGGCGCTGGGACGTCGGCAGCCCGGTCGATGCGAAGCCGAGGACCGTGACGAAGACACCGACGACGAAGAAGCCGACGGAGAAGAGCAACATCGACCGTCCAACCGTCTCGAGCGTCGACCACTGGGTGCGGAGATTGGCTCCGGCGCTTCGAAAGAGATCGGCGCTTGTCATACTACTCAGCGACGACGGAGAGGGAATGGCAGCCATGACTTCTTATGCCTATACACTTCTCTTCTTGCTTAGTCTTATGTTATGTTATGCTATAATGTGTCATATTAGGACTATTTTATGTTGGATTATGTTGAGTTCTGTTATGCTACGTTATTTTATGTTGTGTCATGTTATGTTAGGGTATGTTGTGAGGTGTTATTTGTATTACGATGTGTTATGTTATCCTTTCTTATGTTATGCAGCGCAAGATCAATCGATCGTACGCTTGAATTGACTGCTTGAGAAATTCTATATATGGCAATGGAAGCGCTTCTAACGTATGCAGTGTTCCAGCATTGAAGTGAATTTGTCAAAGTGGCTGCAGACCCCAAATCATTAGGAAAACCAGCTGCAGAGTTCGTGATAATGAAGCCTCTGTTGATTCCAGTGTCTTGCAGCGGCTGTGTGTTAATAGGGCGCTGGAGGTTATCTGGGGTTAACGCCAGCGCAGGGTCTTTAAGCTGACAGAAGGGATAAATATATGTTTAAAAATGTTGAAAATATCCGGACTACATATATATATTATATATATATATCACTGTTACAACATTGCTAGGCTTATGTGACATCATTCAAAAATTACTTGTAAAAGACCAGCGCAGTCCACGTCTCCACGAAGGTAATTCCAAAGGCGACCTTGAAAAATCATGACTGATAAATCTTGGATGCGAGCTGTAAGAAGGACCGTCGAATAATTTCGTAGCCATTGAGTGGCCTACTTATGTACGCGATGCAGATGCATTATTTGGCGTCACGAACTGTCACATGATATGCTGTCGCACGAATAAAACTGAAAAAGGCAAGACAAAAGTTGTCATGCAATGACTACGTGACACATGGACATCTTCCACATCTTGCACCTATCTGTGATATTAAAGAAAGGCCATTTCACCAATGAGAAATACTTTACAGCGTTCAGGTGTTGTGTAAACCACTAAAAATGATGTCTGGTAATACTATAGCAGAGACGCCTACCATGTCTTATTTAACGTAAGGTATAAATTTTACAGAATTTCTGCAAAAATAGTCTATGCAAGTTTCCGCCTACAGAACTCTTTTATTTTGCAATGCATACAAATGGACGGAGCACAAGGTGACATGTAAGCATGTGTCGGTCCATATAGGCTACATGTGTAGACTATCTTACCCTTATGCAAACATCTGATTACATATAGCTGCACACGTACCTAATAATATAGGTTTACACACAGTCTTTGTGTGTACATCCATAGGTTTGTGTATAGCCGGCTGACGAAGAACTGAATCATAAATCCCAAATGATCTGTGTTCATGCAAGACGCGTGTTCGACTGACGTCATGAAAAATCCCTGAAAGCTGCTCATAATTAAAACTATTCTCGACTTACGCGTCGTATCTTCAGAGTCGACAGCGAGCAGCAGCAGCAGCAGCAGCAGCAGCAGCAGCAGCAGCAGCAGCAGCAGCAGCAGCAGCCGATCTGATACCACGGATGCATGTCACGGATGCCGCATGCAATCTGGAAACATCCCTCGTGAATAAAGTAAACGCACTCACTTTTACTCAAATGCAGAAAACGATCTGCAAGTTCGCGCCCGCAGCAGCCTCTTATAATTTTAAACTGATGTATTGAGTCCACTCATGCAATTGCAGAAGAATAGTATAGCAGAAATGAGTAAGTAAGTACATATGCATGGCGTACAGTTACATAAGTGACCACTCCACGGGAGATCATGCCTTTAAGAAGACTCAGATCTTAGTAGTAGTTCCAATGTTCGACCGACATCTTTTGGCATTAAAGGCCGTTAGCGTGGCCCTCCTCTTTTATCCCTGCTTGGGACTGGCGCTTCCACGGGATTGCGGATGTGGCGAAGTTATGGCTCAGATCGAGTAGGTAGGGTAGGTGTATAGCAGGAGTAAATAAGCATTACATATAATATGTAGGAGGTACAGTTACCTTGAATTTGCGACGTTAGCTCCTTCCCCCCCCCCCCCAGTGTTCCACAGGCGCATGAAGACTGTAGGCCCTACTGTTCAACAGTGATTTTACTTTTTCGGGTCGGAAGTACCTCTGTTGAGGTTATTCTCTAAGATGCGCTTTATAAATCTCAAATTACAATTACAGTTACATAAGTGGTCACTTTATGGGTGCCTTTGCCTGCATATAGGAAGTCTCAAATCGAGGTCGACTAGGCAATATTGTATCAATATTCATATTGATACAGCTGGTCATTATTCCTCATCATTTCTTGATATGTTAGAAGGGTTTGACATGAAACAACTTGTTACCTTTCCTACACATAATAAAGGCCACACCTTAGATGTTTTGATAACTCGTTCTGACTCAAAATCACTTCATTCTGTCTCGCCACTTGAGTCGTATTTATCAGATCATATTGCAATTTCCTCAAAATTTGACTTCCCTTTTAAACCACCCTCAAATTATAAAACAATTAAATTTCGTCCTTGGCATAAAATTGATTTAAACAAGTTGAAGCATGATGTCTTAACATCTCCATTGTGGTTATCTCCTGCACAAACTGCTAGTGAACTGGCTATGCAGTTCCAGTCTACTTTATCTGAGCTCCTTGACAGACAAATTCCTTTTAGATCTAAAAGAGTAGTAGAGCGCACACCACAGCCTTGGTTCAACTCTGCCATTTCCGATGCTAGGCGTCACAGAAGTCGGTTAGAGCGTTGGTGGCGCCACTCTCGACTTCCCTCAGATCTCAGTAGGTTTAAGCAACAGTGTAAACTTGTGCGTAAACTTGTTTCTTCAGCAAAATCAGAATATTTAACTAACTTAATTGCCGAAAGTTCTACATCTCCAAAAACTCTGTGGATGGCTTTGAATAAATTACTACACAGGGAGAAATTAAATTCATCTTTTGGCGTGTTCTGTTCTACCCAAGAGCTAGCCAGTAAATTTTTGACCTTTTTTGCTGATAAGATTTCTGGTTTAAGGCTGAAATTTAGTGGTTATTTGTTATGTGATAAATTTCTTCTTCCTAGTTCTTCTCCTCCAGTCTTGGATTACTTTCTGCCAACAACTCTTGCGGAGGTCCGCAGACTCATATTTTCTTCACCTGACAAAACCTCTCTCCTAGACACCATTCCCACTTCTTACCTAAAAGAATGTTTTGATGTCCTTGGTCCAACCATTACGTCAATAATCAATTTCTCGTTGCTTGATGGATCCTTTCCTTCTGGTTTTGCTCATGCCATAGTTCATCCTCTGCTAAAGAAACCTTCTCTCGATCCAAGTGACCTGTCTAATTACAGACCCATCTCAACTTTGAATTTTATATCTAAAATTCTTGAACGGGTAGTCTTGAATCGTATGCAAGCTCACCTTTCTTCCAACCCACTAATTTCTCCATTTCAGTCTGCTTACCGTAAATTTCATTCAACAGAATCTGCCCTGCTTGCTCTCCATAATGACATCATGTGTTCCATGGATAAGGGTAAGGTGACTGCACTTGTTCTCCTTGATTTGTCTGCTGCCTTTGATACTGTCGACCACTCTCTCCTTTTGCATCGTCTTCAACATTGGTTTGGAGTTTCTGGTCCTGCCCTACACTGGTTTGCTACTTACCTCAGCCCTCGCACTCAATCTGTATTTTTAAATGGACATTATTCAGCTAGTGCCTCGTTGACTTGTGGCGTTCCGCAGGGTTCTGTACTTGGTCCTCTTTTGTTTACATTATACACCACACCTCTAGGTACTCTGCTAGACAATCATTCACTGGGATATCATTTCTATGCTGATGATACCCAAATCTACATCTCATTTGACAGTTTGACTTGTCACTCGTCTGTGCAGCTGTTGTCTGATGCCTTTGAAGAGCTGCAGTCTTGGATGGCAGCAAATAAACTTCTCCTTAACCCCTCGAAGACTGAATTTCTACTGCTTGGCACTCCTCAGCAACTTAAGAAATTCGAATGGCTTAAATCTGTAAAACTGGGTGATTCACTGATTGAGATGACTGATACTGCTCGTGACTTGGGTGTTGTTTTTGATTCAACCATGTCCCTCACAAACTATGTAAATGGTATTTGTAAATCATCATATATGTATATTCGAGACATACGCAGAATTAGGCATTATGTCCCCATGTCTTCCAGAATATCCTTAGCTAACGCATTGGTCTCCAGTCGTCTTGACTATTGTAACTCCATTCTTGTTGGTATCACTAAATCAAACATGCAGAAACTCCAAAGAGTTCAGAACTCCTTGGCTAGAGCCATAACAAATACTTCTAAATATGAGCATATAACGCCTGTGCTTAAATCTTTACATTGGCTTCCTGTTCAGCAAAGGATTTGTTTCAAATTAGGACTTACGGTTTATAAAACATTGAACTATGGCCAACCACAATACCTGAAATCAATCCTTATTCCCCAGACTTACCATTATTCTGCAAGGTCATCTGATTGTCTTTCTCTTGTCATACCTTGGGCTAGAACTGTTCTTGGTAAACGAGCATTTTCGGTTGCTGGACCAAAATTTTGGAATTCCCTCCCTGTGTCTGTTCGTTCTGCTCAGTCGCTCCTGTCATTTCGTTCTCAACTTAAAACTTACCTGTTTCAAATTGCTTATCCACCATAGGCTGCCTCTCTGTCGTGCGGATTGACCTCCTGGATATCGACCTGATTGTGGCTTGGTTTTGGTGTGCCATCGGTTGATGCCTTGTGCATTAGACACTGGCGCATTAGAAGTTGCTAATTAATAATAATAATAATAATAATAATAATAATAATAATAATAATAGGCATAGGCACTTAAACGTCTTCGTTTTTAATTAAAGGCATTAAGGGCCGTTAACGATCACATCAAGTTATGTATAACAGACTGCCATCCAACAACAACAACAACCGCTTGAGCGCCACCGTTGAATATTAAAGCCCTAGAGACATGCAGGTGTAGACACATGCTCTTTGACGAGCAGAATCTATAAATAGATGGTCTTCGCCAACAAGCGTATCGTTTGACTCGTGTATGGCGCATGCTCTAGGACACGGGTTCTTCGTGCAGGAAAGGCAACTGAAGGTCACGAAACCCACGCAGAAACTGCTAAGTGGCCATATCGCAATAATACATCGCTCAGCAACCCTCCTCTGCCTCTGTATCTCCCTCTGTCCGCATCCCTGTCCCTGTCTGTTACACGTTCTTCAGGGGCAGAATATCGATCGTCGTCTGCAGGCATTTCGTATCAGCGCCGAATGCAGCTTTCTAGACACGTGAGCCATAGACCTTCACACCAGTGCACGCTCTGCAGATGAAGCATAGACTGCAGCCTCGAAGCCTCGATGTCTCATTGTATATTGAGACACGGCGTTTTCTGTCCATACATAGCATATAGCATAAAATAGACAAGCTGCCGACCAATGCACTCGTTTCTGGAACAGCCATTAGTTTCTCTTATTGTATGAAGGCTACGTGGGTGTGTGTACGTACGTGCGTGTGTATGTAATGACATGTGTATGTCGGTGGGTACCCAGGAGGCACACACACGTTGGGACAAAATTGGACAACGTTGGACCAACACTGACCCAAAGTGTGTGTGCTGGCTGGTTAACACAGTTTGGTGGGTAGCTATCTTGTATTTGCATCTACACGCAGCTCGTCGAAGAGCCTCTGAAAAGCATTGCACTAAATTGTAAGCTATACTTCTTTCATGGTCTGTGAATCTCCGATTGCGTAGATGGACGGAAGTGCATTTTATGTATGTGGCACCAGTGGTGGACAGCGTAGTTTAGATACAAAAGCGCTTAACCATCTTTTAATAGCATAATCAAGTGTCAAATCTTCCTTTGTAAATAAATGTAAATGTATAGGTTTCATATAGCGACAGTATGGCCTCGACCCTGCTCATTTTGCAATGAATTTATCGGGTTAGATCCTTCACCACCGCTGCCCGTTTGAATGGGCGCCACGCCATTTAAGGTCCCCGGGAACGGACCGTATAGCCCGAGATTTAAACGTCTGAATTAAGCCACGATCGGGGTGCGAACTGGGGATCCTCAAGCATAGAGGCTCCTTAGTCAGGGCCATTTTAAGGTCATCGTAGGCCCTAGGCACTTTCGCATTCTTAGGCCCCCAACTGCCAACTCTGCATTAGAGCTAAACACATTCACATTATTTCTTGACGTCTATCTTCCCTTGCACTACTTTCAGTTGAAAACGACTTACTGTGCCTAATGGATAAGACTGCCCTGTCCCTAATGTACGCATCTACCGATGTAGCTAACTAGCGTCTAATGTATCTTCATCTCCCGTTCTTACTCCTCCTCCTCCTCCTCCTCCTCCTCCTCCATCATCATCATCATCATCCTTCTCCTCCTCCTTCTAGTCCTCCTCCTTCTCATCGAATAGGCTTACTTCCCGTCACTTTCCGAAACTCTCCTTCCCTACGGAAAGCGCAACAAAAGATGAAGAGGTTTTACGCTACGCCAGTGACTTTTGGTTTCCGAAAGTTCTTTTCTTTCAGAAAATCTCATCTGTCGCGTTGGTCAAGTTTGGTCAAGTCTGGTCAAGTCTGCAGATCAGTCGTCGTCGTCTGTCGTGTGGCCAACGTCAGATATAATTTATTTCTCTGTCTTCTGCGCTTTGCTAGATTTCTTCTGCAAGATGCAATCGGATTGATTTAATTTTCTGTGCACCGTCGCTTCCGAATGACTACTTGAAGCCAGAGCCGTCTATAGTAGTAAGACGGCTCTGGTTGTCACTCCGAATAGTGCGTGACAAAAGAACAGAAACGACGTCATCGTAATAAGAAACATTGCTGTTGGTAGGAGAACTGACGGATACGAGGCCTATTGATGCCCATGATGTTGATTAATATTGTATGCTCACACGTTTTTCAATGGAGACCTTTTGTAGCTGCCTTAACTATGTAAGGGCTTCGATTCTTCCAAATTCTTGGTTGTTTGCATTTGTTGGAGTTTCCAGTGTTTAACGACATCTTCTGGCTGTCAGGTCCGTTGACGCATCCGTTGACTTATTTTACCTAAGATAAACTAATTAACTTTCACGATAGGCTATCGTTGAAATGGACGCCAAGTCAATTTTATACCAGCACCCGCGCCAGGATGAAATGGCAGGAACCACGGAAACTATCGGGGGCCAGGCCCATGGCAGTGCCGGGGCCAGGATTTGAAGTGCGGGGAAGGGCAAACCTCGCAGCGCCTAAGAGTAAAGGTAAAGGGGCCTGAGAAGCGCCAAAAACAACGCTGCGCACCCATTTTGGCGACTTAAGGCAACGTAGGCTTTTGGCTTTAGCCTATAAAAGTTGATTTTATTGAAACAGTATGATTAGGATTTCCTAGAATGCAAATGGCGCCTTGCATCGCCATCAATAACAACGCACCAGCAGTTCAGGAAGTACATCAATGACAAATTATACCATGCATGAAGGACACCAATCGTGAGCTCGAGATTGTCTACAGCGGCCAAACGAAAGTCAAGTCGCCTGAACCAGCTTATTCACAGAGGCACCTACTTCCTATGTTTAAACTATACGCAGTCCTGCTCGCGCAATATGTGTAGGTTATAGGCTTGTCCAACAATCACCCATAATTTTCCTGGCCACACGGCGTGTGTTTGTGTATCACTTTAATAGACTCAACGAATTTCTGAAGCCATTTTGTTGTTATGCCGTTGAGCGTTGATCGATAAATACATACAGCCTGCAGACGGCGTCATCAATTTGAAATTAATGACGTCATCGATGACGCACGCGCCAGACTGTCGCAGTTTCTTGAACTCGCTGGTGCCAATTACAACGGATAGATTCCTCGAGCACAGCCTGGAGGGTTGATTAGCAGAACTCGCCTCTACGCAGCACAGACCTTATTATCTAACCTCGTTACAGAACAGAAAATCCCTGTCTTACATAGATAATTAGCACAATTACTCGCGCCCACCGACTCTAACCAAGGACGCTGCTTCGATTCTTTCCAGAATGACCACGTGAAACTGCTGCTGCTGTTGCTGCTGCTGCTGCTTCTGCAGTCTACATGGAACGAGGATTTCAGTCTGATGACACAGCGCTAATTCTTTCGTCGTTTTTTGTCTTCAAGGTAGCTGCAAATTATTCGTCTCCTGATTGTCAAAGACACGAGCCTGGTTTTCACCCGAAACCTTCGTCCAGAAAATATGCAGCGCACTATCATCAGTTTGTGGATAAATTAGGAAATTTAGAAGATAAATGGATCCAGTGTTTTAATTTAATACTGGTGCCGAGAACAACTCATAAAGCTACTGTATAAGCCCTACGTTATAGGAACCTAACCCATTGATCACCTATCATGGATCTAAATGCAAGCCCAAACAAACAACGTCCATTAAGGACCTACTTTGGACCCTACCCTCCCCTTTGTCCGCATTTGGCATTACTCTGCCCCTCCTCTTTGCGAATGTCCGCACGGCAACTCGGTAGGCCTACTATACTAAGACCTAGACTAGCCACCCGTTGACCTTGCCGTGATAATTGTGCCGCGGGATGGGGTACTTTGATACCGCAGCGTCCAGCAAAGGGACTCTAATTAGATCCAAAAATGTACAGACTCTCTGCTGTCTGAATGAAGTGGGTGTTTAAGGAAATTAGGGCCTAAGGCTGGACTAAAATAACTCTACCAAAATCAGATGCGGACGTCCGCGTTATAGGCAAAACCCTCTTTCCCCTTGTTCGCATCTATCGTAATCGTAACCTCGAAATTTCTAAAGCCCCACTTAAAAGCTAAGCACAGGGCACCAGCTTATTCACCAGTGCTGCGTCAAGTCCGTGGGGTTGTCCAACGATTCCATGTCAAGAACCAAGTCCGGTTGCCAGAAGACCAGAGAGAGGAGGGGAGAGGAGACTAGGGTGGGTTGTGTTTAAGCCGAGAGAAATGGGAAGACTAATCAGGTTGATGCCTTGTGCATTAGACACCGCGCATTAGAAGTTGCTCATTATTATTAATCAGGGTGTGATCTATCCGCATTTGGGTGACCCTTCTCTCCCATTTTTACGGGCGCCCTTAATGGACGACCCTAATACGTCATAAAACATATTCCTATGACCTAAGCAACAATATTGAGGACAGTTACTTGCAGAAATGTATGCAACTGCTGACTTGGTCCCCTATGAAGCGACCATCGATGGATGCCTTATACAATATGATAACGGTGCTATAGAAGTCATCAGATTAGATTAGGCCTAGGTTATTTGTATTGACTGCAGGGTGCGGCGGTGTTGGTCAGTTTTTGCCATCCATGATGCATCACAGTGTCTCTTGTCTTCCTACGTTCAACAATCTATTCCCGTATTAGAGCATTTCGTTCTTTCCGGATGCTAAATATGAGCCACTTCTCCAACAGAGGCAACATTGTAGAACCCTGTATCAGTTCTGCACATTGGAGCGTTTGTATAGCGCCTTTTCAATAAGCTGGGAAGCTTCTGTGTTGTAAAGTACTACAGAAAAGAAACGACGTTGCACTGTCGAGGTGCGTGTGAAGGATACAAACAGCTCCTGGGGTCAGGAAGCCCGTGGATCGGCCATCGCCACGCCCACATCGAAATCTTGAATGTAGCCAGTGAAACTCATCGTTCAAGTAAATAAAAATTGAGACGTGATCGAACTCGAACAGAGAGAGATTCCACCAAGGAAGGCTCGCGGCTGCACGTAGCAGGCGTTCCAGCTGCCCAGTTAGCCCCAAGGGAACTGCCGGATAGGAGGCAATCCTTTGCTAATGAAAGCATGCGCACGAGCGACAGCAGGAATGATTGAATGAGAAAACAACCCTTAATTGGCGCCGCTGTTGAGCAACAGCAGCAGCAGCAGGTATGACTGTTGCTCCCAGCAAAGGTCACTTTTTTGTCAGAGACCACAGCAAGATTCCATACGAAGGGAATTTCTTTTGATTAATTGCTGCTGATCTAATCTAATTTAATGACATCTTTAGCGCCGTTATATAATGCCCAAAGCATCAATCGATGGTCGCTTCAAATGAAATTGTGATCAAGATCATAATCCATCAGAAAAGCCAGGTCAAATTCCTAAAGGTCAGATAACCCAGAAGTCAGGCTTTGGGGGATAACAAGTTGAAACAGACAAGTCCTACGTTCCACCTGAATAACAGAACAAATCGAACTGACTGAGAATGAGTGTAATTAAGATGCAAACCAAAGAAGAGTGGGGCCAAACAGACCAAAACAATGTTCGAGGCAGTGAAGGATTAACATCAACAAAAAGTGGCAGATAGGTCAAGGACAATAAGAGCCTTTTCCTTGGTCCCTGGAGTTGATTATGTGATTGTGAATGGCAAATACAAGTGGTATTGTTTCACTGGAATGTTCTTTGTGGGAGGCAGATTGGAACGGAAGGTACACATAGTGCGATTACCCATCTACGTTTTGAATTTTTTGTGGTGCAGATTGTTGGATAATATAGTCCTAATTAACATCGCTTTACATTTTAAAAATATATATATAATATAAAAATAGCTGAAGTCAAAGTATTGAAGGCTATTTGTTGGCTTCTCGAGCCATTCTTAAAAGATTTCTAAATCTTAATTCGACAGTTCTTGGTAATTTGGTTAATTGCACACATTGACTTGTAGCAGTCTGGGTGTTGTAGCCTTTACATGAGGATTTACAGATGGCATTTGCGCGACCATTGCACAACAAAGATATAATTTCGTCCAGTGATATATGTATCTGGCTATTTATGTAGCGCCTTTAGAAAGAGATGTAATGGTCAGAAATGAAACTTTCATCACAATAAAAGCAACAGTTATCCAGTATACTCATATTTTTTCGTAAAGATCTACAGCACAAATACAAACTTCTACACACAGCAACAACTGTTGCTTCAATTCTGCCAGCATTAGATCAATCTGTATGCAAGATATACAGACAACACACATGTTCGCAGTTTGCCCAAAGGCCACCATAAAAACCAAACATGCTACATCAAGAGTTTAACTCTTGACTGCCCAACCTCGTCATCAACCACATTATCAGTTTTTTGCCATGTTGAACATGGTGCTCATACTTTAAAATATTTTGCCATTACATACTTGAGGAGGTTTCCTCAGTCAAACAGATCACTCTTAAAAGTTTAACATTCTGCATAGCATAATGTCACAAAATCTTCCCAGAGGTAAGGTACTAACTTATTGCATACCTCTACCAGTAATAACCCTAGCCCTTGGTTGGAACGATCTTTAGACTGAAGCATAAAAACAAAACCAGCAATCTAGCAACAGGCAACAATGTCTCTTGACTGCAAATTGTTACGTCATAATGCACCAGGAGTTGAAAACCAGATGAAAGACTGGCGCATTAGGATTTATCCACATTACAACTAATAGATGACATCAGTGAATTAATTGGTAATTAAACTGATGTTTAAGTTACTGAGATGACCCCTCAGATTTTTCATGCTAGCTCAATCTTAGCAACTATCTTTTGTGTACCTGTAATCTTCTGTATGTGGGACACATTCCCATCTCATCAGTACAGCTTCTCAAATGTCACATGTTTAATCTCATCAGTAATGTAAAAAAGCAACACAGCCAAATTTGGAGATCCCAGAAACAAACGCACAACAGCTGACCATTGAACTTGAAGAGAAACTATCATAAACGATGCTTCAGTAGTCAAATCTAATGTTGAGAAGAACAAAGACATGGCAAGTGCAGCAATGAATGAGAGAAAAACTGTATGAGTGGCTTTTGACAAGTACCAAATACATGTGCCAGGTATAAGTATCAGTACTAAGCACTAACTCTGCACAGAACTATTTGTGTTAAGTACAAAACAGGCAGAACTCTATCTATATCCATATCAGTTTTCTGGACATTAATATCTCAAAGGTGCTACATTAATTTCCAGATACCAGCACCAGTCAGTTGTATGATCAATAACATCTACAATAAGACAAGACCACACTACATTGCAAATGTGGCCTAATTCAGTGAGAAACTTTACGGCATACGGTTTAAGCTTCATTACACAGAAAATCATACAGTCTCGATCACGTCAACACAAGTCACGAAAACAGTCCTTTCTAAAAGGAAACCAGCAGCACCAACGTACAACCAGCTAAACGAACACAACGCCAGACCGCTTTGACAACATCATCAGCAAGTTCTGAAGCGTCTGACTTTAAAATTTTTACACTGGCAGTTCGCAAAAGTCCTTTCTGGCATCATTCTGAAGTCTGGGAGACAGGTGGCTGGGCAGTGGTCAGCTGGGAAGCTGGTGCCTGGGCAGTGGTCAGCTGGGAAGCTGGTGCCTGGGCAGAGGAAGGCTGGGGAGTCGGTGCTTGCAGCTCCTGTGGCCTGTCCAGTAGGTAGTACAGCTCCAGAGGTCTTGGCGATCGCCAGTATTTCTCATTGACCTGCATCAGTGACAATGATCCTGATAACAGGGTCATGGTGCCAGACGACCCAACATAGATGTTGTATTTGTCAGATGGAGAAGATGCTAACACACCTAGTAACAGAAAAAATAACAGCATAAAGATTCCATTTTCTGGTATCTACCATTCTGAAGATATGCACCTCTCATAAACATTGAGAAAGAGCTACGGATTAATAATAGGCTATGGATTCACATGATCATATTTAGAATTTTTGTCCATTTGTACTTAAAAAGACTACACGAATTTATAAAATAAGAGTAATAGGAAGACTAACAATAACAAATACATGGTTGGCAGTAACTGATTAAACATTCAAAAGTGAAGAATCTTATAAGCTTCAATTTAAGATTTTATTATGAGAAGAATCAGCTTGTGATCAAGTACTTCTCATTTCTTACTGGTATCACAAACATCAGTCTGCAAAAACTGCAAAGATACCCCTGGCCTGGGCTACAACAAACCTCTCAAAACATCAGTGCAAAACTGCTGTATGACAAGTAGTGCACTTGTTTTACTACCAATACAGTTCCAAATTCAACACAACATGTTACAAGGTACTGCATTTGAAATGCCCATTGAACTATCGCTGTGTGTTGCTCAATCCCCTCCTGGCCCACAAGTATTCTACTAGATATCCATGATTCTCAGTGGTAGGGCAAAATACTAGAATGCACTGCCTACTTCTGCTCAATCTTCTAGTTCTCCAGTTAGTCTGCCATATATTAAAAACTCATCTTCTCCAAATTGCTTATTCATTATAACTTGATATCTGGTTTGTCTCTGATCAACTGGATATGTCTAATGATTACAAGCACTGCGTGACCATTATCATGTATTATGATAAAAGCACCACAGAAATAACCATAAGTTGTGTATTAGCGATTGTAATTGTAATTGCAATTGGAAATTTATATAGCGCCTCAAGTGATATATACTTGTGTGCTGAATACCAGTGTATTGAAAATCAATGAAGAAATGGTTACAATCATCTGACTTGTAGTAATATGACAGCATATCCTAAACAAAACTTTTCTAAACATACATACCAGAATCTGGGTTGAATGGCTGCTTGTCCAGGGCAATCCTCATTGCAAGATATTTTGACAGATGATCAACTGAAATAGAAATATGCCAACAAACTGAAGAATACCATCATTATTCATGATGCATTATGGTCAAATCATAAGACAGCTTTTATGTGAATGTGGGCAGTGGCCAGAGATGATGCAGAACTTTCTTTAGTGGATCTTCCAACAATCAGGTCAATGACTGATGACAGGATAACGTTAGATGCTTTAATTATATTCTAGTAAACCATGAGTTAAAATCTACATAATTTAGATGGCAGTGTAGCATGGACTGCTAAATTCAACAACTTCTTGACAAACTGGCATCTGAAGATGAATACTGGAACTGCTGGACAAGGTTAGCCTTATCAAGATACCAGATTTCAGAAATGACTGAAGTCAAGACTACTGAGGTACTCTGTATTTAAATTTTCTGCTTCCTGTTAAGAGTAAAGAAACTGCCTCAGACCACATGCCTCATAGTTTCAAGCTGTTCCCCAATGACAGCTTTATGAGTTGCTCATTTGAATATACTAGTACACCCAAACCTCCCTATAAGGCAATCTTTGGAAGCCATATCAGAGCCATGTTATAATGTGGTTATGTTATAATGAGATCATTTTCTAAAACTTAACCAAATTTGGGATCCATGTCCCTGACCATGTTACATCAGAATTTGAGTCAGAACAAAGCATATTATTATAGAGGTTCCAATGTACCTAAAGCAAGAATGCTGCTGAATGATATGGCATTCACTTCTGTCTCTGCAGTGAGTCATTGCCAGCATCAAAACAGGTCAGCAAAGTATGTGACAATGCATTTTTCACTTATGTGATTTCAAATTTCAACACTTTTTTGTCACATGGAAAAACCTATTGATCAGGACTTAGCTGACAGGCCAGAACTCACCACAAAAATGCCAAACAAGGTGCTAATAATTGTAAAGCTACATAAATACATGTACATATAAATACATGTACAACACACTGACTGTTTAAAGCAAAACACTGTGTATACAGTGTGAACATGTTTACACGCTACTGTTTCACACGTGATTCTGCATAACATAAAGTGGTAGCATGTCTCCCAAAGCTATTAACTTAACGTGCTGTCCAAAGAACTGCAGTGTAGCGCTAAATATCTAAACAGAGGAATTAGGTTTTGTTAAATCACATAAACATTCTCAGTAAGGTTTTTTAGATCAGTTCCATACTGATGAAATGGAAGCCAAAATTTCTAGAGATCTAGATATGGCAGAGTCAATTCTACAAGGTAGGGTAAAAAAAATGAAACAAAGCAGTACAAATTTTTGAAGACATAGTTTTGGAAGTTGGATTGCAGAGCAAAGGCATGCACCATTTTTGTACAGAAAGCATTGCCCGACAGAGAGCTTATTGCCGCTGCCATCTGCCAAATGATAGTGCAATGACTTGGCCAATATTAGGCTTATGGAAAGTATCAAAATTTAAACTAATGTCAAATGACTAATTTTGCAAGGAAAGAGCTAAGAGCCAGAAACAGAAGAAAATAAAATCATATTATGTAAAATTTTCATCTGAACTAATTAAGATGTGACTCTTACAATGTAAACTCTATGGACATGGCTAAATCATGCACCAAATGATGTATTGTCTGTGTAATAATTTCAAAACATTCTGCTATTTTAATTATTTTTATTTTAAAATTTATTCTTATATTTTATTTAATAAGGTTATCAAGTTTAATATTTTGCAATGTTTTAAAATCTGATCACAAACTACATGTTAAATTTTTGTAATTATGCTAAAAGACACAAAGTGATGGTGAATAGGCCTACTATACTAGATGAGAGAATATTTTAGAATATTTTAGAGTATCAGAGGATATTTTAGGTTATTTCAGCATTGTCCCTTAATAGCCACGTTAGTAATGCCCAAATCTGACCCACAGCCGGCCACCAGCAGTCAACAGCGACACAAGGTGGGCCATCTAGGGACCCAATGAACTGGGCTCTTCTACATGCAGCCTGGTTTAAATGGTGTTTTGATGGCTTTTCCCAGACGATTTCACTTTAACGGGTCCACACTGTTATTACTTTTTCGTAAGGTGTTAAGCAACCAAGGGCTATTTAACCCAGAGAAAATAATAATAACCTTAGTTATTATTACATGTGAATTTGCAGTGCACACAAGGATGCTCAGCGATATGACTCTGAGATGAGGATAACACGGAAATTTTGCTCGTCAGAAATAGGTATTTCCTGCTAGAGTAATACCTTGATGTCAACTGGAATTCTTGGAAATTCTGCATGCTGATGTTTTCTTGCAGGGTTACTAAAGGTCTGGAATAATTGCACATATTAAATGTTCATTAAGACAGCCCAGCATATTAATCGCTGAACTATCAAGCAGACATTGTTGCTTAAAATCAGTAAAAATGACCTACTGGTTGCATTAGCTGTAGTCTTGATGTATCGAGTTGCAATGCCAAAGTTTGAAGATTCCTCCTTTGGGTGAGGCTTGAACACAAGTTCAATCTCTGGAGGTGGCTCGTTTCCACCAACTCCTCCTGCTGAGCTGCCTTCCAGAGATGGATCTCCCATTGAGTTTTCACCAGCAGACTCGTCTGATGTGAGCCGGATCTGCTTCCGAGGAGGGCCCTCAGACGGCGTGTTGCTCTCGCTCTCCAGACGCAAATCCAAGTCTGTATTGGGTTTGCGCACCCGTTGGGCACGATTCAGTGACTGCTGACGAAGCCCTTCCTCGATGTTCTGTGTCAGTGCTGCAGGATTCACCACCTGCTTCACCTTGGCAAGAACACGCTCCTGGTGAGCTTCGTACTCTTCTCGACTGGGGTAAATCTTAGAGATGAGAGCATCAAAATTAGGATCAGGTCGCAGAGAACGCTTTGAGACTAGTTTCTTTCGACAGGTGGGGCATTCTTTATTGCCACTCCTAAGTGCTGTTATAATGCATTCCTGGCAGAACCTGATAAGAAACATAAAATGAAATTTTTAGAGGCATTAAGTCCAGCCACTGTATCCAGCTGTGGTAAGCCAGCTGATGGCTAACATGCTGGCTTGTAGAATCTGTGCGCCTGAGGTACGACGGTCCCTGTATAATGCGAAATTGACAATTCATTGTTGACCCATGCAACCAGTAAAAAGCTGCCTTGTTGTTGGGCTGCTGCTGCCATGCTGGCCAAAAGACACTTCAACCCTGGATTCTTGTCTGTAAGGATTAAGTTGTGAGGTCAGGTATGAACTCTTTTATAACACACCTCAGTCAACATTATTGGTATCTGGACCAGAAGACTTTGAATACGCATCAACTGCCAACCATGGATGGGAGTTCATTGACCAGTTGACCTCTAAGCATCTGTGCAAGACTGCCAACAAAGATCATCTCCAACTCAATGACCATCATTCGTATACTCATGCACTTACTGTTCGTTTAAAACTCTAACATCAGTTAGAGCAGTGAGAACTACCTACATGAGGTACAGAAATGGTGCTATAGAAATGCCTAGACACATACACATGTACATACATACATTACTCCTAAGAGGCATATTGCTGATAGAAACATAAAATAAGTAAGTCTACAAGTAAAGCCTAGATACCAGATTGTATCTTCAAAAATGTCTTGACATGGAGTGCTCAAAGTAAAAGTAACACACTTGTTTATCCATCCGCGTACATTCGGGGTCAGTGTTGCTAGCTTCACTTGCTAGCATCAGTTTCACGGAACCAAGCTGCAACCCACTTAAATTTTGTTGTATCTTAGTTAAACCATTTTGCATCACACAAACTGATTTATTACAAAGTTTCACTAGTCCACAGCAGGATAAGTAAAAGTATTGTAGTGGATGCATTTGATATCATCATAGGCCTCAGGGTCATCCTTGCTCTAAACATTCTTAGTCTCTGAATTACAATCGTGAACACAATTTGATCTGCCATTCTCATACAAAGAGATATGATGCCTAGCCGAAGCGATTACAGCACAGATATACTGCATAAGCCAACAGTCAGTGGTGCACCACTTCTCTGCGCAAACTGAACAATTCAGGGAAGTGAGTCTGGCAGCCTATAGGAATATACATAGGCTGACAAATGTAAGTTAATGAAAATATATTAAAATTCTCAAAACATAACACGATAAAACAGCATAATTGATTTTAGATGGGACTAAATAGAAAATTGTTCTATGAAACAGCTAAAACCATACCTGTGCAAGCATTCTTTTGTGGTCATTGTGTTTTTGAGCATGTCTAAGCAGATGGGACACATGAGTTCGCTGTGTAGGCTCCTTGGAGAAACGGCAATCTCGGTATTATCAGTAATGGCCTCCTGCGGCGTTCGATGCAACTCATAAAGGCTCAATTCCCAAGTTTTACTCGGCTGAGGATGCTCCATTTCAAAAACAAATCTCCGACAATTTTCCTTGATTCAAAGTTTATTTTACTTTTATAATAAACTTACCCTTTTCCACATACCGTGCAGAACAAGCGACAAGAATAAATCTGTGTAGCGCCATCTGCCTGTAGAGGTCACGTTTTTTTGGACGCTACCGTTTTCGGGCTCATCGTTTTCAGAAAAGACCATCGGATTCCAGAAGTCTTCGGCCAGTAAAGGACTTCCTCTTCCAGAAGATAAATCGACTTACGACATGATGGTATAAGATTAGGCTCCTAGATCATGCTATAACATAAAATGTAAAGGTCCTATCTCCCATAGCAAAACGTATGCAAGGCGCTCCCGCTCTTCGGTTCTTGAGCCGGCAATGGACGGATCCCATGTACTGAAGCCTACAGCCTACATCTGTTTTTGCGGCAGCACGCGATTGAAGCCATATGCGGTGCCATGTTGGTAAATATATAGCAAGTATTGATTACTAGCGTATAATTTCGATGTTTCAAGATTTCTGTTCCACTTGCGCCGCTAGCGAACTATAGGCTATAAAACGGGTACACCGTAAAACCATGCAATAGCAGATACATGTGTCCAGAAGAAGTCATTACTACTTTTCAGCAAACAGACCAGTCACTCTCTATTATGCATCTTAATTGTAGAAGTCTGCTCAATAAGTTATCTGACATAGGCATCCTGCTACTTCAGACCCAGGCAACTATTCTGGCGGTAACAGAAACGTGGCTGGATAGCGATACAGCAACCACAGTTGTTGTACCTGGATATACATTTCTATGCAAATGTAGGAGTAATGGAAAAGGAGGTGGTGTTGGTTTTTTTATTAAATCTGATACTGCTTTTCATCTAATAGAACCTGAATGGTTATCAGCAAATAACAATTCATATGAAAGCATGTTCATTAAATTAAAACAGAAAATGGGGAAAGACATAACAATTGGAGTTATCTACCGGCCACCTGGAGATAGCCTTGATGTATTTAATCAAGAATTTGACTTTTTATTATCCCACTTATCTCATGCAAATAATGACATTTTCTTGGCTGGGGACTTCAATCTTAACTTACTTAAGGTTAACATTCACCCACCCACCCATACTTTCTTTAACATACTGACCTCTTATCATTTCCTACCAACAATATCTAGGCCAACTAGAATTACTCCAAACTCTGCCACCTTAATTGATAATATATTTACCAACACACCTTTAGACTGTTTTGACTCTGCAATTATTGTAAGTGATATATCAGATCATTTGCCCATCCTTTTAAAAGGCAACTTAGCAAGGCCAATAGCTGACAAAACCTCCACCTCAAATAAAAGAGCAATTAGTGAGAATGCCAAATGTAAATTTCGGAACTTGTTAAATGAGGTTGACTGGACAGATGTCAACAATGCATGCCAACAAGGAGACCCATCCCAAGCCTATGCCATGTTCATTGATAAATATAAATCTATATACGAAGAAGCCTTCCCGTTAATAAATGACCAACCTCGTAAGCAACATAAGTTCAAACAACATTGGATGACTAAAGCATTATTAAAGTCGTGTAACAAGAAATCCCGTCTGTATGCTAAATATTTAAAAAATCCTACAACAGCTAATAAGAACAAATTTGTGATTTATAGAAACAAATTTAAACAAATAAGAAGAGCTGCTGAGAGAAGTTATTACATCGACAAAATTCTAAGTTGTGAAAATGACTTAAAAAGAACTTGGGGTATAATCAAAACACTTTTACACCAAAGAGAAGATCCTCTGAAAACAGAAAGTTTCCTTATTGATAATGTTGAAGTCAGTGACAAAAGTCTTATTGCATCTAAATTCAATGACTACTTTACTAATATTGGCCCACAGCTAGCTGCCAACGTAACTGAAAGTAACAACTTGTATAGTGATTTTTTAAAACAGCCTGCTATCTCATCCATTGCAATTGAACCCGCATCACCTACTGAGATAATAACCATTGCGAAAGGATTCCGTCCAACCCATAGTAGTGGCTTAGACGAAATAGATCCTCAGATTGCCAGATCAGCCATTGAATCTATTTCGATCCCTCTTGCTAACATTATAAATTGCTCTATTACAACTGGTCTAGTCCCTAATAGTTTAAAGTCTGCTAAAGTAGTTCCTATCTTCAAATCAGGGGAAAAAAATAACTTTTGCAACTATAGGCCCATATCAATTTTACCCTATTTTTCTAAATTCTTTGAAAAAATAATTTATGAAAGGCTCGTATCATACTTTACATCAAAAAAGATTTTATATAAAAACCAATATGGTTTTCGTTCGGGACATTCAACATACATGGTCTTACTTAAATTGCAAGATAAGATCTCAGAGGCAATGGACAATAAGCAGTTCTCTATAGGCGTTTTCTTTGACTTGTCTAAAGCATTTGACACTGTGAATCATGATATTCTGCTAAACAAACTTGAACATTATGGCATACGAGGAATGTGTTTAAAATGGTTATCTGATTACTTACATAATAGAAGGCAATGTGTTTCATATAATGGGTACACTTCCTGTGAATCTTATCTTACCTGTGGTGTGCCTCAAGGCTCTGTCTTAGGCCCACTACTGTTTTTAATTTATGTCAATGATATATCGAACTCTTCCTCATTACTCCATTTTATTCTGTTTGCCGACGACACCAATGTATTCATGTCTGACAAATCTTTTGAATTGCTGGTTAATAAAATTAATGAAGAGCTAAAAATGGTATCAGCATGGTTCAAAGCAAATAAATTATCACTAAATATTAAGAAAACGAATTTCATATTATTTAGCTCACAGAGAAAAATTATACCTAAATGTAATCTCAGTATAAAAATAGATAATATAAATATAAATCAGGTGTCATCCACAAAATTTCTAGGAGTTCACATTGACGAACATTTGACTTGGAAAGAACACATAAATACCATATCTAAAAAAATATCAAAAAATATTGGTATTATCTCTCGTATCCGCCACAAATTACCCCAAAATATATTATTGAACCTATATTACTCCTTAATATATCCATATATCTCGTATTGCAACATTGTTTGGGCTTCCACATATCATACTCGCCTGTCTAATCTTAGAACCCTACAGAAACGCATCATCAGAATTATATTTAATCTACCCTTCAGAACCAGCACTCGATTGTCCTTTCATAGTCAAGGAATATTACCTTTTGATTGTATTAATAAATTGCAAATAGGTTTATTTATGTTTAAACTAAAAAATAATCTATTACCTGTGGACTTCTACCAATACTTTTGTATGAATTCAGATGTGCATGGTCACTATACACGATCATCTCATATGTATCATAAACATTCTGTTCACACTACTAATAGGCAGTTTAGTATTATAATATGTGGACCGTCATTCTGGAATTCTCTGCCAACTGTTATTACTAGCTTGCCAACATTATACCAGTTTAAAACAAATCTAAAATCTCATATACTCAATGCACGTAGTTAAGTATTTTTTTGGTGCTTAGTTAAGTGTTTTTTGTTTTGTTTAGGTTTATGCAATGACATTGATTATAATAATTACTTATATTTTAGATTATTAATTGTTTTACTCAGTATTTTACTGTCACCTTTTTTGTAATCCATGATGTAAATAGGTGACCTTAGTAGCGGAACTGTTTGTTCCTTTTAGGTCAGCCCATTGGCACCACTGTATGTGACAGACTTTAATTGTGCTTGTTAATTATTTTTTGGTTGTCAATAAAAAAAAATATCTCTCATATCTCTCTCTACACTAACCATACACTGTCGGTGAGAAGGAAAGGCATGGCTACCCGCCAGTATATGCCGCAGTTCCCCCGCCTTTCTCCTAAGATACAAGTGTAGAGTGTAGGTCTAGGTTAAGCTCACAGAAGTCAAAACGCCACACCTACAATTAACTGAGCATGTTATCGGAAATACGTGAGAATTTGGTAAAATTTATACAATTGCAAGTGGTGAACGAGTTGAATTATCGCTCAGCTGCTTCTTTGGACTTTTCAACCGTGTGTGCCCGCTAAGCATTGCGAAATAAGCTGCATCGACAGTCCGCTGAGGTCGACCACGGCCTTCTAAATAGGAGCTCCTATTTAGATGGCCGTGGTCGACGGCCGGAGTAACTACTGAGCTTATCCAAAATGTGCTGTTGCATGGAGCCCCCGCTCACAAAGGGCCCCGACTGGAGTCAGATTTCCCTCCAGTGATAAAAGCGCACATAGGACTAGTAGGCCTATGCCTGCTAATTGGTTCGTGGGAACGAATCATTAGTTTTCGTTTTAAATAAGGATATACACCATGACCATCTTGTAGAATTGAGTCAACCATGCAACCAGCTGCTTTTACGTACTTTCTTGAAGTGTAGGACCTGATTTTTTTTCTTTTAATATTCAGTCACAAATTACCCCAAAATATATTATTGAACTTATATTACTCCTTAATATATCCATATATCTCGTATTGCAACATTGTTTGGGCTTCCACATATCATATTCGCCTGTCTAATCTTATAACCCTACAGAAACGCATCATCAGAATTATATTTAATCTACCCTTCAGAACCAGCACTCGATTGTCCTTTCATAGTCCAGGAATATTGCCTTTTGATTGTATTAATAAATTGCAAATAAGTTTATTTATGTTTAAACTAAAAAATAATCTATTACCTGTGGACTTCTACCAATATTTTTGTATGAATTCAGATGTGTATGATCACTATGGACCTTTTCGGTGCTAATTAACTTGAATAAATAACGGTCTCTAGCATCCTTATTCAAGATAAGTAATACGGATTCATTTTCTTATATAGGATTCCGCGATAAATGGATGATACGTTTGACACCCAAGCTTGTCGCTTTTTGCCCTACACGACTTACGCATGCGCGACCTGATTTAAGAAAACTAGGTCAAATGACGCGCCCGAAAAGGTCCATACACGATCATCTCATATGTATCATAAACATTCTGTTCACACTACTAATAGACAGTTTAGTCAAAGGTATGAATGTCATTCTGTCATATACATGTAGTTTGAAATCAGTCGGAATCGACCAGTGTTAGCTTTTGAAGTTCGGTTTCACCTTTGACCTAGCTTTTCTCCGAGAGAAACAGCTAGGCAAGAAACATGCACATGAAATGAACTGGAGGGTGAAAAACTGAGCAAGACCTTGGAGATCGAAATATTTCGATCTCCGTAGGTTGGCATTTAACCGACTGTATATGTTGGAGGGAACGGTGATGAGTGAGTTGACATGCTGGCCCAAAGGCTAACACATTTGCTTTTTGTCTCTGTGACCTTGGTTTAAATTCTGGGTCCACCCTGTTGAATCGGCTTATGTCAAACACTGATATCTCTATTAGATGTGAGCTAATATGATGCTGTTCAAAGTACTGGACTGTACTTTGATTTTACTTAAGTAAAACTGCTGACAAATACTTTGGCTTTTTACTTACGTGCTTGGTTATAATTACTTTTACTTAAGTACATGTACTTTGGTTTAGTACTGAGCACAATACTATATGTACTTAAAACTCGGTACATATAATCTATATATGTATATGTATATGTATATGTATATATATATATATATATATATATATTGGAAGTGGTTCAGTTTAATAACATAACTTATCGACAGTTGAGAACGGAGTTTGAGAATTGTGCACTTCTTAAGGCTCGAGGCCATTGCCCTCACACTGTGGCTTATACTATAACATACAATACAAAACAACTATAATTTAATAATGCCCTCCTTACAAAGTTCGGAAGTGCACACTGAGCCAGGAAACAGGAAACATTAAGAGCCATAAAGAAACTGAAAGAGGTCCTTCATGGATTAGTAAGACAGGATAAGTTTGATGTCAACAGCCTTTGTTGCAAACAATGTCCTATACACACTGGCAACTAATTGGTATTTTCTTTGCAGAAGAATAAGTGTAAACTGTCAACTTTTGCTCAACCGTTTGCTTAATCATCAATATTGCACTCCATCGTACTTGAAGCTCATGAACCCTTCTGCCAGAATTGAAACTTGCACTTCTTTCCCTGCACTCATCGTACAATCACTAACTTCCACTGTGCAGCAGATGAGGATCTTGTTTGATCGTGGTTTAGAGTAGTCACCTCAAAGGTTCTGCTAAGGAGTTTCCTTGAGACAGCACCGTTTCAGTATCCCAGGACAACAATACACATTCTAGCAATAAGCTCTAGATGTCATATAGATATACATTGTATAAATATGCATATAGATATTCATTGTATAAACATGCAAACTGGATCATCAATGACAATTCCAAGTACAAGTTTATCTCTGCTTAATATTGACCTCTTCCATTTATTTTTTACTTCTTTTTATGTGATGGTTTAGTTGACTGTCTAAAGTAGTAGAGCAACATGTAATGGTTTAATGTAATATGCAGGGTCGAAGCCATACAATGGTCAAAGAAAAATGTGCACACTTATTATAATATTAATACATTTTAGAAGCTGACATGAATGCACACACACACACTCGGGCAGAGGCAAATGAAAAGCAACATGTAAAAATCTTTACCCTTAAACGTGAAGAACTGAGTCTTTTCCACCTGAAAATGTGTTCTATTTTCACTGAATTGCACAAATGGCCATTGTGTAGAAAACATTGACACTATCTAGTGTCTATGCAAGGTACAAAGGAACACTAAATTTCCACATATTTGATTGTAACAACAGCAAGCAAAACAGTTTGCAGGATTACAGGGAGTACAAAAACCGAAATGTGAACATCTTTAAGTGACAAAATGTCACAGTATAAAATAAAACATCTGTACATCTAAAGAAGCTTGAAAAACACTGCTTTGCATGTGCATCTGAGGAGCTAAGCAAAAGAACATGAACACATTGGAATCAGAATTCAACCAAGCTTCTCACAATTCAACCAAGCTTCTCCAATGGATTGCAATGATTGCAATTTCACGTTAAGCAACTAATGACAAATGCCTGGGGCATTATGATAACAGTGCTATAGAAGTGTTTACATTAGAACACGCTGGTACGGTAATGACATAACAAAAATTCTGATTTCTCAGAATAAATACATTGTAGAATCCAAATCAAGGCTGCAAAAACTGTCATTTTCAGTACATGGCCTATCTCTGTTCCAAAATCGAAACTAAACCATCTTGTTCGTTTTTATTTAAAGTCAAGTAAGCATTTGCAAAAAGCATAAATGAAATTTGTTTATTTGACATTTTGTAAAGAACTTTGAATGTTTACTTGAAGAAGTAAAGCAGAAAAATATTCAGAATCAGCAGGGTGGGAAAACTCACACAAGGCTACTTAACAGCATTTTTAGTAAGTTGCAACAGCAAAGCATGTTTGTAGACATGAGTGAAGCACATCAAAGAAAAAGGCAGAAGCAAATGGACAGACTGGGGCAGGTGGATTACAAGTTTTAGCACATCGATGAACACAAACGATTCCCAGCACAACCCACTTATATAAAAAGTGGGTCATTGCACTGGTTGCAAATGCAACACTGCCTTCACTAATTATAGCTCAGTGACTAAACAAAAAAACTCTTAACTTGAGACTCATGACGAAAACAACTCGTTCAAGGACTGCATAAAAATACCAGTGTACACACATACTAAAACTTTTCAAATTCAACCTTCAAATAATAATTTAAAATAATAATAATTTAAAACATGTAACAGAAACTCTCGGCATACTCCATGCACCAATAAGTTAAATAGTCTGAATTATTGAAATAAACTTCCACAATCAAGCTACCGAAAACCAGTAAAACTACATGAAATGCATAACCTGGTAAGTAATTTATTAATGTTGCTAAACGCCTGAAAAGAGAACAAGAAGATGTAGCTAGCATGGAATCTCTAGATTAAAAATGTTGACAAAACTTTTTACAGTGTGCAGCAATGTTTGCCCATTAAAACACAGAGTTGTAGTGGACTTCATTTTGAAACAGGAGTTGACAGTTTTTGAACTTTGGAGAATCGTAATGATGGTAGTCTTGAAGAGGTTGGTTCTTTCAGTTGTCTTTGCCTCACATTTGAGGACTCCGGTTTTAACGGCACAACATGTACTGCTCCAGACAAACTGCAGATGCCACTAAGGGGAGCTGAAGCTGCAGAACAAGAACTTGAGGTCATACTAACATGGCATTTTGGCATTCGAAGTAACGTCTGTGTCTGATTGGGAACCTTACTAAGTGTAACATTCGAACTTTGTGAGGACTGAATGCGTTTTACCGACTTTGCTTCATCAGAAACCGGATTGCAAGGTAAACTTGGGATGGAGCTGGTTTCACATTTAGGCGGTTGTTTGATTAACGCTTTCTCTAACTTCATGTCTCCATATGACCAAAGTTCTGCAGTTTGTCTATCCAGACTTACAGGCAAATTGAAGGCAGATTCTTCCATATATTTAGACATTCCTCGACTGCTAGACTCATCTGAACGAAGCATTTTGTAAATGTTTTTCTCTTGCTCAGTACAGCCTGAAGATACAAGAGAATTGCTCGAAAAGCTCTGATCAAAATTACCTAGATGGTCACAGAAACCATTTTCAATTAAACATCTATTAAAATTTTGATCGGTTTGAGCAGACCTGCCCATGTTATTGTCACATGCATCTGCTTCTGCAGCACCAATATTGGCACAAGAAGCATCACCTGCATCTCTCGTGCCAGGCCTTGATTCACGGGCAGTAGATCTGCAATGCTCACTTTCTTCATTTATTAGTTTTCCTGCTGGGATGCAGTGTTCAGCTATGACAGCAGGCATTCCGTTCTCTCCAGCATCTGTCGCTTCTACAGATATGCCCTCATGTGCATCATAAATTCCTGGACCAAGTTCACTGTCACTATCGACCGAACAGTTGTAATCAAACATACTATAATCTCCGTTAAACTCTTCATCTTCCTGTCCACTTTGTGTCGCCTTACGAAGACGTTTCCTTGGACTCAATTCAAATGCTTGACTCAAGTCAGCTGAATTAGTGCTTGGCAAAGCGACATGTCTGCCATCATCTTGGGAACCATGCACTACAGGTCTGTCATAATCACAGGAAAACCACGATTCTCTAGCATCATTACATAAATAATCCGTTTCACAATCATTATTAGTGAAAGCCTTGTTGCTGGTGGTGGGTGAATATTGTTTTTCACTCTTCCAGGCAAAATGGAGGACTGGACTGGTGGTGTGCTGGTATCTTGGTCTTTGAGGAGAACTAGGTGGTGATGCAACGTTATTCGAAAAATTTATTTTTGATTTACAACCATGTGTTAGGGAAAAGCGACTTGACAACGACGAGGCTGGTAATTCAACATTCTGCAAGATAAACAAAACTGTAACAGGTGTAGATCAAAATAAATTCATCCATCCCAATTATGCACACAGCTAACATAAATACCTGTATTATGAAGGTCAACTTCTGTGATGGCAAACTAAATGTTGAATCAACTCTGAACCTGTCTAATATAATAAATGCAACTTACAGCAGGTACAACCTCTGAGTTTCCCAGAAGGCTACTTACATACTTACCCTCTTTCACAAAAGGACTCTCAGTTTGGTTCGAGACCCTGGGACTCTTCTCATTCCTCCCATTTAAGCAAATAAGCAATGCTTCCAGGATAAGGCCAATGGACAGCATCCACAAAACAAACCATTTTCTCTTCAGCTGAATGTTGAATCAAACTGACAATTTAGGCGTTGAATGTCAAATGGAATCAGATCCTGCACAACCTGACTGATTCATGATTTGAATCAAGTGACTCATCTTCATTCCACTGCTTCTTGAGTATTCACGAAATGAAGAAAAAGATTTAAGCAACCTGACTTATTAAGTGAAAAATGAAAATGGAAAGATTGCTTGAAGATTGTTTGGAAAGTAACAGATAACTTGCCTAAGTAGAAATGCCTCAGCAGCATAGTCATGAAGTTCATGGTTATCTGGAAGCAAATTCTCTCTTGCCTAAACATCAATCTGGTTTCAGGAGGTTCCATTTTACAGAGTCTGCTAACCTGCATAATTGCCGATTTATTCTTTTCGGTGTGTTCACACCTTCTGACACTGTTGACCATGGCATTCTCTTACGAGCACCTTGAGATGTTGTTCAGTGTCACGAGTCATCCTCTGCAGTGGATGTGTTCATTCCTCTCTGATGGCACTCGTGCCATGGCTTTTGGTCCCACCAGATTGGCCTGGTCCATGGTCTCATTTGGGCTGCCACAAGATCCCTTTCTGAGTCCTCTGCTTTATACCCTTTATACTGCTGACCTAAGCCATGTTCTTTTCTCCCTAGGGGTTGCCGCTCGAGTATGTTGATAATACTCAGGCATACATTCATGGCCAAGCTGCAGATGCAACCTCCTTAGTTGAGAAAATGTTTGAGACATCTGAGACACTTTCCACTTAGATGTCGTCTAACTGCCTCTGGCTCAATCCCTCTAATATCCAACTGATCTGGCTTAGGTAGCTATGTATTTCAGTGTCATCTGTCCCCAGCCATAGATCTCTGCTCTGCAGCACAAGGTGTTCTGGTTGTCCCCACCCCGTGCCTCCACAGTGCAACATGGTAACTTTGCCGTGATTGGCCCTTCACTCTGGAACAGTCTGCCACACAACCTCTGATGTAAGCCTCTTGCACTTTTGCTGCCTCTATTTTGCCAGTGATTGAAGACCATTCTGTTTGATTGTGGTCTTGTGTTATCAGTTGGGGAGCACTTTCGAGTAGTTTTCTTAAAAAGATGCTATATAAACATGCAATTACAACAATCATACAAAAGGATACCATTTTTGACACTAACTTTCTTTGGTACTCATGTAGACCCTGGAGTGATGATGGACCCAGTCGGTCTAGATATTTTACATTATCTGACAGTCACCCGTCCAAGTACTAATCCAGCTTGATGTTGTTTAACTTCGCTCTGCCTGCCAGTGTTGTAAGCACAGTGCCAAGCCACCACAATTCTATTTTGAACTTTCTAGTTAAAACTTTTGAAAATGCAGAACTACGAATAAATATGCTTACATGTTCAGCTGCAAAGCAGTTGTTTTTGTGGTGCAACTCCACGCTAAAACAAATTCAACACAATAATCCTGTACAATAAAGGTTTATAATCTGCCAGAGGCTTAGGTCAAATCTAGCTAGTTAATTTTGAACATCAAAATTGACAGAATGCCTAAAGAAACATTTTTCTTCACAAAACACATGTACCAGTACATGTTTTATTCACAGTAGCACATGTATAAGTAGCATAAGTGTCTTCTGAAGCCCAAACAGATGTATTTCACATTAACCAGATAATAGGTGCTAGGCATCAAATAAATGGCTCAACAACTTGGTCTTTTATGTTGTGATCTAGGTACCACAGGAACATAAAGCCAAATTCTTGACACCCATGCATTAACAACTACTATGACTACAAAAGTAACAATACAACAAGCTTCTGAGACACATCCTACCACTAGAGTTGTGAGGTGCAAGTACGGATGCCATGCCCAATATATACTGGGTGTGAGAGGTGCACGAGGCATGGTGTGCTGTACATGTTCTTTGAAGTTTCCTTTAAAAAATTCATGTGATACACACTTGTTAATAACAACTACTTTAGTTAACCATTAGGGGAAACTTAATGGGTGCAGAACAGAAAAGCAAGTTAAATATGGAAGAATATACAGTATCACACACCAAAAACAAATGCAATAAAAATATGGCAGTTAGTAACCACTTTTAAATGCAAACCTCATATTTCTTCAGTACAAAACTGCTTAGTCAAGGGAACCAGCTTATTCAAAAACAAAGTTATTGCTACTATAAAAAATATTGTAATGCCACATGAATTGGAGGTATGAGCAATAAGCCATAACTGTTGGCTGATCACATTTTGGAATGCAGATTAAAGTACCAGGATGTCAAGCTTATAATGAGAAAGAGACAGCTTGAGAGCAGTCCACATCACAGAAGAACATGCACAGGAACCTCTAAGAAATCCAAATGCATGAAAATCCACAAAATCCCGCATAAAGACTCAACACAGATCTGCACACAGCAGGGCTGGATTAACCATTCATGGGCCCCATGCACTACACACAGGACGACCTCTTACTGTGTGTGGAATGATGGTATGCTGTAGAGATACGCTAATCAAAATGTAGGTTGTTGGGTCAATGCCATAAATGTACAGAACATATGTAAATCTCCAAAAATATCACAACTCCATGCAAAAGCTGTGTCAGGAAGACCAGCTTACCAGTATTTACTGGAGCCATATTAAATCAAGCCAAGTTGCTACTCAACTCAGAGGTCAAGTTCGTATGCAACAGGTAACACTATGCGTAACAATAATGCTGCATATCTTGGAAGCTATCTAAATTCGTTTCAATTGTTTGTTATATTGTCATTCTAAATCTATGGTACAATATGCATAAAACTTCAGGAAATTGCTTGATACACAGTATACATAGTACTCACATATAGTTACCACAAGATTTTTCTTAATGCCAATTTCTACGACACTGACACATACGACATTTCTATCTTAAACAAAATGACTGTTAGGTTCTGCAGATGGGCTTAATTTTGACAATCTTGTTATATCAATAGAGTAGTTATTTTTACATGGAATTTGCTTAATAATTCTTGTATGTTAGGACTTTTGCTGAGACATAGTCTGCATTTTGAAGTTATTTTTTGATTCCGCAGTAGATTTCATGTGCTTCTGATGAAAATTGAGGAGGTCTAGGACAGAGTGCAGAGATGGCATAAAGCCCTTTATGATTAGGAGGTCTGACTCCAGTTGCGGCTCCCTGTCCTTGGGGCCCCACGCAACTGCATATTTTGCATACTGGTGAAGCTGGCTCCATCTGAACGCCAGAACTGCAGAAAAGCATGAGGACTCCATGCAGTGATTAGAAGTGGCTGGTAGCATGCCTATCAATGCTGAAGTCTTTGAAGGAGAGATCCCATTTCAGTGACCGACAAGTTGTCATTTCCCAGCGCATGTTGAGCAGAATGTCAGTGGCATATTGCTGCCAATAGGTGCCTCTATTACAGTACAATTACCATGTGCTGATTGAAGAAGTTTAAATTAAGGTGCAGTTTTTAATTAAGGTGTAAATAACAAGGAGCTGCACCACTACAATAAGTGCACTGAGTACCAACCAGGCTCAGATCAAGAACTAACAATCTGAAACTGATAAAACAATTCTCAAACAATCTGAAACTGATAAATTAAACTGATTCTGTGACACAATCTCTAGCTGATAATGAAGTCAATAAAGAATACAGAAAAACTAAGCGAAAAAAGTAATGAAAACGAATGAAATCACCAAAAACTAAAGCCAACAGAAACCAGCCAGCAGAAGAAGCGTTAGTAACTAACTGCAGGAGGTGGCATACACACAACAAACAAGAATCAAAAAACAAAGCTAAAACAAATAAAGTGATCTTAAACCATTCATTGAAAGTGCCACCAGTAAACAAAAAACTACTTAACAAAATAAGTAATTTCCAAAATAAATGAACTGACTAAACAAAAATTAAACAAAATGAAACAGGAACCTTTTCAAAAGGATTGCTTTTGGCTCAAGTTTATAGTGAGACCAAATAGTAAAATTCTTCTTATTATTATTGAAAACCAGATCAGAAAGCAATTTGCACTTTGTATAAACATCTACTATTGTAAAGAAAAACCCACTCAGCCTCTGATGTTGGACTTTCAATTCCTGGTAACATCTTAATGTCATATGGAGCCTGAAAACAGACAATTAGCACAAGAACAAGCTAAGACATTTAAAAATCTAGGCAAAGACAATTACATCAGCGAGGCAAGACAGAACTAACACTGCAAATGATTACCGAAACATTGCAAAAAAGGCAGTCCAATGCAGTTAGTAACTCAAGAGTTGAAAACAGACATCCATACACAATATTATAACAACAGGTTAAACCAGCATAAAACTAGACTGAAAAAAATTGAAGCATAGTTTTGAATTGTTAGAAAGCACTAAACACAATAGCAAAACACCCGGAAAGATTGTTTAACACACATGCATTCAACTGTTAAAAGGCAGCTACAGTGTATTTGTGTGAATCTAGATAATTTCATAACATGATTCCCACTGTGCTCCCAACTTTCAACAGTTATTTTTCACACCATTCAGAGAAGACAATAACGGCCTTTGTATTACCCTTTAGGGCATGTTGGACATGCAGTAAAGAGCACAAGTTAATTATATTCATCTAATCATAATTATTTTACAGAATTTGTTGAAGAAAAATTACCTTGTAAACCCAATAGAACTTGGAAATTGGAAACGATAGCTTAGTAAATAACTTAGAAATTGGAAATGATAGCTGACACAGCATAGTAAGGAACATTGTGTTATAACATTTCTTTACAGAGTGCATTGCAGTAGTGGGCTAGCACATACTTGGTACATAAAATCACACTTAGTTGTCTTTCTGTGCAGTGACAAAGTCAGCAGATGACAGAATTGCTTGCAAGATTTTTTGTATAAATGTCACAGCCCTGAAGCAATGTTTCCCAAGGTAATTGCCACTGCAGCTATTAGCTTTGACTCATGAACTTGATTATTGTTGCCATGAAAATTCATTCTGCTATCCATAAATTACAGCTAATTGCTGCTTCAGTCCTTTTTCTAGGCATTCAATACAGCTTTGTACTTTTGTCATAGAATGCAGAGCATTGAGTGATTGATGGTAAAAGCTTCTGGAGAAGTATCTGGCCAGAACAGACCTAAATCACTGGCTGGCAAAAATGCTGTAGATGTTAAGCGCACTAGTGCTTAGAAGAGGAATGGAAATCTCAACAACAAGCTTTAATCGTGATTTGTCTCTTACCGACTTCTGCCTCAGAATACTAATCATCTGTGCCTGTTCCTGGAGTAATTTCTCCAGTTCATCAACTTTGTTTTGCAGACGAATATTTTCCTAACAAATTTTAATAACAAATGTTATTTTATAACAGCATTAATTAAGAAAATCAATAACTGCAAGAAAAAATATTACCAGGTGTCTATGACAACTTAAGTAAAAACACAGAATAATTCTCTAAGTTTCTGTAATATCTTTCCTTTGTAAATCTATTCTCTGCCAGCACTAGAGTAAATTCAAAACAAATTAACAGAATGAAGAACTGAGAAAGAATTAATCAGAATTTTTAATAGAAATTCCGGAAACAGCATCAGAGCAGAGTTATCAATGCCTCATAAAAATAAATACCTGGCAGACGTGGGCCAACTGAATTTGTCCATCACCTGGTTTCACTTCATCTCCTCCATCATAACAGTGGGCTTTGACAGTCGACTTCCATTCATTATCACCAATTTGTGACTCCACTGTACCGCTCTAATAAAAGACACTCAAGTTTAACATAGTGTGCATATTTATACATTAAAACATGTGGACATACAACATTTCACTGACTCTCAGTTAGAACAGGGCTACTGGAATGTCCGTGTTCCCACCTCAAGCCAGCCGTGCTGACGACTACCTCATTCTGCTGCCTGCTGGGACCTGCATACGACGACGATCCAAGCACGCTGTTCTTTCTAGTGCAGTGGTTAATTTTTTGAACAATCTTCCACTGTTGTTACAGTCAACATTTACCATCAGAAGCAGGAAGAAACATTCACAGCTCATCTGAAGTCACACCTCTGTAGATCTATATCTGTTGGACAGCCATGTTTCAGTTCTTCCAAGAGTTTCTTAAAAAGTGCTACATAACATCCAAATATATACATAAATATACATTTTGTAAATGTTTTTTGTAAATGTTCTTTTGTAAAAGTTCAAGAGACTAGACATATGAAGGCCATTAAGTCATTTTGTTTGGCTCTATTATACTTTCAAGAAGTTCTTCCTTAGATGTAACCTCCTAAGCATGGCATAAATAACTAGAAAACTGTTGCAAAACAGTGTGCTGGACTGTTGGCTATCAGCATGTAAATTAAATGACTAAATTAAACAGCTTCAATAAATACATATGCTAAATAAAATACACAAATAATTAAATAAATATGCTGCATGAAAAATAAATATTTATACAAATAACTAATATATAAATATATAAACGTATCCCTTATACTCTAAAACTAAGTATGCACATGGAAGAGCAGTCATGATCTCCTCTAGGCTGACAAGACATGAACTATAAGCTCCTTCATATGGTAAGCCCAAGGCCACGTATGCTCTTCACTTCCTGGTTGATATCCATAGCAAATTTTGATGCTTTGCTAGAAGGAAAATAATTGCATGTTAGCAAATTGCCTAAGGTCTTAGACTTAGGCAACTGCTGTTGCTCAGTCACAAGACAAGCACAATGGCAGCCTCCTGTAGAGATGAACAAGCCAACAACAGACCTACTGGAAAATTAGGGAATCCTAATCAGACTAGCTTGGGGTACTCTTCATTTACCCCATGTGTTTTGTGAATCAAAGCCACATAACATGCCCACAGCCATAGGACACTAGATATCAACCCCAAATTGTGCTCAAAATGCCTTATTCTTCTACCATGTTCTTCTAGCTTGAGATTAATCTAAATATCACAGGATAAATGCCTAGAAAATGAATCAATAACAATGTTAACATAATCAGTGCAAGAGCAACACCACTTACTTCAATCAGAACATGTTGCAGTCGAAGGATGGTCACTTTAAGTGCTTTAAAGTCATCCATCATCTGTTGATACATCTCTCCACCCAGCACCACAACATCCTCTGATTCAGATGTGCACTTTCTCTCTTCTGTGCCCATGTGATGATTGTGGAAACCTGAGCGTTCCTCGTCCATCTCAACATAACAGCCCATTTTTGGGTGCTCATCTGTTTTGGCAGCATGCGGTCGAGTACGGAAAAGACGCCTGTAGAACGCCATAACCACATCATCAAGACACATGACCCTTAAACTGAAGACGATGGTCATCGAATGGAGCTGCAACTCTGTTCCTTTTAACTACCATTCTGCCATATTTCTATTAGACAGCAGGGTCGAACTGTGTGCCTGCTGTCTCCACACAACTTAATGACACAACATTTGAGACAGAAACACAAATTATAAGTGCTCTGGCACCACCAAACAGTACTGCAGTACTACAAATTCCTGTCCATTATTAACGAGTATTGGCAAACAGCAGTCTCATTAAACATCTTTCCAACTTAGTATCCTTGATAAAGCCCAAGGTCAAATATCACTGCTCAACACTGACGATATATATCTTTGATAAGCATCCAGATCACAGTTTCATGGATTTATACACCCTACATCCTTTTTTTCACAACGAAAGTTTGTATCTGTCTGCTTGTCACTTGTATGTCCAACAATAAACAATCTTTCCCCACCAACAAGGTCAACACATCAGCCAAACAAGTGAGAGGCCGTGAAAGGCCATTGGCTGTTCTATAATAGCACCATCCACTTCACTAGCATTGGTCACACATTCTGCCTTGTTGGTATTCAGTCCTTAACAGAGGCAGCAGGCTCTGTACAGTTTTGTGCCCCTAGGTCATATCACTCAACGTTAGCTGCTGAAAAATCATGCACACACACACACACACACAGACACAAACTGGTATTCTATCTATCTGCATTATGAATACATTAATACATATGTATGAGAAGTGTGTGTCCTACATACATAAGCCATACACAGATATGTGTGTGTGTATGCGCGCGTGCGTGTACAGATATAAATGGACAAACATTTAGATATATATTGGGCTCATTCACAGATATGTTGGTGTCTAAGCATGTGATTGGAACTATGAGTAACCTGTTTTTGTTCACTGTGTACATCGTGAATAGTTACAACACCTACACATACAGTTCGCTTGCCAAAGCTCTTTCTTTAGCTCATCATGGAATCAAGGAGGTGAGTATTGAATCAAGATAGGGACTACTCAGATCAATGGAATTACAGGAAGCAAGGCAGGTCTGACCAGACAATTTACCCTCTGCATTCACCTTATCTGCATTTAACAAACCCACACATCACCATCCACATCAACATTATAATCGCTAACGTAAATATTTATTTGATCTATCACAAAGCTAGTCTCAGAACCTTTGACAGGTTCTTAAAGGCACTATTTAGATGTTCAGAGGTACAAAGACACATAATATGCACATACAGAGTTACACACATACATGCACATGTACAAGATATAAGATTCCTTGGACTGTCTTAAAAGGAAACTTCAGATCATTCAGGCCAGGTAGAACATATACATCTGGATTGTTGGTTAAAGTATGCAGACTCGAAATCCACTCACAATGACTAACAGCTTCAAGACTGAGACTAGAGGTTCTAAAAGTTTACACTCGAGATCAAGACTACTACTGAAATCATGATCAAGTCTAAAAGTTGCTAATAGGATCATTTCCAGGCTACATATTGTAAGATCTTGTGTGCACTTCCTAAATGACGCTGTAGTTAAACAAAAACGAATAAGAGCCCAAGGATCTAAACCTTTGCTGTGCACAGTGACAAAATAAATCAACGCTGTGTACTTTGTCCAAGAATGTCTACTTAAATGTCAGAAACCTGGACTACTGCCTTCACAGGCAAAGGAAGATGCTTTTGTTTGGTTACAACAATAACCAATATGTGATCTCCAAACTAAACCAACTCAGGACTGTGATCCCAGATGCAAAAGCATGAGTCATTCTGGCACAGACTTGTATTTATGCTGTAGAAAACCACAGTTCGGTACTTCATAAGCGCTGAGAATCCACATTGGTCAAACTAGCATCAGCAATCAAAGGACAACAGAGCTTGTAGAAAACACACGACCAAATTTAGGTCTCTCTACTCGGAAAAGATATCAAGTTCATTAATGCTGTTCAAAGCTCATTTTGTGTTTTTCTGTTTCAATTACAGAAGAGATCTCTTCCAATACTGGAACATGCCTCATGCTCTTTTCTGGTCCTTGTCTCCCAGAAGAGGAAGAGAACCCTGCTACTGAAAAGGCATGAATGTAGATCAGAAAAGGGTGTTGCTTAAATGTAGCGTACAACAAAGCACATTCGGGCACACTGCCTGTATTTAACCAACCAACCAATTTCTTCCCCAATTCTTTTGGTCATTTTTTGGAACCATCAAGTTTGAAAGCAGAAGGCAGTGATGTTAGGCCTCACGATGGCCTTGGCCTCATGACATTTGGCCTTAGGATCTTCACCTGCGGCCACTGATCTAGAGGCCAGTTTACTAAAACTGCAATACTGCATCATCTGCTGAGCCCTGGAGGAGAGCCAGACCAACAGGCACAGTATGTAAACAGGGCCTTGTAAACAGAAATATCTATCTAGTCAGAAGTGACCATTAATTATTCTGCCCTCTGACATAATAAGCTGTGTAATCAGTGGTAGGTGACCATTAATTCTGCCCACTGTTACCAGCCATACAAGCTACTTAGGTACCTGGGTCCTTAGCAGTCAGTCAGTCAGTGAATGAGTCAGTCAGTCAGTCAGTCAGTCAGTCAGTCAGTCAGTCAGTCAGTCAGTCAGTCAGTCAGTCAGTCAGTCAGTCACTCAGTCAGTCAGTCAGTCAGGTCAGTCAGTCAGTCAGTCAGTCAGTCAGTCAGTCAGTCAGTCAGTAGAATCAGTCAGTCATCTGGGCAGTTTGTAGTCCTACATAGTAAATTGGTAGCATCAAGCAATCAGTCTGCATATTATTTGGGGCAATGTCCAGCAAAGAAAGGAGAGGAGTGGGAAAAGGAAGGCCAGGGAGTTGTGGCACAGCTTGAGAGTTCCACGTTTACACACCACGTATGTTCTGCTCTGCTCCAAAAGAGGTTTGCTTAGACCAGGGAAGCAGCCATAAATTATTTGTCTGTTCCAACAGCTCAGGCTCAGGACAATTGGGCAACATAACAGGATGGATTCTACACACTAAATGCATGCAAGCATGCTAAATTACAATACATGGCTAACTACAGTGACCAGGCCAATACACAGATTAATGTCTACATAGCCAATAAGGAGAATTTAATTACCTATGATCACTGGCTAATTACACAACAAGAGGCAGCCATAACAAGAACTGCCTTATGATGAGATTCTGTTCAAATGAGGTTACATTTTATAGCCAAACTTATGTCTGAATCCATGTATGACTGCATTATACCAGAATGCATATATAATGAAGAGTGTTATAAGGAGTCTCTAGTGTATATTACAAATTGCCTGAATGAAACATGATTACCTGCTTGGATCTTCACTTGTATCACCATTCACAATTTGCACCATAGGCTGGGCCTGTCTGTTGTCAGCTGGGCCTAGGTCATTGACTGGAAGTGCTTCTGCAGCAGAGCAAGACACAGGAGAACTCTTGCTCACAGTAACTTCATCGTCATTGTTCTGTAGCGTGCCAGAGGATGATGGCTGACTGTTCACTGGAACCATTTCTAAATCTCTCGAGTCATGTGAAACTAGAATCTTCGGCACTGATGACAATTTTGCACTCATTTGTCTGCCTTGCACATCAACTCTTCTGGACGGAAGAACCAAGTTTTTGTACAGACCAGAAACCGCTGCATTTACGTGATTCTTTAAGCCTTTGTCGGTTTTGCTACCAGCACCAGAAGTTAGAGCATTTTGATTTCTTGCAACAGCATGGGCCTTCGGGCTGTTGGGAGCTTCGCATCTGCCACTCATTTCCTTCAATGGAGGAACTTTAATTCCTGTACCACCACTGCCTTTCCGTCGTTTGTTGCCTTCTTGTTCCATTTCCAAGGAATTGACAGCTCCACTATCAGATGTTGGCTGCCTGTTTGCACATCGTGTAATGGAATCTCTGTTTCCAGCTGTCCTCTCATTCGAAGTCGATTGTCGGAATTTCTGATTATTTCGTGAAGTATTCAACCCTCCAGAACTATGAGGTCGCAGTTTAGATCGATTGCAATTGTTTACGGTTCCAGGATGGCCTCTGAAGAGCCGTTTAGTTTCAGCGGCTTGTTCTACAGATCTTTCATTTGCTTTGTCATGTGAGATTTCTTTTAAACACATTCCACTGACAACTGGTTCAGAGATCACAGATGAGTCACTCACGAAAACCTCTCTTGCATTCACCAGCCCTACAGTCGTGCTGTTTCTTTGCTCTTCTCCAACTGCAATGTGGTCTACAGAAACAGAAATTTCTTTATCAACAGTTCCATTTAAGCACAGTGAGGCTCCAGGTGACTTCAGTGCACAAGTTTCATCACTGGATGACATTTTGTTTACATTTTTACTGAAGCAATTTCTGTTTCCTGTAAACCGCTTTGGGCTTCTGAAGGAATTGTGAGAAGACTCGGTGAGGTGCGCAGAGCGGATGGGAGACGACTGTTCAACACTTGGTTTAGCAACAGATCGCAGTTTTCCAGGGTTATAGGCAGATAAAAGAGATGCCTTGACCCGGTTAACTGGCTTGCTAACATCCTGGTCACCGACAAATGCCGACTCACTTGAAGTCAATCGAGATCGATTATCACATTCTGTAATCAATTTTACAGAGTTTGCCTTATGAACAGAAGCAGTTGGACCAGAGAGACTACTCTCAGACCTCCGTGATATAGTACCAGTCTTAGAATCCACATTGTCCAAATTGCCATTCAACTCTTGGTCCTTATTTTCTAAAGATTCACTGCTCGAGAGCTGGATTTGTGACGCTGGCCTCAGATTTCGATTATCACCATGTTTGTACACTCGGGTGGGAATTCCCCTTTGCCTTGGTGCAACTGTGTGCTTGTGGTTATTAGCCTGACCAGTAGATGAAGAGTCCACTGGTCTCTTCTTCACCATGCCAGCCATTTCTGTTCTCCAGTTATGACTGGAACATATGTACAGCTGAAGAGGAGAAATAAATACTTTGCTTCTGAAACAATAAAAAACAAAAGCAGACTTTTAATTTCGTGATCCAGTAACTCAACCTTATAAGTTACCAACATGCTAGAGTAGATTAACAATTTTACTGTACGTCAACACACGAAATACTGTATGTCCACTTTTGTCACAGCAAATGCCATAACGTTTGCTTACTTTAGGTACTTAAATAAGAAATCTAATCATCGCAAGTCACTTCAAAGACAAGAGAGTGGCAGTATAATATTATTCTACCTGTAAATTTTTTAGTCGTTTAACTAGTTGTTTGTATTTGCAAGTATTCCACATCAAGTTGCATAATTTACGACAACTGTCCCCAATACAAAATGCCAAGAGGTCACATGTTATAAAACGCCTCCTCCTTGTGACAATGAACGCTCACAAACACAGCCTACGAGAACTACGTATGAAATGAAGCCACCAATCACAGCTACTGAGCAGCAGGATAGGCCTGCCTGACAAATCACACATCATGACAATATTTACAGCGGCCAGCTTTTCTGCAAACAAGAGCTTGTGCATTCTTGCTTATCAGGCTTTTTAAGAACAGTACTTATGCACTGCTGCGTATGTATATATTAAGCAAGTCTATTCAGCAAGTATTTTGCATCTTGCCTGAACGTTGCCCAAAACATATCAAAAGCGCTGGTTACAACTGGTTTGCAGTTGCTGGTAGTTTTGCTACAGATACACAATGAATGCAGTACTGACTAGAGATAAACACTTTGTTGTGTTATGAAAAGCTTAACAAATTCAACATGAGTCACAAGCACCAAACAAACCCTGTTATTGTGTTTTCCATGACCGGCACAACCTGTTCAGCTAGACAGTGAATCTTTAAACAGAACTCTGTGAGACCTTACTCTGATTTTAATTTACCACAAGTCATTTCAGCCACTGGACAAGTACTGAAGAAGTAGCATCTGACAGATATTTTCAATAGCAAACATCTTACTAATCACAATTTACCAATTATGAATATAACTGAGACTTTTTGTTCAGGCAGCACATACATAAAGTTCATGGTAAGCTCTAGAAGGAGCTATGTAAATGTATGGGTATATTCAAATAGAAAAAAATCCCATTACTATCTGTTCCCCACATATTTTTTTAACCAGCTTTCATGTTTAGTCATATGTGACATGTTTGCTCAGCAAAGAATTACATCATGACTTAAGGTGTATTTATCAAAGGATTATTCTATGATTTTAAGATTTCCTCAGAGAAAGAGTTTGAGCCAAGTCACACAAAGCATTACACATATAAGTGGAAGATTGTTCCAAGATGATTGTCCAAAGAACAGGATACCATGATTTGACCAAACTGATGTATGCAAGTAAGAGAGCTGGACACTGGAACACAACTCCTGATTTATGCTGAGCCAGTACTGACAAACGAGGCTCTTCCTAGCAGAAGCTATCCATTCCAACAGAAAACCAGTGCAGTTTTTTTTGCACATACTCAGCTATAAGTTAGCATTTCAACTATAGTTCAATATTCTGGCAAGTCTAATTGCATTTTCTTATATCACGATCAAACAGTCAAGTTTGAGCAGGCATTTATCAACATGGAACTAGTTTCAGAACCGGCCCCAACAGCAAGTGCTTTCGCAGAGCAACTTCTAACATTATTCTGAGGGAGCTGGATAAAGTTGCACTTATTCATACCCTCTACAGAAGACCTTCCAAGCCAATTAAAAAATGTGTGTTTTGACTGAATGTCATGTCATGCACCAACGTCGCTGCGTGACGGTTGGCTACATGAATGGACTAGAGCTCTCCATTGATGCCTATTTGACTGAATACTGGTTTGTAAAAAGAGCCTAGGTTCAGAACAACTGTGGAATCATGTGCTCTCAGCTGCTGTGCCCCTCGTATCTGGAAATGTCCACCAATAAACTCAGAGTTGCCAAATCACTATATTTATATCACTTGTCAAGACCTGCTACTTTACTCTGGCCTCTGCATGACTCTGTCTTGGCCTATTGCTAAAATTTATCCACACCTCAGGTCCAAATTAGCTGATTGTTTATTTGTAATAAGTGCTTTAAACATAATAAACATAATAAATAAAAGATAAAATAGAGTTTGTGAAATTATACCATAATCGAATCATCATGCCATCATCACAATATGCAAGGCATAAATCAATAGTTTCTTGTATGTATAAACACATTACATAACCACAACCCTATGCACAGAATCCATCAAAGTCCAAGAGAGCAGAACCTTAGTGATTGGGTACCAAACATTTTCTGGATGCAGGATATGATGGGGATCTTAAATCGCATGGCACCCATTCAAACAGGCAGCGGCGAAGAAGGATCTCACCTGATTAACTCATTGAAAAATAAGCAGAGTCGAGGTCATATGGTCATTATAGAAAAACATGTACATTTACATTTGACATATATGAACACTTTATATTACATAGGCTATGAGTCACAAAAATGGACCAATGTTGATGAAACCTGATATGTTTAACATCACAAGTTTAATTTGAGAAAGAATTAAAGAAAGAGTTAGTAAAATTAAAAAGTTTAAAAGTTAACACTAAAGCTCAGCCTAAAGGATAGTGCACTTTATATTCTAATGCACATTAGTTTCTCTGACACAAGGACAACAAATGTAGAAACTAGGTCAATGACTGCATACACTGGCAAAGAATTGTCAGTTTTATCTGACCTAGTGGGATTTAAATCCTAGATGCCGCAGTCAAAACCAAAGATAATTATCAACACTGACTTCTAATTAGAAATTAGCAGCCATCATGGCATTAATGAATCTATATGTCATGGACAGCTAAATTATGCTGATAACCCAAGTACTTATGTGCTTGTGGAGAAAGATTATGGCCTTCAAACAAAACAGGCACGTTTAGTAGATGATCCCACTCTTGATTTGGCAGTGTTCACATGGTTTGTACAGGAGCAGCAGAAAGGCATTCTGATCTCAGGTCATCTCAAAGCTATGAGGGAGAAAAAATTAAACCAGGAACTTAATGGCAAATGTAGAAACTTTAAGGCCAGTTCCGGTTGGCTATGGTGACAGAATTATCAAACAAATTTCATGTTTACACAATATAATCTGTCAAAATGACATAATGACAGCCAATAACTGATATGACCACGGACATGCAGACACAGATGGACTGTACTATCCTTGAAGCTAGTTATCCAAGGTTCAACTTCAGGTAGCAAATTTCCCTAGGGTTGACTCAACCTTTCATCCCCTCAGAGTAGGTAAGAGATCTCAAGGAGCATCACTGTTGTCAGCTATAGCTGCCTCATTGCCACAGCAACTTGGTATAAACGAGTAACTGATAAAAAGGCTCTAAAGATTTTATTCTGTTTGTAAAAACTGCTCAGTTGTGAAGTTTCAAAAGGTGAGATTATGTTATTAATTACTAATTTGTATCCTTTATGACATTACATAAATGCAAGTCTTTAGTCTAGAAAGTGAAGAGTTTCCAAATGGACTTCATACAATTTTTGCAACAACAATGGAAAATGCTTGTTGGTGTCCACGCGATCCAGACCCTAACTTTTCCCATGAAGGGCCATGAGACATTTGTGAATCTACTCTCTTTAGAAGGGGACATAGGGAGGTAGCAGCCACATTTACAGGTTTATTTTACTTGTACCAGGATAACAGCTTAATTAACAAAAGATCAGCACAAACAGCCAAAATGAGTTCCATTTCCTATTAAATGCTCCAAACCATATTGGCTTTCAGAGATCCACTTCACTCAGGAGCTTACGATGCTCCCCAGAACACTAGCAATTAGGGGCTTCATGCTTTTTGGCACTCACAGCTTTGTGCCTTGGCAATTACTGCACATTGTGCCCAACATCAAAGTAGTGCCTTATCACAGACAAAATCCTGGCTATGGAGCTGGGTCAAAATACAATATTCTATTAATTATCACTCTGCTTTTGAAGTAGATATTCTGGTCAAAGGGAAGCCAATACAATTATTAAATCACAGGGTTATGTAGAAATATGTTGATCTATCAACTACAGTTCACATCAGGAATTCTGAACTCCCTGCAGTTTTTGCAAACCGGTAAGAAGTACACCAGTAAGCAGCAGCACATTGGTGAATTTACATTAGTCCATGCGGCTGGTGACTAACGCATTTGCCAAAAATATACAAAATAAACACAATGGTTTTTAGAAACATGTGCCTCTTCCCGGACTTTGAAGGTAATGCCATGGGGTAGAAGGAATTAATATACCCCATTCCACATGGCTGATTGTTTTGAAGTCTCTTCTTGCACGTGAGTTTTGCTATTACTTATTGTAAATTTTCTCCGCACTTCTGTTGTATACGGATAACGTCAGATGATTCGCAATTGCAGCAACCGGCCCAACCGCGTCAACAATCTACGTCTGTGGTTAACATCCCAGAAAACATAATAAAGTATAACACTTACAAGATAAACAGACCACGAGTTTAACGTCAATTTAATTAGTAGCATGACTTCACACGTGTCTTAATTTCACTCACCCCAATTCCAACTGGAATTTAAGCAAACTCCCACACAACAATTTGCCGCATCACATGACCGCCATACTGTCTGCTAACGACCACTGATATAACGCCACCTAGTGAGTCTGAAAAAAAATTATTAGCCATCTATCGAATAAATTCAGTATGAAACCAACTTGATAAGGGGAATCGTAGACTCGAGATTTCTAATCGTAATCGTAATCGTAATTCCAAGATTTCTACAGCGCCCAACGAAAGCCGCGCCGCGGGGACCAGCTTATTCACAGGCCTCAGTCAAAACAAAATCGATAGGCAAAAGGGTTCGGTTCCAGGTCAAGATCCAAGAGTCAGGCAGAGAGACAGCGCCCAACGCTAAAGTTGCAGGAACCAGGTTATTCACAGGCGCTCAGTTAAAACAAAATCCATAGCCAAGAAGGGTACGGTTCCAGATAAAAATCCAAGAGTCAGGCAGGCAGACAGTCAGACGGCTACTGCTTATAGTGTTTTGGATTGGAGCGGGGAGAGAGAGATGAGGAAGAGAAAGAAACAGGATACGATTTATGGAAGAGGAGGGTTTTCAGTTTTAAGCGGAAGACCTGTGCAGAGATTGCAAGGCGTGCAGTGTTGGCGAATCATTCATAGGATGGGCAGTGAAGTGAAAACTACTACTAACTACTAGGATTTAAAAGTTTGAAAAAACGCCAGCAATTAAAATTAACTTACACAATACAGTATAAGTGAACAACAAACGTAAAGTCTTCAAAGCTCCGTAGCTACGCAATCTGCGCCCTTCAAATGTCAAATAATAATCGGGGGCCTGCATACGGATTAAAACATCACCCGTTAATTTCTTAAACAGCCTGCCATGACTACACGCCAGTAAAGTAAGCTGCATGTGACGACACGGCTATTTTGACACTAAAGAATGCAGAATTTGAATTATTTAACATAACCTTACACATTAAGGCAGCCACAGTTAATAAACTCTCCCCAGAACTGCGACAGTTTTCTGACCCATTATACAAACTCATCGATGCTCCACCGCTTGCAATGTCTGCATCGGCCTTTCAATCAAAGCTGAAAACATTCCTCATTCATAGAACCTATCCTAACACCCCTTCTTCCTCTTATCTCTCTCCCCTCTCCAACCCCCCTTAGCTGCCACGCTGTCGCTCCGTCTGACTTAGATCTTGACCTGGAACCGAACCCTTTTGCCTATCGATTTTGTTTTGACTGAGCACCTGTGAATAAGCTGGTACCCGCGACGTGGCTTTCGTTGGGCGCTGTAGAAATCTTGGAATTACGATTACGATTACCATTTAGATATTATAGATATATAGTATCGAACTTATTTAGGCGGCGCGGACTGATACGCCAGGTGCGAAGGTGAAGCGGTCGATTGAATGATGATTACAGCGGTGGCCTCGGTGCCATAGTTGATTGGTTAGGCCGATGATGGGTGACGAAAGTTCGGACTGTTTGGGATCAGTTGCTGAGGACGGGGTCGAGGTGGGGGAGGAGGAGATGGGGACCGGTCAAGAAGGGGACGATGGCTTAGCATCGACGCAGAATCCGGATTACAGGGAGGAGCGATTTCGCGTCGATCGGCGAAAACTCGAGCAACTCCTGCAAGGTATGTATGCCTATGACTTGTAGTTGCAAGTCGTTAAGGATATGTTAGCCGAAGCACATATGGGGAGAAGGATACGGCTTGGCTGGGAGGGGGTCCACGAGGTAATTAAAATTGGCGTGTGTTTACCGCTTGACCCAGTTTTGAAAGATAATAGATTGGTGGGCCTAGTCGTATAGCTCTGAATAAGGAAGCCGATATCTAAAGGGTTCCAGTTAAAAGACTTAATTATTTCAGTGCTTGGGTTTTGTGTCAGAAGTTCTGGAGCAGAGGGTAGAGGACCGTTGTGGATTATCTTGGAAAGATTTGTTTCACCGGATATAGCAACGTTATTTGGTGATTTCGTAATGTTAGATAATGTCGTGCAACATTTGGCATTTACTGCAGCATAAACATGTGAAGTGGTCAACTTATTTATTCTTAAACTGGTAATCTGATTTGTTGTTTGTTTGTGTTGATTGAACTCACAAATGCATCTCCTCTTGCAATATCTGTGCAGATCTCTCACTCGAACTGAAAACTCTCCTCTTCCACTGTGCTGTCATCCCTTGTCTCTTGTTGTGGCATAGAATTACACCTTTATACTGGCACTGCTCGTGTAGAAAGCTCATGCCAATTCCATTTACCTCTCTGGCTAAATAAGGTTGCAGATGCCACCAAGAGGCTGCACCTGCTTATGTGACACTCCTCAGGTATAAGAACTTGGTAACTCAATGTACATCTCCTGCTAACTAAGGTTGCAGATGCTAGCAAGAGACGTCGCACCTACAGCGTACGCCAAGGAAGCCTCGGTGCGTGAGGATCCCAGGTTCGCGTCCCGGTCGTGGCTTATTTCAGAGATTTGAATCTCGGGCTAGTACGGTCCGTGCGCGGGGACCTTAAATGGCGTGTAGCAGTGGTGAAGGATCTCGCCCGTGCGCGGGTGGAGGCCATATGGCCGCTATAGAAAAACGTGTACAATTTACAATTTACAGAGATGACTTCATGCCATGGATTCTGTCTATGTGCCTCAAACTTAGCCCTAACGAATTTGAGCTCATCTGGTTAGACCATTCCTGTGCCCTGACCTCTTGCTGTCTACTTCCTCATATTTACTTTCTCCGTCCTCTGCCGTTCAGGATCTTGGAGACGTGCTTGAGGCAACACTTTCTCTAAAAACCCAAATACTGCAGATTCTTGAACATGCTTGTTGCTGAAGGCACTGATACACAACCTTATTCTGACAAGGCTTGACTCATGAAAATCTATACTTTATGGTCTTCCTGATTGCGCACTGCTTCCTCTAACTAGTTCCTCTAACACGCTGCACCACCATTTCTTGGGCTGTCTAATTGAGTTCACAATAACATCTGTCCTTCATACTCTACACTGGAAGCCCATATCTGTATATATCTGCTGCAAGCTGCACTACTTATGCAGGCCACAAGCACTTACTTATCATCTGCCATCCTACATATCATCCATCTGGTGGCTTCGTTAAAGGCTGATCTTCTCTTTGATCAGCATCTTCTAGAAAGTATGTTGTTCTTGGTAGAAGTCTTGTCTTTGTCCAGCATTCTTTCACAGTTGCTAGTCCGTCCATCTGGAACTGTCTACCTCCCCATGTTTGCAACTCTGGTACCGAGACTGTCTTTCGCTCTGAACTGAAAACTTGCCACTTCCAGTCTGCTTTTGGTTCTTAAGGTTTCCTGTTGCCCGGCTTCCATGTATACTTCACTTTGTAAGGAGGGCATTATCAATTTACAGTTGTATTGTCTGTCTGTCTGTCGGCCTGTATCTGCCTGCCTGCTTGCCTGCTTGGCTACCTAGGTACCTTCCTGGCTTGCTGCCTGTTAATCAGTGGTTCTGGTCAGTTGGCTAGTTGCTAAGGTCACATAGGACACCTGCTTTCTTATCTGAAGGTTGTGTTAGCCAATTACCTGATCTGGTGACAAAGTATGTGTGAAGTTGATGTTTTCAGATAAGGAGCTATCTGACTTAGTTGTAAATCTCCTACTACACTGTACAGAGCCATACATCCAGACCTACTGCTCCTGGATTTGTTTCCCTTCCCATCAACTGATTAATCTGTGCCTGCACCAAGAAAACAGATGAAACTCTTGTTTCTGTATATGTAAATGTAAAGTAAATGTGAATCTCAGGAAATTTCTCAGGCTATGTCAGGCAGACCAACTTATTCAGCAACACTGTATCAAGCCAGATCCTCAAGAGCCAGCTTGTTGAATCAATTTTGGTGCCAGAATCTGGGGGTCAGGCCGGGGAGACAGTGTGGTCCTAAAGTGAAAAGCGATTACGGTGGCAAAGGTGGTCATATGATGGTCCAGAATCGGGTGCAGGATAGGTAGGCAAAGCTCCTTCAAGTTAGAGGGGGCAATACCCAACATGGAGTTCCAAACAAAGACAATGACCCTATAGTGGATGCGCTGACTCATAGGAAGCCAGTGCAACTCATCTCGCATGAAATCAGAGACATGACCAAACCTAGAGATGCCACCAATAAGCCGTGCAGCCGCCCGCAACACACGTTCCAGGCACAAAAACCGTACATCAGGGAGTCCTACATATAAAGAAGAGCAGTAATCCAACCGACTAGTGCATGAACCAGAGTCTTAGATGAGGTGACTGAGAGAGAATGTGAGACAACACGAAGTTGCCTGGTAGTGGCAACTACGACAAAGACGATGTACCTGAGCCTTAAAAGAGAGCTCCTGATCCAACTCAATGCCAAGGTCATAAACAGTGACTGAGAAGGTGATGTGAAGAAACTCTAAATGTAGTACAGGTAGATTGATTTTAGCCAATTGCTGCCTAGTGCCCAACCAAATATATTGAGTCTTGGAAGGATTCAATCGCAATCGATTTGAAGACATCCAAGCCACAAGGGAGTCAGAAGCACAACACAGCTCGAACAGCAGCTGCGACATCAGAAGCAGAACAATGAACATAGGCCTGCACATCGTCGGCATAGGACTGGCTTGAAGCCGAGCACGCAGCTAGCAAAGAGCCAAGGTCAGCAGTAAACAGTATATAAAACAAGGGACCCAAAACTGACCCCTGTGTGCGTGTGCAGTTAATAATAATTTCCTAAATTTCTCATAGGACTTGAAATAGGCCTATTTAGCTAATAGTTTAAGCCTTTTCTACATCCTTGTAGCACTCCTCGCTCAGCTGATGGACACATGGCTTGTTAACAATTACAATTGTCTTACTTAGTTACTTACACTACACTGTTTTTCTCAGTTTTAGTATGTATTGATATGAGTAATTGTCATATGATTAAATGTTGGAGTGATTAAGTGCCGCATAATTAAATTTTACATGATTAACTGTCTGTGTGAAGTGTTGGTGACAAAGTATCACATAATGAAATGTCACATGATTAGCTGTCTATACACCTACATATATAATGCGTTCTGTTGTGATTTAACGTGTTAAGATGTGATGTGATGTGATGTGATGAGCTGTGATGGCATGCAATTTAATGTGTCATGATTGTTCTGTAATGTGTAATAATGTGATTTCTTTTTCTTTCCATAAACTTGCATATGCATTGCTATACAATATGTTGCCTCACGAAACATGAGTTAAATGCCTTCTTATGTCTATCATTTTCAAAGTTATTTGAGACTTTGGTCAAACAGTATGTACTGGGACTGAATATTATGTTTACATTATCACCATGGCAAATTCATGGATAAGGATGTACCTGTTAATTAATGTGCTTTCTAATATTGATGACTGAAGAGTCTGTGATAAGCTGTTTTGTGGTTGTGATATGGTTCTTTGTTGATTGCAGCTACAGATGAAGAAAGGAAAAATGCTGAAGAGTTCTTCACTGAGGTAAAATGGTATGCCTTGTTTCAGGGATACATGGAATGCTGCATTATAGAATGCCAGCCAGAGATACTGCTTTATTTTGATTCCCAGGGAAAATGTAGCTGTGCTACAATGCTCATTCGACAGACAGACAGGCAGGCAGGCAGGCAGGCAGACAGAGAGACAGACAGACAGACACTTCTATACCGCTGTTATCATAATGCACAAGGTAAGTAATGTAAGTAAGTAAGTAATGCATTTGTTAACACGCCATATGTCCATCGACTGAGCGAGGAATCGTAGGTATCAATCAATGGTTGTTTATAAGCAAAACTGCATCCCAAACAATCCATTGGACAGAAACAGTCGAGATCCATGAATCCCCTGAAACCATAAGACAGGATATATAAGAGGGTAAGTGATCAGAATTAGGTGAGGTTTAGCTCATACCTGAACAACATGAGAGAACATGCAGAGCGGACAAAACAAGTAGCGAATTCCCACCAGCAGCTGTTCTAGCTCAGGAACCTAGTACCATTCTGGCTAAAGGCACAACAAGAATCAAGACATTCCATGGGTGCATGCAATATTTGTGAGTTTGAGGGGTGAGTAAAGACAACAGATAATTTGGCTGGCCTATGTATATTACCTTGTTAACTGTGACACATGTTTTAAGCTGGATTCTGTGTGCACTGGGAAGCTATTGCAGTGATTGCCATATGGACTGATGTGCTACCGTACTAATTTGTGGTGCATGTACTAAAGAACATGATGCTATCTGTTTATGTTAAGTCTACTAAGAACAAAGTGTGTGGGAATTATTGTCTGTGACTCTGAGATTCAGACTCCCAACAGGAAGGAATATCATCTCCCAGAATGCCTCATTTGCAAGCCAGAGTTCAGAGGACACATTAGTAAGCCTCTAAGCATTGCAGTGTTAAATGAGAGTTGCCGTCGGTGTTGACTTTATTTTCTATCAGATGCTTCTATTGCGCTTATTTAAGAATTTACCTCAAAAGCGTGGGTAGCTGGAAGAAGACGAGTCTTCATTTGTTTGCGATACAAAACAAGAGAAAGGCAATGGTCCCTCAAAGCTGATTGTAGTGAATTCCATAGATGCGGATCAGCATGTGAAACAGCATGGAAAGCATCATCTTTTTTGGCATGTTGGGACAAACAGTTGACCAGAGGCTGTCGAAGTTAAGTTTGTCCTGGTGGGATTAAGCATGACTGGAATGCATAAGTCAGCAGGGTAGCTCGATGCTAGACCATGAAGCACGATGTATAACAGGACAGCAATTTAAAATTTAACCCCAGTTGGAAAGATAACCATTGTAATTTTGAAGGTATTAAGTCTAGTTTATAAACTAGTTTCTAGTTTATAAACTTGTTTATTTTTATTGTTTTTGTTTTGATAGATAATGCAGGAGACCAACACAACCATCATCTGGCCTTCAAAGTTAAAAATAGGTGCAAAATCAAAAAAAGGTTAGGAAGTCATTTTTCATTATAATAAGTCTGGCTGAAACTGTAACATTTTAACCAGATTTCAGTATATTATGGAAATTTGTGACTTGCACAGATATTATGTATGTACAGTATATTGCCTGTTGGTGGTTAACAGTATTTAGTACTTGTTAACAGCACTTATTACATGTATATAGTTAACAGATAACTTCTCCATTCCTTTTTTTGCAGTTTTTTGTGAAAAGTTGCCTGGTTATTTGTATTCTTTGAACAGTTGTTTCAGCTTTCTCAATCAGTTTAAGTTTTAGTTCTTGATGTTAATATATACTTTATTTGCTGGTTTTTGTTTTGCAGTTAGCTGCTTAATTTAATGAATTTTTGAAGTTTTTATATATATTTTTCTTTAATTTCTGTACATTCTTTACTCTCTTACTTTCCTTATTAAAATTTTTTTAATAAGTTTTTTGTGCTCTGTGGTTAGATAAGTTTTTCCTCTCTCTTAAGCTTTTTTATTAATTACTTTGTGATTTGTTGTGGAAATGTAAAACTTTTTATGCATTGGTATGTTGAAATAGTTGACTGAAAAAGATAAAGTGAACTTGTAATCAGGCAACTTTTTTATTTTAATGCCTGTTATTTTGACCCGTGTCCTGACGGATATCATGATTGGCTGTGTCTATCAGAGTTGGTGTTAAACTTCACACTGTTCTGACACAACTGTTTTTCACGTATGTGAATCAAGCAAGGCTGTAACTCTTTTTGCTTTACCATTCTGTGTACTGGTAGTTCTTACAGGCCTTCCAGTCCAAAGCACACATCCTGTGCAGTCTATGGTTTCCAGGTTCACTTGTTAGGGAAGTCTTGTGGAAAACACAAAGTAATGGAGGAAATTTCTATTACCTCGTTTTTGGTTGGCGTCTGGGATCATGACCTTAAATGGCTGCTACAGCACAATGAAATGTAACTCCCTAGTTTACGACCGCTCTAATCTCAAGAAAACAAGGGCATTCACACTACTAACTGATGCAGTAATTTATAGATACATGTATCAGCATGTACCATGGTAAATAATCAGTCAGGCTTCTCTTTCTGCTCAATTTTATTGTATTTATTGTATTTAGTGTTATTATTGTTATTGTTGTTATTATTATTATTATTATTATTATTTTGTTATGTTTGTTATATATTATTTTATTTAATAAATTGCACAGTAGTCAAGTGGTTAGCCTGCTTGAGTGTCAACCCTGAGGTTAGGAGTTCAAATCTCTGCCAAAGCAGGGATGTTTCAACATTTCTGCTCGCCCTGTCAGACTCGGCTATAAAGAGAGTGAACTGACCTTACATTGTCAGTGGGAAGATGAGATGGTGAGGACCAATTATCTGCCTACAGATGCTGAGGTTAAGAAAATGAAGTTGCTAACACCTCATACTCATGGCTGCCTAGTAGGGTTAGCGTAAGAGACTGCTTTTCTTCTTGATAAAGTGTTAGTATGATTAACATCATCATCTGGGGTGGTACCTTGGTGTTGTTGATATGGAGATGACACTGGTAAAGAAAAGTTAAACATTGTCCAGCTTTGTTAGTACTTGAATGGGCGATTGAGTGACCATTGGTCGAATACTATGCCACTTAGAGCCAATTCAGCCCTCCCTTCTGTATGGATAGGTGAATGAGTATCAAGGTGGAAAGTTAGACTGAGGTGTCCTATCATTGAATTTCTTTGATCTTTGTACCTTGACCAAAAGATCTTTGATCTCAGGACCAAGTTTCTAAAGAAATGTGTAACCAGTGGTGGATTTAGCTATTGGCGTGGGGGGCGCAGTTCGCCCTCCGCATCCCTCTTGGTTATGTGCCGGCACCCCTCAGACCAGACCTGTGCTTGATGGACTGCCAGAAAATGGCACCCCTCTGGAAATGCTCTTAACCCCCCATGCAAACATTTCTGGAGCCGCCACTATGTGTAACCAAAGTGTGTTACAATGTTATCCTTACCTTTGGATCATTATTATTTCATCCCAGCAATGAAAAGCACCCAGTTATAATGCAAAATAAATTCTGTTGATTAAAAATAGTATCTGTGATGACTGTTATTGTTACAGTGTTAAGCAGCGCATTAATTTATTGCCTTTAATAATAGAAATATTTGTTTCGGTAACAATATTTGATTTCAACATCAGATGCTGTTAAGTGCTTTAATGCAGATTTGTAATTTACTGAACCTTCGGAAAGAAAGAACATCTGGGATAACTCTGTGCGTTTTTACTTCAGTGATCTTGGCTGATGGTTTTGCTTTTTGGAGACCAGAGACAGTCCTGCCAAGCTCATTACTGAGTAAACTCCAAAGTTGTTTGTAGTTCAGAAGAATATGGTGATAATGTGTTTCGTGTAATATTTTAAAATGCATCCAGTAGCCTTGCCATTAAATTTTATTTTCAACAAATGATGCGCAGGTTGAGTCTAATGTTTATTGGTAAATATATATTGGGATATTTACAAGTGGCAACTTCAGAAGGTCTCAATAATGTCGTTAGTGTCCAGTTGATGGATGCAGCTTGTTTATGACAAAGCAATGCTCAGAAACTTTGGGAATGGAGATGCAATAGTGGGCACACGCATATGCACACACACTTGCACACACACTGCTCTAATTATTATGAACTGTGTCCCCATTTGATAGGTGACATAGTAGTTATGTGGAAAAGCTGTACAAGGCACAGTAATGCCCTCTGAAAAGACCTCCACAAAGTTTGTACTAAATGCACATCATGGAAAGGCCTGCATGAACTTCCATGTTCCTGCTGCTTGAAAAAAGCAGAGGTGATCTAGGGCTAGCAGAAACAATAGCAAAATTCTTATTATTATTAATATCAAGACCTACTGTTATTTTTGTACAATGTAGAAAGAATATCTCAGAAAACGAAATTATATCTCTGGTGCTACTATATAATGACTAAGCATCAGTAATAAATGAAATGCTTGTTCAAGGTCCTCGTGCAATATATACAATGAGGTGCAAATAGTCTGTTTCTTAGTGAAATGGACTGCATGCATTTCCAGATGGTCTTTTAGGCAGTCTGTACAGGCAGTGTTGAGATGGCTGTCCTAGTGAAATGATATTAATTAGACATTCCTTGGAGCGGATGTTGGGTGGCAGAACATTCTTCCAGGTGAGGCTGTGGAATGTTAGTTCCATGAGTAGGTGGTACTTCTGCTGTGATTACCTGTAAAATGCACCGACTAAAGAAAAATGGGTTAACAGGCAGCTGTGCCATAGAACCAGCTGCAGACAAATCCTGCACTTCTTCCGTTGAGAGGATTTTTCTCGTTGAATTGTAGGTAGATCCAGTTGTTGAAAAGACTTCTGTATTGGATCCTTCTTGGATGGATTGAGTCTGAGATTTGTAATCGTAATTGTAAGCTTGAGATTTAAACTGCGACCAACAAAAGCTAAGTCACGAGAAGTGCTCAGTCAGAACAAAATCGATAGGCAGGAAGGGTTCGCTTCTAGGTTAAGATCCAAGAGTCAGGCAGATTCAGCAAGATTTTTGTTTTTTGAACCAGTTAGTCACTTGTCCGGGCTGTTAAGTCAGACACATTGGATCAGTTTTGTTGAACTTCTCGAAGCTGTCAGTCAGTCAACAGGCCGGCAGGCAGTGAATTGTCAACTGTAGTAAGTTCTGAGGTGTGATAATAAATGATAATAATCGTTCTTTTATGAATGAAGTTGATTGAAGCTCTATCTTTGGAGGTCCTTTAAGATACTGTATGATGCCAGTATTAATCTAATTAATCAAATGATTTGTTGTTCAGTAATGATCTAATCTTTTATAGGAATTTGTTGTCCCTGATTATCACTCTTACTTTAATCTAATCCAGCGATTTATTTTCTAGCCTCAGTCTGGTTGAATCTGATTGATTATTTGTGGTGGCTACAATAATTTTTATTAGGTTACATTGAGTGATTCGACATTACTGGACATGTCATCTCTGAAAGGTGTCTTTAGTGCAGTCCAATACATTACTGATTCTTTAAGGCCTTGAGTTGGCAGTTTTTTTCGTAATGATTTGATTATGTTTGTTGTAGATCCATTGATTAAAGTTTGTGGATTAAAAGATGCCGTTCTACAAGCCAAAGAAAAAATCATGAGCACACTCAATACAAAAGTAAGTTTTATGGCAAGGTTATATTTCCAGTTGGATGTTTCAAGTTTCTTTTGACTGCCTCTTTTAACTGACATTTGGTCTTTCAATTAAGTATGCATGGTTTTGATTACAGAGTTCACGAGTAAAGTCTTTGCTCATCTTAAACTAAATAAATTCAGACATATTCTATTTAAAAAACTATATAATATAGATTTATCTGAATAAAAGTTTTGCAAGGCTGACTGAAAATGGAGATAAAAAGAGTGAGAAGGATAGGTGCAATTGAATTCGGTAAAGATAATATTGGGTTCGGTAAAGATAATATTGGGTTCGCAGTCTGGAGCCAAAATCTTTCAGAGTGCTTTTACGGCTTTTAAATTGTGTTCAATGGAGAGTTGCATGTCAGTGTCAGGTTTAACTGGCCTTTGTTATCAGCTAATTAATTACCAATGGTGATATTTGATCTGGAGACTGGAAACTGGTGTTCAAAATCACCATGACGCCTTGGGGAGAGAAAGTTAAATTTCCCAGCCTGACCAGCCGACCCATTCTTCCCCACCCAATCACAGGCTCTGGTAATTGATGATGTAGGCAGCTGGTAGCTGTATCAGTTTCTCTACAATGCCTGGTTTGAAACTGGATGAGTGGTTTGCAGTTTCTCTGTTCGTAAGGAATACGTGTGCCATGTGGCCTCAATAATGTCAAGAATTGTGCAAAGCATAATTTGTGTATGCATGTGTGTGTGCATGTGTGTGTGTGTGCGCACGTGTGTGCGTGCGTGCTTGTGTGTGTGTGTGTTAGTATGTGCTGCTACTTGCTGCCTTCTTTACTGGATTGTAATTTACTTTGCAGTGCAATTCATATTACTACAATAGCGAGTTTATTATTATTAGTCTTAGTCACTGTGCTGTACAGGAATTATAGCTGGTTATTTATATAGCGCCTTTCAGGAACTTTTCAAAGGCAGAGTGAATGGGCAGCTGTAAAATTTTAGTGACTGCAAAACTGCTTGGCCGCTTGTTATAAATACTTCAAATTTTCGACACTTCTCCTTACAATGGCTGGGTATCAACAGAAAGTGTAGGTCAAACCTGGATTCACTGTTTCCCAAAAGCCTTGATCTTCATTTAGTGACAACCATAGAAGCAAAGAAGGTCAATCCTTTGAGCTACCCTGAAAAGGTGTTTTTGAGCATAAAGTATTAGCAATGATTTTTCTTTGCCATGGCATGTGAAAATGGATGGCCTCCTGATCTCCCACTGAGTATAGACTTGATGTACAAGTGTTTAGCCAAGTTCACTAGAGGACACTGGTAAACAGAAATTTTGTTGGTTCCAAATTTTGAGTTGGAAGTCCAACGTGCTAACCACTAGGTGACAGAGCTATCCATTCAAGACTTAATTATGGCTGGACAGACTTTCTTTCGTTCATGAGTTACACGCTATACACTTTGCCACAATTATCTATCCAACCCATAATGCGAACTCACCAACATTTCACCCCTTGCAATTTCTCCGCAGATCTTTCACTCAAAACTGAAAACACTTCTCTTCCACAAATCCTGGTTCAAATATCCAAATATCCTGGTTCTTCCGTCTTCTTCTCCTTATCTTGCTTTCCAGTTCAATTTCAAACACCATCCACTGTAGCCGTCTGACTGTCTGCCTGCCTGACTCTTGGATCTTGACCTGGAACCGACCCTTTGTGCCTATTGATTTTGTTTTGAATGAGTTCCTGTGAATAAGCTGGATACTGCGACTTGGCTTTCTTTGGTCACTGTAGAAATCTCGAGCCTACGATTACAATTTGCCAGTTTCATAATTTTCTGGGTTTAACCTCAAAGCATGAAAGTATCTACTGCTGTGCCATTACATATGACATAACAGCAAATGACCATCTGTTGATACCTTATGTTTTATGATAATAGCGCTATAGAAATTATTAGATTAGATTCAATCAGATAAGTTGCAGTAATACAAACTTGCTTCCCGGTCTGTTTCAGTTGTAACGTGTCTGTTTTCATTGTATGTGGGTTTTGCTTCTTTTACAAATTGTAGAGTCTGCGAGTCACTCTCAAGATGGAAGTGTCCCACACAGAGCACTCCCACGTTATTGGGAAAGGTGGGAACAACATACAGCGGGTGATGCAGGAAACAGATTGCCACATCCACTTTCCTGATTCAAATCGTAACAACCTTGGAGAAAAGAGCAATCAGGTCAGCTCACTCATCCATCCCTTGCTCACTTTTTGCTGCCAGAATATTGAAAAATTTACTGATACATCTTAGTATTTATCTGGAATAATATGCTACTTCTTTCAAATGTTCTTTTATGTAAGATTTTAAAAAGGAACTTTAACATGGGTGAACCAGCAAAAATATTTCAGGACACTGGAATTAGGTGAAAGGAGTCTTTGGCTCTGAATAGGGCACAGTTCCACATTACACTTTCCTTTGATCTTCAGATGGCCAGAAAAATTTTCAGACTCTTGGAAGTTGAACCAGTATGTCCTAGAATTTGCAATTTCTTCCATGTTCAAAGGATTGCTAAATTTATGTCTTTAGGGGAGTGTTGTAAGTGAGCATTTACCGTAGCTCATCTTCAACAACACAGAGAATTTCATAAATACTAGTTTTAAGTTATTATTTGCATTATAAAAACAGAAAACTCCTGCTATGTGGTGAATGTTTTTCTTTGCATGGTTAAACAGGTGTCAGTCACTGGACAGTGTCCATCTGTTGAAAGTGCTCGGGTTAGAATTCGGGTATGCTTCAGTTTATGACGTTCTTATGTTTACTGAAATTGATAATTGCAATTGTAATTATAATCAAGAATTTATATAGTGCCACTTCAAGAGAAACTCGTCAGAGACACTTCCAACCTGACAAAATAAAACCTCGATCGAACATGACGCTTTTCAAGTGCTTGTGGAAAACAGGCAAAGAGAGGCTAAGGAGTTCATGTTATAGTTTGCTAAGCAACAGTGGGCTGATCACAGCAAAGCTTCTATGCTGGGCTGTGGACATTCGAGATCCTTCTTGTTCTTGCAGCAGATAATTTTATGTATTAGCGTCACACAGTGGTCGTGTTAGCCTCAGCTAAACGTACTTTGCTGTTTAGACTTGATTAGTTATTTTTGTTGTCTTTCTCTTATTATACTAAGAAATTCTGAGTTTATAGATTAAATTGCAAACATGGCCCATAACTTTACTCTAGAATACACTACAGCACCTGTTTATGCCTAACATCTTTTCTTTGAATCGTAGATGCTCCTGCCAATTGTGATTTTGTTTGAGCTGCCCAGTTCTGCATCGCCACCCATGCATCTCGACAGTCCCTTAGCCGTGTTCCATCAGATTCAGCAGCGATATGGTGTCAGCATTGTTGCCAAGCAGCATCCGCAGCCAGGACATGGCTACGTACAAACTGTCATTGTGAGAGGGTCAGTCTGTAATGCAAAGTCAGTCGAAGAAGCAGCCGTTGTCCTTTTTGAAACTCTTACTGGCCAAGCAGGGGTAAGAATCTGTGAAATTAGCTTTACATTTGCATATGAACATATTTGGGTATTTATACACAGTATTAACCACTAATTTATTCTTCTGTAAATAGGCCAAGGTTACATTACAAGAACAATGACTCAATGCCATGTTGAAATGCTTGTGTCTGGGATTTTAATCGTGGCATAGTGCATGAAATTGGGAATTTGGTGTCAAGAGTGTTTAGTCTGTCGGTTAGTACTTCAATTCCAGAACCACACTTTCTCAAAGCATCTGAAGGCATTCAATAAATTCATGATGGTTTAGTTTATTCTGCATTAGAGCATTTAAATGATATTAAAGGCACTATGTCACATGTCTATGTTACTTGATTCATACCTGCCAGTAAAACGCAGTCTTAAGTACATTCAGTAATTATTGTTTTAAATGTTTTGCATTAGATAACTTTAATTGTTCTATTTGATTTTTGGCTTGTTTTTTATATTTGCCAATCTCCACTTTCTCGGATGCACTTCAGAACTGGTTCTCACTTTTAAGATTGCCCTTATTGTGGAAGATGACATAAACTCGGATTGTTAGAAATCCTGGCAATGAAACTGAGCAAAGACTGCAAGTGTAAAGCTGGCTATGGATTTTGTTCTAGACGTCATTTTCTGTGACACTTCTGATGGAAATTGCACCATCCCATCACTCAGTGATAATTGGTTACGATGGATCAAACATCAAACAAGTCATTCGGCGTACTGGGGCAACCGTCTACTTTCCCGACACAGTGTCTGTTAATTCACCACGCAGCACGCTTTACATCACTGGGGCCATTCCAAATGTTTTCCATGCACGACAGGAACTGATGGTTGGTCATTCCTTCTATTGTCTTAGCGTAACAAATGTACAAGATTGGAGTTTATGTGTTTTTAGTTAACTGCACAAGGTGCAAATGCATTTTCAGTTATTGCATTGTTGATTCAGCTGATGAAGAACTGAAATCCTAACATATCATATTCCTTCTTACTCTTAGGCTGACTGCTATGTCATAGGAACTGACTTTCCTGATGTTACACGATGTTTTTTGCCACTGACTGATATTCTTTGCACTGGATTACCTGCACAGTCATCAGACTCCCTTCCCTTGAGCAGTCAGTTGTAAACCATGTTAGCCAAGTACTTGTGACACGAAGTTCATGGCAGAATGGATAGCAGGCCATTTGCCTATTCTTCCGAGAACTAGAGGGCACCAATGTGAATGTTTAAACAGGGGTGTTAATGTTGTAATTGTATGGTTTTTGTTTCTCTTCAGGGTTGGTTACCAGTGGTGTTGATGTTTGATGTAAAAGAAGACAATGACATTGAACCAAGTAAGAAAACCTATTTGCATGTTGTAGCATTCTATCATTCCCTTCCTTTGCCCATTTCTTTCACAGCTTCTTTAGTGGTTAAAGCTTGAGACTGGACAAGGGTTTTATTATTTGGTAATGAGGCAAAAACAACCTGGCCCTTGCAGGCTTCATTTAATTTAGCGCTGATGAATAAGCTAGTCTGCCTGAATGCAGTTTTTGTGTGGCTGCTGCTGAGAAGTTTTGGAGATTTACGTTTACATGCACAAAACATGATTTCCAGGAAGAAATTACCCAGGAACAAATGTTCGAAAGAGAAAAATCACAGTGGCAGAGTGAAATGATTATTAACAAAGTGGAAAAGTGTTAGATTGAGCCAATATTAATAAGTGTTGGAAGAAATCTTTTGAAATTAGTTATATAGTTATTGCTGTCTTCTAATTTTATGCAAAATTAAGCAGTATTGTACTGCTCAGTTAGGCTGTGATGTTTACAGTCATTTCATTCAGTGGCATGTCATGCCAGCTGATTCTGATTGAAGTATAAACAATCAATATTTAAAGCTAAGAAAGTAGTTACCGAAGGACTCAAGACGGATACATCTGAAATCAAACCCAGAATTTTAGCAAAATGTCTGTCAGGAAAGTAAAATTCTCTTTGGTTGTATCATCCTCTGTAAAGCTGTTTCTGGATATCATAGGTCAGATAACACAACTAATGGAACAGTTGGATGTCTTCATCAGTCTAAAACCTAAAGCCAAGCAACCACTTAAGGTAAGAGGAGCTGCAATCAGGGTAGCTTTTATTGCCTGTATCTTAATGGTGAGAAAAAGGAAAATTTTTCATATCCTATTTAGAGGAAAACTAGAGAATGAAATTTGGAGCATGTAATTAATGTAGTGCTTTAGCAAATTTAATTAGATCAATAAAATTAAATGTTAATAGTTTAGTAGAAATTACATTGGTAGATGAAAAAGCAATAGATTTTTTTTGTAGTAATGGAACTTGTGAGGGAAAACTTTCCTGTCGTTGAATATCTGTTCTCTTACAACTTTAACTCTTGTCTTTAGTGAAAGCTGAACAGTTTTCATGCTGATTATCATGTGATTATTATATGTACGCCAGTTATCAAAGTAGCAGGATCTTCATAGTTTTATTTTGCAGTACTTGCATTATGTTTTCAATTGGCTTTGTTTGCTTTGTGTTTCTTTTTTTTAGTCTGTGATAGTAAAAAGTACGGAGCGTAACATCAGCAACGTGTATGAGGCAAGGAGGTTACTACTGTCACTGATGTCTGAGAGACAGTCTTCTTCGTCTTTGTCATCAAATGCGTTCCTCTCTCTGACGACCAGCATAAAGCCTTCAGTGGTATCAAGGACTAACTTGAGCAACAGTGAGCCAACAAATGAATCAACATGTCCCATTACTATATTAAGCATATTATCATGACCCACTTTACCTATGTTAAGTTCTGTATGTTCTTCCTTCAGCTGCGTTTGGTGGTTCTTTACCTTCTGGCAGTGTACCGATACTGTACTGATACTGGCCAGTTATTGTTTTGTTGAGCTTTTTGGGCCGTTAGAGGACAGCTGAATGAACTTCATGCTGTGAGAGAGTTCCATAGTTTATTTCAAGTACCGATATAATTTTTGGAGTTCATTCATAATTATTCACTGTTTCATAAGATTGTATGATTTGAATGATTGGTAATAATAGGTGTGTGAAATTTCTTATTTGAAGGTGTTCCTAGTTCACCTATCTATCAGTTGCCTTTCTCAACTGCCGCAGCTAACAGGAGTCCCATGCGTTCACCCGCGGTCCTTCCAAGTTACATCTCCTCTTCAGGTAATGGTTTCCAAGTGATTTTTGTGAAGATATTATTATAGGGTAATGAGTCAACTATAGTAATTCACTTCTCATTAGTGTCAATAAGAGAGATATACAGAAACTACAATTGGTTCGGAATTCCTGGGCCAGAGCTATAACAACGATTCCCAGATATCAACATATTGCTATTACAGGCTGGCCATTGAGAAGAGAATTCAGTTTAAAATCTGCCTTATAGTTCATTAGGTATTACATTGAAATCATCCAACCTTCCTCTGCTTAACATTTTATCAGATCAGTAAACACTGCACTTGATTAATAGACACTTGATTCGTGTGCCTTGCACTAGGATGGTGTTAGGCTGTTTGGGATTCTGGGTGGTTGGTTTGAAGCCTTAGAATTTATTCCCCATTTATGTCCATTCTGGCAATTCCTTAATAGTCGTTTGGGCCCAAACTTAAGACATTTACTTGCTTACCAACTGACCTGTTGGATTTCGGCTGCATTTCTCCACTGAATTACGATGTTTTTGCTACAGTTTTAGTTGAAGCGATAATCAATTAATGCCTTTTGATCTATGAAACTGGTGCTAATGAAGTCATCTGATTAGATTATATTAAATTGGAATAGTTTTAACAGTGAAGTAAGATTTATTGAATGCCATATTATCACTGTTACCAGAGGAATAAAAATATGCCATATTAGGGATTTTCTTCTGTTAAATTTCCTAATTGAATTCAATAACTCTGAAGAAACCATTTTTGCAAAACAAATGAAGTAAAAGTTGATTTAGTTTGCCAGTCTGCCTAGCTTTAGATCAACATTTCCAACTGATTGCCTCAAAGTTTGTAATAGTGTGAAAGATTTATGCAGGCATCTAACGATTGGGACAAATGCATTCCGTTTAGAAATGGTCTGAGCCACATCTCAGAAATATGCAGCTGTACTGGCAAGACATACTTTTCATATGTGTTTCTTTTGCTAGGTTTCCGACCAATGATCATTCTGCCATCTGTCCAGAGCTACCACCTACCAGTGGCATATACGTCCACTCCTTGTCTGCCTGGAGGAGCTAACTTCCCAGGGACAGTGAAAGTGCCACCAAGTGGGAGTCTGCTTCCCGTTCCGAGCATAACAAGTGCTTCCGTTGTTTCCAGTCAGCAAGTTCTGCAACAGGGTTGAGTCTTTATATATGTTGAATCAAACTTCATTTTTCATTTGTAAACTAAGGCCATAAGTTTTATTTAATCAAGACATCTTTTTGTTTATTTTTTAATTACCGTATTTTCTGGACTATATGTCATGGTTTTTACTTGAAATTCTAGTGATGCATCTTTTTGAAAGGGGTGACTCACACATGAACTTTTCACAATTTGTTAACTACCCTGCAGTACAAAAAAGATGAATAGAAAGGAAAGATATTAAAATGTGTTCTCTCTGCTAAGTGTGACCGATTTGAGAATTGTCCGGTTAAATATTAGACTCTAAATGCTGTTTTAAGTTAGTGTAAGATTTATGTAAGTCTCAATGTGGGTAGAAAGCCGAAAGATGTAAACTGTGCGATGTGGAAGAACTTGCAGTAGTCTGCTGCCAGACAGTAGTGTGCAATTACAAATTGGAAGTGCACAAAGGCCACATTGCAATGTAGTTAAGGGCCAAATGATTGTGATTTAATGCCAGACAATTTATGTTTCTGCCGACATTGATATCTCCTGTTTGAACGGCCTGCACCCAACTGCCTTGGGATACCACGCTGTTCTAACCTGATAGTACGTTGAAGCCATACATGAACAGTTCATCTACAGTACTGCAATTTTTAAAATGTGCCATTATTGCATCAGCATCTGAAAGAAAGGTTTGACTTGCTGTCCAGAAAATATGGCATATGAAATATAAGTTATCGCTGCATGTTGGTGAATGATAAGCATATTGAGCCTGACTGGGAAGTCTAGATGGGAATGATAAAACTTAAACGATTTGGGAGCTTGTTAAAGAAATTGGTGTAATAAATAAGTACTGATATAATCACTGACACAGGAATAAGTTGTAAAATCAGGATGGAATTCTAAATTTATATCTGTGGAGGCACTGTGTAAATACTGTGTTACGTCACTGGTTGTTTTGCAATGACCTTATCCAAAATACAATACTTTGAAGATACCAAATAGAATATAATTTCCCATATATGCCTAAATAAAGTACTTACTGAGTAGTCGGGATATACTAATTCTCAGTAAACAAAAGAGTTGTACAGGACTTGATTAACAGTCTATTGTTGTTTTTATGTGTTCTTCAGATTCACATGACAGTAGCTCAACGAATAAACTTGCCACAAGCCTTTCGTGGTCTTCTGGTTTGTCGTTGGCTGACAAATCTGAGAACATGATCCATTCAAACACTGTGCTTTCGCCAAACAAATCTGCCGGCAATGAAATCATTGACTCTTCCTTGAAGCCGCACAGTGCCTCGACATTTGATGATACATCAAGTTTCTTTAGCAGTAACCCAGAGAAAGGACATGTAGTAAACCCAAACAGTTTTGGTAGTTTCAAATTTTATATACTTGCATTCTTTTGTAAAGCATCATTTTAGTTTATCTAAGGCTTGTCTTCAAAACAACTGAAGACAAGGTCTTTTTCAGCTACTTACGGTTTGGAAGTGAATTCATTAAATTAATATGGTTATATGATGGCCAATAATGATATGTATGATCATCGTGTTATATCATGTCATGATCATTATCGTCATCGTCATTGTCTTCATGAAAGCTGCCTTTTATAATAAGTGTTTTGATATTCTGATAGAAGTATTCATAATACAGAATTGTCAGTATATGTAAAATTGAATATGGATCATGTTGAAGCTGTTCATAACAATGTTTATCACACACTGCTGAGGTATTGATGGTTGTCTTCATTAATTGTGTTGATAGTGGTGAAAACAATTACTAGCACTATTCTGACATTTGGCTTGGCATTCATCAACTACATTAGAATCAGTACCCAATGACTGATATGCATCAACTGTTAATCACTTATGGGAATTCATTGGTTGGTCTATGTGTCTGCATGAGACTGCCAGACTTCCTCAACATGAACATCATTCGGATATGCTTGATGAACATTTAAAACTGACACCAGTAAGATTAGGAAAAAATGCTCTTTGAGGTATTTAGAGGTGCTATAACAATGCCCAGGTACATACATGCATACATAGATGCATATATGTTGGTATTGGTGATGGTTTTATGTGTTTGATGTTGAGCTTTAGCTCTGCATTTGCCATGATTTCACGTTGATCACGTGTTTCAGATGTCTCGACGATGTCAGTGAACACAGATTCACTATTGAAACTCTGCCTTCAGAATTCTGCAACATATTCAAATACCACCGGCCAGCCACGGAACCATGCCGTTTCTCCTCAGATTTCCACCAGTCAACCATCTCTACCACTTTACCGGGGTGCTGACATTAGTAACAACCTCTCATTGTTTGGGAGTGGACAAAGTCTGCAGAGCAGGACTGCTTCTGTGTTCTGTGAAATTGACCCAGAGGCACCTGACACGTGTCAGCGTGAACCTTCCTCTCCAGCATCCAGAAGATTTGGTCAGCTGTCTTCACCCAGCCAACCGAATCCTCATTTTTCAGATGACTCCAGAGACCTTTTATTACAGTAGGCTCATGGCTTCTATGTCAGATATGGTAAAGTATGTATAAATTTATTACTGATAGATGTTTCATCATAATGTGCCCTCTCATTCATCCCCTAGCTGAAAGTTGTACATTGATCTAGTATCATACAGGACAGATTGCTGTTGGGTTTGCCTGTTGTCTCTGTATCTTGATGATACAAAGTGATGATACACCTGATGATACAAGGATAATATATCATTCAACCAGTCAGTCACTTGATTTACGTCTCTTTAAGTTCTAATTGTTCTCGAAGTCTTGGCGGCCCATTAGAGTGAGATTTTGGTACCAGTGGCTTCTTTAAAGTGTTGGGACTTTTGATATCTATATTGTAGTTCAGGTTAGGCTTGGGCTTTTGAAGAATTTTAATTCTAACATCTGGATTGTGCAGTTTGGACGGAATTTAACTTCACTAGCTTACTTTGTTCTGTAAGACAATTACAGCATCATAATGCTGTTTCCTAGTGATGCTTCTATGGACATTATGATGTATACTGTGTTTACATTATACCACACCAGTCCTACCAGTACATACTCGTCCAGTTGTGTCAGCTGCTGTGTTGACCATTAAGATAGCGAACATCCCTTGTTTTTATATCCAGTTGCTGCCCTTCCCAGTTAACCAGTGCCATGCACAGACATTCAGCTGCTCAGTAGTGCCAGTTTGGATCTACCAGAACTACATGGCTTCTACCTACTGGCTCGTTGTCATTTGTCCGCACATGCATTCTTAGCGCGCCTGCTAGGGCGAGTCGAACCCAACACAAGCCTCAATGTGATTCACTGACATCCCTCACCTTCTGGTCCCTCAATGTGCACAGTGCCATTGACAAAGGCGCAGTCATTCTCTTTGATCAAATTGAATCAGTTAGACATACTTGGTGTCTATGAGACTTGGTCTCTGCTGAAGATCTCAATGTCATAAAGTTTGACATGGCTCTGCCAGTGTACATGACCAGACATGCCAACTATTCCACCCCCGGACGAATGGGCCAAAATAGCGGTATGGCAATCATCTGCTATGAGGCACTCACCGTCAGAACTCATCCACTTATTCTTGTGTATCTTGGTAATGTCAGAGTGCTAAGACATACGTTACATCAGACTTATTACAGATGTAAGTTTTGGCTAAGTTGATTAAAGGAACCACTTGTTTTTTGTATTTTCAGTACTAGCCAGAGTGTCCCGTATGAACTATGTGACCCAAGCAAAGCACCGGGACGTGGCCGCCCCAAAAAGTCCATCTGTTCTCTGTTGACCACCGATGACCTCTTTGCTGATTTTGATTATGAAGAGAAGAAGCTGTCTGCAACACGAGGCTAGTTCCTTTCCTTTTGAAATTTTTCACTGACTGCACACAACTAATTGTGTTTATGGAACTCTGTTATAGATGGTATGTACCACAGTGAATGAAAGGACTGGTTTCCTAGTAAAGTAAGGTAAAAAATTTAAATTAACTCTTAAGCCTGTTGAAAAATTCAAAATATTGATGTACATTCTTTAACAGAGAGATGTCATTAAATGAAATAATATCATTGAAGATAAGAAGCCTATCTCTGTCATGAAGTCACCATTTGAATACTGAACATGACAGTAATAAATGGAGCAAGTTGCCTTAATTTTTAAGCATCAGCTACTGTTTGCTGAACTTGTTGTTTTCAGCAATGCAGCAGAAGCCACTTGGTGACTCTCGGATACCAACTGACTGCTGGTCTGGCCTCTACTTCTCTAAGTCCATGCCGGACTCGGCACTCTGTGATAAACTGAGCCAGAACATTTTTCGTTATCGTGGATTGGCGATGTCTGCAGCAAATGAGGTAAATCAGTCAGTTTATTCTGTTTCCCAGACATTATTGTATCATATTGATTAAAAGCAGCTAGATACTCACAAAGAATATGTTGATATTCACTAAGAATATCTAGCTGCTGCTAATATACAGGCAGTTTTCAATTTATTGCATATTCACTACACCATTGTGTTTGTCAATTGCTCTTCCAAGTTGTAAATGATTGGACTTCAAAACGTCGACTTGCCCTGTTTAATTCGAGTAAAGACACAGTGTTTGATTTTCTAAATTATGATTAAGATGAACAATTCAATCACTACAGTACTTGAGTCGTCACAGTTTCTAAATGCAAGAATTTATCAACTATACTTGAACTCAGACTTTCAGCTTAGCACATGCCAGACCAGTGCTAGAACATTTTGCACTGCCTTACAAAACATTTGCGTCTGCTTATATAGGCCCTTTCCTGCCAAGACAGCAGCCTAGTGGAAACTGGTCTAGATCAGCCTCTCAATATTGCGCAATCGTGGGTTTCCAAAATCCCGCTGACTCATCACAACATAGGCCGCACTAGCACCCACATGATAAAATATGCGTCAGCAATAATTACTACTGATGTCAGCCCACCTGCTCACAGGGCTCTGCGTCCAATCACATCACTCCCCACCATGTGTCTGGCCTAAACACATGATCAGCGCTTGCAAGAACAAATCAATAACAGTTCTCTAAACACTTTAAATTAAGTTACTGGAATATTCTATTTGCAGTTTTTCTTATATTCTGTGATTACTTTTAATTAGAACAATGACTCTGGAATGGTAGACACCTCGTGGAAATCTTATGACTGCAGCACAGTTAATCCGTCACTTGCAACCTTTCAATGCAGTAGAGTGCCTGATGGACATTCCTATGGGAGTCCAAGTGACTTGAACAATATGGCAGCAGGACTGGCATGTTCCAAGGACTATTCAGGAGAAAAGCCTAGCCGTGAGTCATTTTGTCTTGTTTGATGTTATTTTTTAGTTATTAATATTAAATTCATTATTATTGTTATTATTATTTGTTACTATTTGTTATTAAGTTGTTATTTCCTGCTGTTACTTAAACTTGCAACTGCCAGTACTATGGGCCTGGTTAGCTTCTTGGTTAAAATGTACGTCAAGGTATCTCTGTGTGAGAATGCTGGTTTGCATGCTGATTGGAGATTTTAATCTCAGGCCAGCACAGTCTGTACATGGGGACATTAAATTATGTGCCACCCATTCAGACGGGCAGCAGTGGTGAAGGATCTTGCCCGATCAATTCACTGAAAAATGAGCAGGATTGAGGCCATACAGTCATTATATAAAACCATGTACATTTATATTTACATTAGTTGTAAAAGAGACCTTTTTATGCATTTAATAAGAGGCTATGGAAGGGATTGACTACACAAATGGCTTATGACATCCACACTTTATAACCCTGAAATTTAAAGTATCATTCCAACAAAACGTCTGCATCAGTACCCTTTTGCCCTTGTGCCATCAAATGATGGTATATGTTAACGGAATGATATGCAAAACAGCCAAAAATGGCCCTGCAGCGTGGTGTAAACCTGCACACACAATGACCTAGAAATCAAAAGTAATAAAGAATTCACTAGATGAGATGACAGGGACAGCACAGACCTCTTGCTGTTGGAATAAATCAGTGTACTTCCCAGTCCCAGTTTACTGAACAGTTCCATAAGGTCACATGGCTTTCTCTATGATTTTCTTCATTTACAACTGACAGATTTAGTTTGCATGTTGTATTAATGAGGGCTATGATGATGGTCTTTAAATACTTCACTGGTACTTGTAAATGCTTTGTTGAAACTATTGTTGTTACTATAGAGATGAAAGTTGACACTCGTGCTTTCAACACTCCATTGTCTACACTATCCGAAATCTGGCAGCCGAAAGCCAAGGAAAGTGACCTGCCTCAGTCATGTGACCTCGCAGAACTGTTCAGTAAACTGGGACTGGGAAAGTATACTGATCTATTCCAACAGCAAGAGGTCTGTCCCTGTCATCTTGTCTCATCTCATCTAGTGAATTCTTTATTTCTAGTAATTTATGTATCGTTGTATGTGCAGGTTTAAACCATGCTGCAGGGCCATTTTTGGCTGTTTTGCATATCATTCAGTTAGCACATACCATCATTTGGTGGCATAAGGGCAAAAGGGTACTGATGCAGAAGTTTTGTTGCAATGATTCTTTACTTCTTTACCCTGTGGCATGCTGTGAGTTTTGGAACTAATGTCATGCAAGTCATTTAAGAAGGTTACCCAGGAATTGTATTTTTTTCTCTTTGTGCATGGAGGAAAGATCAGACAACCAAATGCCATGTGATAATCTTATACTATCTGATTAAAATGACTAGGCAATTTCTGTTTCATATAAGTTGTTGTTGGGAATTTATCTTCAAAGCTCAGAATTACATCACAAACATGACAATATAACACTGTTCTTTGCCACCTTAAAAGATCCTTAAAAATGCCTTTTGTTCATGCATTGTATAGTATACCAGTATGTATATTGTGTTCAATTTAAAGAATATAAAAGACTTATATGAACTACTCATGCTGTTTCAAATCCATAAGATTTCAATGTTAAGAATGCACACTAATAATAACATATCAACTATTTATATGACATTCCAGTAATATTGCTGTAATTGTGCATATAATTATAACAGACTGTGTCAGTTTGTCTTCTTAATTTGTGTAAATTAACAACTACAGTGAAGTCTCATTTATGTGCTGTTGTTGGGAGCTAAAATTACTTTGTGTTAATGTACCACGGGTTAAGAGGTCATGCTGAAATACAGTATTGTATGTTTTATGTAAGTGTTAGTGTGGTTAGAAAGCTCAAAGACAGGCTATATGATATGAAGTCTGATATGAAGGCATTTGCCATGTAGACTGCTACCAGAAGATTTTGTGTAATTACTTTGAAAGGCCGCATTGCTACCTTGTTAAGGGCAAAAGTGCCAGACAATTTGTGTTTCTGGCAACACTAACATCGACTGTTTCCAGACATTATTTTAAAGTAAGTCCGAACAGTTGGAGTGCCAAGCCTGTCGGTAAACAGCTGTTGTAACCTTGGCTGAGAGAGCAAGCAGCTAAGGTCCTGTCTGCGGCAGAGCTGGGCTGCTGGGTTTGGGGAGGGGAGACATGTGCAGCCACCGGGTATATTAACTTCACCTGCTTTGGAACTGTGCTGCCTCTGCAGGGCTAAAACCAGCTGTTGCTGTCCATTGAGACAGCTGTTACAGCTGACACAGACCGACCTATATAAAGACAATGAGACTGAATTCAGCCACTGCAGTGGTGCTGCATGTTTATTGATTGTACCATGCACTAACTCATCTCACATGTTAATTAGGTATAGGCCATAATGCAACCTCACATTAAGCAGATTTGTGTGTAAATGGGTCGCACGTAAATGAGACCCCACTGTAACGGTATTTGTTAAAATTTTGCAGATTGATTTATCGACGTTCCTAACACTGACAGAAAATGACCTCAAAGAACTGGGAATTTGCACATTTGGAGCACGGCGGAAGATGCTGCTTGCCATTGCTGGTGAGTTTCTCAGCAAGCCTTATTAGCATCAGAAACCTAAGTAGCAAAATGACAACTGATTTTGTGACAATACAAATAACAATTTATAGCCAAAGGGTTGACAGGGTTGTGGTTCGTGCTTTTGTGTGGCTGTATGTTTTTGAGAAGCTGAACCAATAACTGCAGAAATTCAAAATGCATAACTCCAAATTTCTAAACTCCTAAAATATAAAAAGAGAAACATCCCAAATAAGAAGCTGAAAATGTAAGATTGAAATGATGAATATATTCAGGACAAGAAGCTCCTCTGTTCTGCAAATTGTGCAGACGTTACAGGAATGATGATTATCAGCCATCCTGTTAATGTCTAACTACTGCTGCTCATTCAGAAAGTATAAAGATTCTGTCCCTAGTGGTGTAATCATGCAAGCCTAGCCATGCTTATGATGTGGCCTTATCCTGTACATTCTTACAAGTTGCACGGAGCCGATATCTCACTGGATTCAGATCTTTCATGCAATAATATATTTTTGACTAAATATTTTGTCATTCTTTTCAAATTCAGATCATAATGAAAGACGATGCTTTATTCCACCTCCACCTGGTTTACCTAATCCATTTCGAGATCCGAATTTGCCTCGACATCATGATGCTGGAAGTCAAAGTGGTCGATGGTAGCTGGAAACACTACTCCAAACAGTACCTTGTCAACAATACCGCATTTTCATGCATATAACCCACTCACGCATATATCCCGCAGAAATTAGGAAAATATGTAGACAAGTTTGGTGTAGCCTACATATGTAGACATGCATATGTAGCCTACATGCATATATACCCCAAAGGCCCGCACAAACCATAGAGGAATAGGCTGCAAGCGCTAACCCACGTCTTAAAATGTCTGAACCAGTACACACCATTTATTTTTAAGCTGATGCCTGTGCTTAGCTTTTAAGTAGCGCTTTAGAAATTTCGAGTTTACGATTACGGTTACGAAAGTTTTAAATGCCAGCGCATACCAAAATAACCTACAGAGGGGTGTGGGTTTTGTAAAATCTTTCTTAACCCGCAGGATATATGCGTGAAAAAATTTGGTACATGTGCCTAGTAATTTATTGTTAAATCCTGTGCATTTGAAAATAGTACCACTACATACGAGTACTTGGTACTAGTGTTCATTGTTAAAATACCCATATGTGTATGACAGAGACTTATTCTAACTGTTCGTAGCTTATCTTGTATCTCACAAAGCAGTCACTCCAAATATTATAATACATTTATTATGTTTATGTTAAAACATACCTCACATACATGCACCCTAAACGGATGATAGTCTTGAAACATCACTTCTTTACCAGTTCTCCTACTTCTGATTCTAACTTTACTAAAACTAAATTATTTCTAGAAGAATTTCTTTCTTGCTTCTAGGCAAAATTACAAAAAGTGTTTGTAAATTTTGCCTACAAACTAAAACTTATGCAATATCACAAACCATTGATGCCATATATGTTCAGCATATGTACATATAAACCGAAAATCAAAAATTTAGTGGTCATTGTAAGGTAATGTGTGTCTGCTAGCTGACCGTAAAGTCTTATTCATCATAATTGTGACAGAGTTCTGACTTTTGGACTTGAATAAAGGGAAGCATAAAGGAGTTGTATAAATGTTTGGCGTTTGTGGTTGGAAATTGTCTTGATGTTTGTGACCGTGCCTGAGAAAATCCTCATAAAGTCGGAGATACTGCACTGGATTGGACTGAATTGCTGAATAATTAGGTGAAAACTGCATGTTTCAATCACAGGCTTATAATTTTTAAGATGTATGTCTCTTCATGGCTACTTTTGAGAAATTGTGAGTTGAAGGTTTACCGTAACTATGACCTGACACCTAATCTGTGCCTAAGGGTCATGAATGTTTTTGTATATAGTAACTTAGAGCATATGAATATGTTTCTGAGGCTGCCTTCAAGTGAAATTTCGATAAACCTAAGTTAGTAAAAAATATCTACAAGACTTGGTCATTTGCACAAAAATCGATGCACATGACTTCAAATAAATTAGGGCAACAAAGTGACATTTGAAATTAAGTGTTTTTGCAGGGCATTGTAATACAATTGAATATAAAAATACTTAGCGGGCAATACTCTGTATAAGGACTTATAGTCTGATAGCTAACACAAAGAACTCATTTTGACCCTTATGAGCGCATATGTCACTAAGTAACTATTCCGACAATGTGAGGGTTTTCTTGGGCACAGTCATATTTGTACATTATAAAATGTGTAAATTATGTATTTAATCAGATGTCAGACAGTGTTACGTAAGAGAGCTCTTTATCTGGTGCTGTCTGAATGTTACCATTACATTGTGTTACAATAGTCTTATAATTGATATGCTGGACTCTCTATAGTATACAGACGTCAGAGGTTCAATCCCTGCTATGGCAGAAGGATTTTGAAATGTCCATTTTACATGCACTGCAGCTAAAACAGGAATAAGGTAGATAAAAGACTGACAACCATCCTTACTTATAAGTCAAGGTTGAGAAAATTGGGAATAAATTTTAGTCACTGCCAAATTCAGTTCAACAATCCTGTTATTATCTAATAAGTTTTATTAACTGACTCAGGTTTTTCATGATGATTTTTTCTATTATTATTAAGCTGCCTTTAAGACCTGCAGGTGGTCTGTGCCTCGTAACTGAAGGGTCGTGGGTTCGAATCTGCCTCAAACCACTGCATAGTGACCTTGGACAAGTTGATCACCCACAATTGTCTGTGAAGAAGGCAGCGGGAAACCACCTCACTCATCTCATCCCTGGGTGGCATAAAGCCAATGACCTGCCTTCAGGCAGAGAACTCATCATCATCATTATCAATATAAAGACCTGTAGGGTGACTTCTACTGTAACTGCAGCTCATCGTATTTGTTATCTTTTTAACGTAATGAGCTGATTCAAATCAACATGAACTATGAGATGATTTGTCATTGGCAACTAGTTTTATGTTTGTCTTTTGCACATTCTACTTTAATGTTTTCTGAATGCATGACAGAATACGTTTCAGAATTTACATGCCTGTAGTTTCTCATTTGAGCTCATGTTACTAAAATTAGCGTTTTTCATCTATTGATTTTTAAAGCTTTTTATATCAGCTTAGTTAAAACATGGTATTACCTACGGATATTGCTACCCATACAACCACTTTTGCTACTACTGCTGCCACCATCTGGGGACTGATGTTTTACTGACAGGCAGATAGCATTGTATCGGTGATTGGTAAGAAAGTCAGACTTTGCTGTGGTACATTTAAACCGGTTAGTTTTAATTTTAATGTTGTCGATGGCATTTTAGCATTGACTTCTTGACTTTGAAATTTGTTGTCAACTACATACCGGTAATTGTGTCAGGATTTCACTCTAAGTAATATTTTCTCTGCATTGTCAAAACTGTATTTTATACTCATAGATAAATAAAAGTGTCCTAAAAGGCAACAAAATGCTGTGTATTATATTACTTCGAAAACCACGCAAACATACATACATCCACAGCATTCACAGAGCATCCCTTCAACTTCACAACACTTTATGCTGGCTTAGTGAAGTTAAGTAGCATTGGGTTCGGTAAATGTTGGATGGGTGACAATCCAAGGACTACCATAGCATAGCCAACTCAGCTGTGCAGCCTGTTTGGGTGGGTATAAGGGTACCAATGTAAGTTTTGAGGTTACACAGGTCTGTTGTTGTTTCGTTGCTATAGTTATGCTCGTGCTTGATCCAGAGGTGCTTGGGACCCTGTTTCTTACAAGTTCCTTTACAGGAGTGTAAACCAGCAAGTTACCTTCAACTTTTTCCTTTACATCTACTGGGAAGCATGTGCCGTCCAACCTTGGCAAAGAAGTGATTAAAAGTGTTTCCAGCACATTAGCAGAATTGATCCTTGAAACTACCACAGACTAGCAACTAACATAAGTGTTAGTAAAACATTTAAAGCTGTAGCAGAACTAGGTGCCTGCAAATGTGGGAGGCCAGGCCCAATTCTGTAAGCAAGTGGGCTCGCTCATAACCTGATAAAGTATGAAAAGGGCCCATTTGAATAATCTGCAGGGTCCTGAAAATTTGAAGTTATGATATATAGTTGCATTGGGGTTTATATGGTGTCTGTTGACCTTCAAACCCAATTATTCAGCTTTGTGAAAACCTTTGGTATTAGTCCAAGTTATAGATTTTGAAGTCAGAATATTAAAAAGTGTAAAAAAATAAAATATTTGGTGCTAAACATAAAAACAACTTTATATAGTTTTTTTCGATTTTACTTTCTTCAGACGTCAATGTAGCATGAACAGATGTACCACTTGCAAATGTGCCATACCTGTGCAGATGGTTGAATGCACAAAACCGCTGCACAGGTGGCACTCATCAGGTCGCGCATTCCACAAACCGTGATTTTCTGCGAGACCATCAATATATGCATCAGAGATCAATATGTTGCACGCCACGTTGATAGCAACAATCTAGTAGCAATACACTGCATAACAAAAAACTGCAGGTACTAGCAAAGATTCAGCCAAAGCACAGATAACAAAGGCATTATGTATACAGCAAGTAGAACATTATGTTGCAAACTGTTACAAAATGTCAGTGATAAATGTTGCACTAGGTCCTTTTTCACAACACACAGTCAATTCTTGACAAAATCAAGATCAGCCCAATGACACACCGATGTTTCCAATACTTGATATGAATATGCACTAAGCTTTATGCATATGTATAAGAACTAATTTTATTTTAAAGGCTTATAATTCGTGACATATAAAGAAAGCATGTAAGTTTTATGAAGAAAATAGATTTAAAATAAGAGATCTAAGGATGTCTTTACATTTAAAGTTGGACTATCTGCTAGGCTACCTAAAAATACCTTTTAGTTTGCGTTCAAATACCAATTAGGCTGAATGGAGAAAGTAGTAAGATGGTTTAAGTAACAGCTGCTTGGCAAACAGGTCGGTTTCTATTTTCTGCTGATTTCTTCAGGAGCCATCAGCAGCTGCTTTATATCTGGAATCAGATCTTCTACTGAATACGTTTCACTGAAGCGCATGACTGGAATTCCCTGGCGATCGATAAGAAACTTCTCAAAATTCCAGCGGATGTCAGTGGACTTCAAGTTCTCATAGAACAGCCTGTCCTTCTGGGCAAAGAATTGTGTGGGGCTCGGACAAAAGGCCTATAAAACAACAAAAACAGCCTAACATCATAAAATTAAACCAGCTATTAATTATAATTTAGCAGCCATGTTCCCATGCTAGCTCCAAAGGAGGTTTTGGGCAACAGTTCTTTGAGTTTTGCTCCATGCTTCCATGGAGTTTAGTAGTCCACTGTACAGGTTATAAAAAGGTGCTATATTAATGTCCAGATCCATCCATCCAGATGGGAGCCGTAGCAGGCCATGCTGGTCAGTCCCTCACTGACTTCAAGGCATGGCCTTCTGAATTCACCCTAGCCCATTGATCCATCCATACATACATTCACACACACACACACATGCATATCCATCCACCCATTAATCCATTTCATCTATCCATTCATCAAATATCACTTTATCCACCCACCCATCTATCTATACATCCATCCAAATCACCCATATATCCAATTCATCTATCCAATTATACATGCATTCATTTAATCTATCCATCCAACTCATATATCGTCCACTCATTCATATCCATTTATCATTCACAATCACCTATATGTTTACAACGTATTTGCTTGATTACTTGCCTAGTGAGATGCTGCAATCTGCGAGTCTGAGGTGATTACAAAGTCAGAATTTCTCACTGTACAGCAGTTGTGATATTCCTCACTTTTATTCATAACCTTAGTAATATTGTTCGTAATTTTTTATCCAGATATCAATTCTAATTTGAGTATCAACTTTAACCTCCCCTAGGGAGTACTACACTTTATATAAGTAAAAGCAGAACTCCCAAGTCTCTAGTGGAACGTACAGAGGAGCTCGTTTCCAGCTCTTTAACCCTTGGCCAGGCAGTGGATAAATGCCACGGTCCTGGACAAGGGGCCAGTGCATCGCAGGACTTGCCATTTACTTCTCAGCTTACTCCAGTACCAAATTACACTGCTTGATGAGAGAGACGTGTGTGCCGAGAAATTGCCTAGGGTAGTTACTAACTAAATATGATGATGATGATGATGATGATGATGATGATGATGATGACAATGTAAAGACATCACCAATTTGTCTCTGACCTTAAGAAAAGTGTAAAGCGCATGTTCATTCAGACCATTCACTTCCACCTTCTCTGTCAGCTCAAAATCTGGCTCAAATCCTCCCCCTGGCCTCACATACTTGATGCTGTTCATGATTTCTGTCCCATTTTCACCCGGTTCTTGCTACAAACACAAAACTTATCGCTACAAACACAAAATTTATCGCTACAAACACAAAACTTATCGCTACAAACACAAAACTTATCGCTACAAACACAAAACTTATTCCTACAAACACAAAACCTATTGCTACAAACACATCAATGAAGCATCATGTTGCTGATGAGGCACAGCAAGGCTTTTGCTTAACATTCTTCTCATAACTGGTCCATAGCATTGGGACGAATGAACAACATAATAAATAGCATAATAAATAGCCTCACAGATTCATAAAAATTGTCTTTTTTCTGAATATGTATGCAAATGCAAACATAAGAAATAAACAAAACATCTGATTATTTGAAGCAGAGGGTAAAAACACAAGAAGGAAGCTTAATCATCATTTAATTTCAATAAACATTATAATATTTAAATAATTAGAATCAAAGGTCAGGGAGTTGGGTGTTCTTCAGACAGTAGGCTTATCTAAGGAAACCCTGTACTGGCTCATAGGCCCATACATATGTGACAGATTACGAAATAGCTGTACAGCAGGCAGGGCTATATGGTGCATAATTTCCCTTAATATGGGCGTCTGGAATCACCTCTGGCGTCCTGGCACCCATGCAGAGCTCCGATCCTCCTGCGTTTCAATTCCTAGCGCTCCACTGTCGCCACTGGCCCGAAAGCTAGGTCTCGCCATTGCTCTGGCCTACAAATTGCACTTTGTATAGGTCTACGCTGCAATGTATTGTAAATGTAAACCTCCGAAATTTCTCCGTCCCACACAAAAGCTGCGACAGGAAGACCCGATTGTACCCCGGCGCTGGAAGGCAGATTTTTATAACTTCAAACCCGTATGACCCATGGTATGTGACTGCGTCATTTCCGAAGACTTTACGCATACTCACCATCCCGAACTGATTGCAGGGAACTCCAAGAATCTTGAAGTCGCGGATGCTGGACTGTAGTGCATTCAGCGCGAAGTACTGGTGAGTCGATCCTCAGAAAGAGGCGACGTTGATCACCAGTACGACGTGGTTCTTATACTGGTTCCAGTCGATCGGGTGTTGCTGATGAAGATCCTTGATCTCATAATTGTAGATCGATCTGTTACCTGTGCGCGAGTGATAGCAGAACACCTTGCGAGCCGCCTTGTGATCCGTTTCCGCCGCCACCACCACGGCGAAGACGCCCAGAAGGGCGGCCAGGCGTAGAATCCCGGACGATGAGGGCCCCATTCTCCCGATGGGGTAGACCGTTACTCTTGCGACGACGACGACAATTCTGGAGACAATGGATGGGAGCTGCGCAATAGGCGCTTCAAATCGTAAGCGTGAGAAAGAGCGCTGCACTTTGAACTTTCCAGAACTTTCAGACACAAGCACAAAACAGACGCGCGTGCTGCCCTTTTGTTACGGGGCGATACGATGTGCCCTTTAAACGACCTCTGTATACGAAGTCGAAGCAGCCGCGCGTGAGCACACAATGGTCCAGATCTAAATCAGCGGACGAACAAAGGTCGACCGACTGTGATTACTAACCCTCCCACTCACCAAGCCAGATCCTATCTACCAATACATATGATCAGTCTGTCGATCGATCCATCTAATTACAGGTGGAACACTGTCGTCCTGCTTGTTTGCGTTGACCCGAAGAGCTGAGTGCGGACGAAATGTTAATGACGTTGAGGCTATGTCCTGGTTGTCTACGCTGGTCTTACAGTGTAGGCAAAATGGTGACACGAGCGCCGCACGTGTCTGCAGTCAGCGATTTACTGTACATGTATAGCGCCCTTTTCTCACCCTCAGCCATACTACGGCGCTATGTAATTCGTATAATAATAATAATAATAATAATAATAATAATAATAATAATAATAATAATAATAATAACAACAATTCACAGATGTTAAAACGAATGTTACAATGATATGATAATAACAATAATAATAATAATTATTATTATTAAAGGTACTAGTAGTGGTGGTGGTTGTAGTAATAGTATCGATCGAACCAACTATTGATCGATCCATTGATCCATCCATCTACCGATCCATCCATCCATTCATCCACTCATCTCTCCATCCATCCATCCAGCCAGCCATCTGTCAGCATTATATCCACAAATACAATGTTCAGTTAAAAACTGAAAACCGAGACACAGGCGGCCAAAGGCTGCATCATCACTTTAGACCAATAGCTTTATCTTAAGCAGAATTTCAGCTCCATCAACCGTTACTTTGGAATCAGCTTATAGGGCCTATTGGGTCATTCCAGCTCAACTCAACCAATTCTGAGGAAAGTTCCCGCCCGACCATCTCAGAATTGGCCGAGATTTTAACCACATGTTGCAAGATGTATTGGATGGAAAAGCCCAAATGTTTCTGCAATATTTAAAATACTTTCCAAGATATCGTTGATTCCGTGACCCCACCCTCCGAAGGCATTTCGCGAAACTTCACGATGTCCACTTTTTGAGAATTGATATCTCTAGGGCTGTCTGACCAATTTAGATGTTGTTTTTTCTTCCTACACAGTTTCTTGTGCAGATTACAAAAATATAATTATAATTATTGTATGCCCTATAATTTCAGCTGAATTAAATGTCAAAAGTGCCTTCATATTCATTTTATTTCTAAATTTTACAATATTCAGTGATCAGTATCTCCACAATTACCATGCACAATGCAATCAGGTTTTTATAGGTATACTGTCTATGTAACTGGCAATTACTTGGCAGAGTTTGACTTGATTACTTATTCACATCTGCTGGATATAGTAGGTCAAAGTTCATCAAATCTGACAAGGGGTCAAAGAGAAAAAATATTCCCAAAAAGGGCCAGAAAAATATTTTTTATTGTATTTTCTGATAGAGCATAGATCACTTGATAAGGGTTCCAAAAATCCCGATGGTGTTTTTTTTGCAATAAAAAATATTTTTCTGACCCTTTTTGGGAATATTTTTTCTCTTTGACCCCTTGTCAGATTTGGTGAACTTTGACCTACTATATCCAACAGATGTGAAAAAGTAATCAAGTCAAACTCTGCCAAGTAATTGCTAGCTACATAGACCCTGATTGCATTGTGCCTGGTAATTGTGGAGATACTGATCACTGAATATTGTAAAATTTAGAAATAAAATGAATATGAAGGCACTTTTGACATTTAATTCAGCTGAAATTATAGGGCATGCAATAATAATAATTATATTTTTGTAATCTGCACAAGAAACTGTGTAGGAAGAAAAAACAACATCTAAATTGGTCAGACAGCCCTAGAGATATCAATTCTCAAAAGGTGGACATCGTGAAGTTTCGCGAAATGCCTTCGGAGGGTGGGGTCACGGAATCAACGATATCTTGGAAAGTATTTTAAATATTGCAGAAATATTTTGGGCTTTTCCATCCAATGCATCTTGCAACATGTGGTTAAAATCTCAGCCAATTCGAAGATGGTCGGGTGGGAGGCATTGGTTGAATTGACCTGGAATGACCCTATTATTGTCTGTCAAATAGGAACCTTATGGCATCTGGAGAGTAAACACTAATGAATGAGACAGATACCAAAAGATGATATAATTTAACTGAATGTTAGTTCATATCATGGGAAAAGAAAGACAGACAAGAACAGAGGCATTAGTAATTCAAGATGATCATTCCATTGCTGTCCCTCTAAAACATAGCAGCATAAACTCGGCTGCAACCACATGACAAGTACCAACTTCACATCAGACTGGAAATTGTACAGCTGTGACAGCAAATTAACGAGAACAAATCAAGTTAGGCCTATGAACTACTGATCAATAGGTAACATCTGTATCCTCCATATTTACAAATGAGTTACAGTCCTTTATATATACAGGCCTTTATATATATACATATATATATAACAAATGCATTATAGTCATTTATGTATATATTTATATAGTTATATATATTTCTAAATGAGTTATTTGACTGGAAAATGCAAAGTAATCAAGTGAACATCTAGAGAAGAGTGTTGTGATAAACACATACATAACTATCATCCACTGGTGCTCCAAATCAAAGTCCCAACAGGCCTGATCAAACACAACGCTATCAGACAGAAGAATTCTTTTGATTATTTAAACTGTTTCTAGATGTCGGCTGCAAGATCAGTGTTTTCTATTTCATCTCTCAAGTGATCGATAAGGTGATTGATTTCCATGACACGAGTTCGATTCCTAGTAGTTTCCTCTCGCTCATGGGTCTCCTCCATAAGAGCCGTCTGCCACTGGTGGATGCGCTTGTTCATTTCATCCTCACGGTTGTCGATCTTGAGAAGGTGGAGGTCATGAGAAGTCGTCACAGCATTCACAATTGTATCCTTGTCAACCAGCAGCTGAAAGCAGAAGAGAAAAGCAAATTAAAAAATGATTGGGTCGGAAGAATTAGCAAACGGTATGATATGCCATCATCGTTGATCAGTCACAGTCGCTCTACTCTCATGGTGTTCAGTGACTGTCACTGATTTGTCTTTTATATCAGTTTTTGTATTAATTAATGCATGCTTGAATGCATCCATTGCCTTGGATCCACATTATTTGTAATATGTCCAGTTCATTTGTGTAAAATTTCAAGTAACTGAACAGTTTCTCATTGCCCATCCAGGAATCAATGACAAACCACTCAGGTGCAACCTTGTATGCATCCAAACATGAATCTGTACTGTTTAATGTGTCTATATTTTATATATTCATTAACCATTTGATTCATTCATCTATTCTTCTTAAATGTTTAGTGATCATTACATAGATACTCCCAGAGCTTTTTCAGATGTTCTCAGAAAAGTACTATGTAAATTATCCGATAACAGATCACTGCATGATGCTGGTTTCATTCTTTTGTTCGTTCTGTTTTTCTCTCACGCTCATTCCTTGCACTGATATAGCATCCTATAAGACATCAACTCAGAGGTACCAAGTTGATGATGATGAAAATAAAGATGATGATAAGGAGGAAAAGATCAACTAAAAACTGTAAAAATTACGACAGATTTAAACCAAACAATCCATGCATAAATTTAACTGACAGTTCAAACATTAACTCAGCAGTCAGTCACTTACATCTCGCAATTCATCTGTTATCTGGTCATCCAGTTCACTCTTGATGTGTTTCTCCATTAGGACGACAGCTGATTCTAGCAGTTGCTCATGATGCTGATTTTCTAAGTTTCGGAGATTTGACATGAGGCCCTGGACATTCTCCAGGAACCCTGACACCATTTCAGACATGTTGCGTTCAAAGTCCTTGATGACATCCTGCAAAACACAACTTTCACACGATTCTGGTTATCTGCTCCTTTATTAAGAAATAAATATTCATTCTTTATCTTGAACTATGTAGTTAAGTAAGTAAGTGAGTAAGCTGAAGAATTTTTATGGTATTTTTGCAAACCAGCAGGTTCTGTCAGTAACAGAGAGCTGTTGACTGAGTCACAATGTGTTTTTCATGCCATTCACAGTATGGCGTGCTTTGCTGTTTTATTACCGTACATTATTTTGCCTGCTGAATCGTTTTCTGTGGCGTTGGTTGCTTCTTTTCTAGGCCACCCCAAATAAAGGTGAAGAAAGGTAAAAGCATTACCTTACTATTACATGCCTCAAGCAATACCTCAGTTTATATGCCTCATGTTTCAATAGAAACTCCTCAGAAGCATTGTGCTGAAGTCAAAGGATCATTCAGCCGAGGCACAAACATCAAACACGACCATAACAGTCCAACACAAGGACACGTTTTTAACCTCCCAATTTGTGTGGTAATCATTTACTGACCCCAAATGATGAAAATCTGAGTGAGCACCAGATGGCCCAGAATTTCATGAATGGTCAGCACCCAAGCACTGCTGGTAACTTCACTGCACCAGTCAGTTTTGTATCCACAATGTCAAGCTCCAACTGAATCATCAACCAGCGACAGTATCAACCAATTGTACTGATGCCAAAAGCCATCTAGTGCTCACTCAGATTCATTCTGAGCTTTTCTCTCAATAACCAAATTCTACACTGGTTATAATAAAATTAAGTATGGGCCTAAACATAAAAATATTTTTTTATAAAAAAATAAGTAATATTAATCCTATTTATTCATGGCTATGTATATAAATGTTTCAACTCTGAATTAAAAATTCAGATAAATAGTAAGAAAAAAATTCAAATTGCCCAGCATACCTCAAGTTGATCAACCAGCTGCATTTCCAGTCCCATCAGTGCATCCCACAGATCTCCCACTTTCTGGTGATAATCTGCAATTGTGATCTCAACTACACCTGGATCTGATGTTGTGGTCAAATCCTGCCAGAGCTAATAAACAGATATGAATACAAAATTCAAAATTAATAAACTAATGCCTCTAATAAACTGCTAATAAACAGAGATGAATACAAAATTCAAAATTAATAAACTAATGCCTCTAATAAACTGCTAATAAACAGATATGAATACAAAATTCTGATTTTGGCTTCACTAAACCAAAGCGTTATTTTCAGTAAAAGCAACCATAGTAAATAATATATGAATAGTATTATTAATATGAATAATAATGTTGTATAATGCAAGGACTTACCTAATTCACACAGTAAATTATTTTTGAAGGGGTCCATTATGAATATTTCTGAGGGTGCTCACTATCTGTTCACTACGGGGCACGGTAGTCTATTGGAGAGAGTGCTCGGCTTGTAACGTGGAGAGTACGGGTTCGAAACTCCCCTAAGACTGTTACTGTGTAAAGACCATGAGCAAGTCCTTCACTCACAATTGCTCGGCACCATCGATTGATTCTAAGTCATTAGATAGTGGCACCTAATAAATGCAGAAATAATGAATAAAATAATCTGTATTTACTCTGCTGGCTAAAGCAGTTATGCTGGATCATTAGTTTAACACATTAGTAAATTAACCACATTAAATTCTGCTACATAAGATAATATTTCAACTTTGACAAACCTTCTGTTTATACTCCATAAATTCGTCAATCTTTGCAGTAGCGAGCATTTTGTTTTCTTGTTTTGCTTCTTCAACACAGTCAAGAAACATGGCTGCTTCCTGTCGTCGTTCTTCATGCTTGGCCAATCCCAGATCAAAAATCTTGTGGCATATATCCATAAACTTTTCCTTGTAAGTGATCATTTCAATAAGGAAAATGAAACTTCTCAAATGTATTACAATTATAATCAATTATATAATTATAATGCAGTTTCACTCCAAAGTGACCACAGTTTAAGCAAAGTACGTATCAATATTGATGCCATAGGAGTCACTGAATTAAACTGGAATGGATTAGGCAAAACCGCTGTCAAAAGCATGTCCCACTTAGAAAACAATTGCTATATGAAAACTTATAAATGCTACCTCAATTTTAAAAGCTTCTCTTCAATTAAAACAACTCTGTAGCATATTCTGTTCTGTTGCAATTTAACAGATTTTAAACCCCTATCAAAACTGAAAACCTTGATCAATAATTACATTATTTGTCACAATTTTCAAAACTGCTGTTTTCAAATCGTCTCTCAAAATCATAAAACCATCACGTCATTCTCTCATGTGGTTTCTTCCTGTCATTAACAGTTAGCCGAAATCTTTTTGGAAGTTATCTCATAATTTTGTTAGATTGTCATCTCCTGAAAGGATATCTGAGCAAAGTTTCTTCAAATCCAGGAATATTTTTCAGCTTCTTTCCCTCAACATCCTCTGCATACATACTGTCAAAGAGCTGCGGACCATCCAAATTTTCAACATATGCTGCCTGAAATAAAATGTTTTCATAAACAAATTCTTGATAAATAAATCGCAGGGATGTAGTAGTATCACAAACGTAATGTGTTCAAAATCATAATCTACGGAGCAGAAGTGGAAGTAACAATTTCTCTGTATGAACATTTAGAAATGGGTATCTATCTATCTTGTTAGCCGAGTAGGAGGTATTAGCATGTTTGCTCAGCAATATAATGATACAAACAACAATCTTACAAATCTAACTGCCACAAATTCAGTAAGACAGAACCCAGTACACAAAATTAGATCCATCAGTAGCTGAAAGACCTATGTGTTAGATGATAGCCTGAAGTTTGAGACCAGTGGAGAGTTGACCCTCAAAAACCACATCTTGGGCAAATCATATCTATTTAATGTATTAAAGTTAAAGGGTTAAACTCGTCACATCACACTTTTCAGTGGTAAAAATATTTTAAGAAAGATTCTCCCTTTGTTACCTCGTAAAAACTAGTATTTACTTCGTGGCAGTGATGATGGCGCTTTTTAAGAAAAGTTGCAATACATTGTACTTATAGAACAAAAATAGGTAACCTCATGCAGGGCAAATGTTTTCTGTACTGTGTCTGCCTGTCTACATTTTTCTTCCATCTGCTTTTCATCCTGTGCCATCTGAGCAAGGTTTGTGTCATACTTTTCTATTGCAGCTGCTCGCTGTAAGAAAAGAACCGGAAAACAAAAGTGTACAACAAAGCACTTCTACAACTCATATTTGTTACCAATAATCATGATAAATATTGAAGTGATAAATGCAAGCTGCTTGTTATTTTAACAATAAACACTGAGAACACTTCTAAGAAGTTTCTCAGTTTGGTCATATATTGGATTATATAATCCTGCTGCTAACACTTGTAAATAAAACAGATATCTCACATTTAGTATGATACTTCATATAATGGATCATCGTTAATAAATACCGTGTAGAAATCTCATTCCAGCCCTGGACCAATGTAAGAAAACAGTTTAAGTTAGACTAAAATTAACAAAAGACATCCAATATATGTTTAGAAAACAGAGTAAAAATATTTATAACAATTTAACACCTATAAAATAAAATACCTATATGATGGATAAAATTTCAGCTAAAAACTAACCGCATTCTTGTCAACAAGTCGATAATCTAAGTATACAAGCTGGGGCAAGTATGCAATCACAAACATTCTGTATTCATCAAGCTGACAAATTGGATTGCCAGTGAAGTTCACCGTTTGAAGATTCCGAAATCTTCTCAAATACTTGATCTGCAGAACCAATTAATGACAGAGATTGGTAAAACATAAAAACCTCCTAACCTTCATATCTTACTAGATAATACAGAATAATCACATGTGACAGTTTCTGTTAATTCATGTAAATAGTATGTCAGGTAGGTTTTGGAAGCTGCAGACTAAAATGTACTACTTGCATTTCCTAAACTCGAGAGGTTGTTGTTGCCAATGGAAAATACATGAAGGTTTGGAAAGCTGTCCATGTTTTCCAGGAGCTGGATGCGGTTGTTGAAGAGTGTCAAGTCTTCCAGCTTTGTCAGCTTGTCAAGTCCCTCAATCACTTCTATGTTGTTAAATGACAGATCTGACAAGATAATATGATGACAAAACAGACATGAGTTAATAACAATGAACAGCAAAACACAGTAATGCAGTGAATATAGCAACTAAGATGATTGGGCCAAAAAGAAGTAGGTAGGTAGGTAGGTAGGTCGGTCGGTAGGTCAGTAGGTAGGTAGGTAGAGAGGTATAGAGGTAGGCAGGTAGAGAGGTATAGAGGTAGGCAGGTAGAGAGGTATAGAGGTAGGCAGGTAGAGAGGTATAGAGGTAGGCAGGTAGAGAGGTATAGAGGTAGGCAGGTATAGAGGTAGGCAGGTAGAGAGGTATAGAGGTAGGCAGGTAGAGAGGTGGGCATGCAAGCAGGTAGGTATATGGGAAAATAACTAGTTAGATAATCCTTATATAATAAATATTAATTGTAAGATAATAGACAAGATGCATAAAGAAAGTATTTCCTCAACACTAGTAATTTAAAAAACTAACAATTTAACGAGACAACGAGACAATGTGTAAACATGATAGTTTACCAAAAATAAGGTAAGATTTCTGATAGTTGACAAGATAATGGAATGCACAGATGACAAAAATACTAACCAAGCCAGACTAGATTGACAAGATGACTGATGCCTTCAATCTTCTCGATTATGTTATTGTCCAACTGAAGTTTGACCAAATTGTTGAAACACCAGAGATTGTCAATTTTAAGGATATCTAAAATATACCATAGTTACCATAATGATAAAAATATAATACCAATGAATTAACTAATTAGAAAGCTTTTTATACAAACCAAATTGGTATATGCACTGAAAAAACAAGATGGTTAAAGCAGATACTGATAATTTTACTAGCATCCTGTATTAATTGGTACAAATATCTAATAACAAGTATCAAATAATGGTGTTAAGCACTTGGGCAGTAATGATTTGCCAAAGGGTCCTAAACAGTAAACAATTTAAGAGAGAATCAAACTGTCCACTTATTGTTACTAGGCCAGCACACAACCAGTTGGTTACCATGTTAATTTTGTTAGGCGACTCTTGGACATGATTTGCCTCGTAATAAAGCATTATTGTTGATATTATAAGCAGGCATTTAGGAGCCTATGGCAAAAGTTCATCAAGGGGTCATCCATAAACTCCCTTGTTCACATATTTCTGCATTTAGCACTACCCCCCCCCCCACATCCCTCTTTGTGGACGTCTACACTCCAGTAAAGTATTAAGGCCTAGATTAGGCTATCTTGTTGATCTCCCAAGGCTAACTGTGGTAGGGGGTGGAGTATTTGATGCTGCCATGTCCAGCAAAGAGACTTCAATTAGACCCATCCCCTACCTGATTGAAGTCAATGTACATCTATAAGGCAGAGGCTGTACAAAAATAACTGTATGCACCAAATTTATATGCAGGTGTCCACATTGGGCATAACTTCCTCCCATCATCCAATCTGTCCACATTATGGTGACCTCTCCTTTCCCTCTTTGCCCACAACTTTAAAGGATGACCACAAAGACAATGACTGTGCTGCACTTACAGACAAAATCTATCAACATTCCAGTCAAAATCTATGAACAATCTGGTCACATTACTTTTAAAGTGCAACTACTTTGATTCCTCTTTACCAATTTTTCAATGTCACTAAGCAATGTGGACTCGTTACAGTTACTAAAGAACCCAATATCCCAGTTACTTGACTTCATCACTAGTCTCCTCCTATCTAAATCAGCCAAGAAAGAAAAGTGGCAAAAATGCAGCACAAACTTCTGTAGTCGAGTCGTAGTTCGACAACATCGTGAAATGCAATTCCTTCCTGGCGTGCAATCTTACACGCCTCCTCTTTTGGACCCTGCTCTTCTACTGCAGCATGAAGCATGTCATCATTGATGACAGATGGTTCAACGGTGTCATACAATCGGCTCATCTTTTTTCTGAAAATACACAAAACTTAAACACTATATTAATGCATTCATGTCTGATCTACGCCAATGCACTGGATGGAACTAATACCCGTGGTAACCAATATGTGTAGATTAAGCATAACATAATATAACTAGGGTTTTAAATGGTACAGAAGACATATAATATGAATTAGAACCACTGCAAATTAGCTAGTAATGCATAATAGCCAACCTTTCCTAGCTTATTCTTATCAGCTGTGATAGTACCCACTGAGACAGTACTGTTATCCAAACCATTCCACACGTCTACCACTCCTGCATTAAAGAATATCTGCCTTAATGTTTCTTTCGGTTTCTTAAATATATACAAGTGGTCTATAGTTGCCTTGTTTAGTGGAAATTTGAACACCTCTCGCACTGCACTGCTTATTATAAGCCTAAAGTGCAAGTTAGTAAAGAGATGTGTTAGACTGTTCATTTTAATGCAAATTTTATGATTGCACATTTTCATGGTGCATAAAAATTCGGTCCAACCCCTTAAAGTGACCTGGTCAAAAGCATTAGTTTGTCCTCTAAATGTTGTGAATATTTTGAATATTAGCTCAACGTAAGTTCGCACGATCCCGCAGCTTTTATTTCGGGTGTGGGGCCGCTTCAGTAACAACTATAACATACTTCTAACCAGTCGGTGCCAGTCGGAGAAAATAAAAGTCACTATGTGCACTGATTACACTAGTTTCAACATATCCATTGCTCAAAACAAAAGAGATTTTGTTGTCGTACACTAAAATTTCCTTGGTCTCTCTGAACATAAAACGAGCGGCAATACAGCTCACGCGCACCGACTGCAGCGCAGCGTACCCAGTTGCCGAGCAACCAATTCATTCCCATGATGCAACGCTCTCAGACGTTTTGCGTCTATGGTGGATCAAGCTACTTTGAGCTTAATTCAACTTAATTATAAAGCAAGTTATTTTATAATGATTGTCTCTGGTTGTTGCATTTTATTCAGCAGTTGGTACATAAAAGCCCCTATTTTCAGTCTCATTAGGCCTAATAGAGTTTTAAATTAAGAGTGAAACTGAACTGTGTACGACATAGCTTAACAGTGTGAGTGCCAAAAGTAAAATGTAAATGTACACGGTTTTATATAGCGACAGTACGGTCTCGACCCTTCTCATTTTGCAATAAATTTATCGGGTAAGATCCTTCCCGTTTGAACAGGCGCCACGCCATTTAAGGTCCCCAGGCACGGACCGTGCGTGCTAGCACGAGGTTTAACTCTCTGAAATATAGCCCCTATTGGTATGCGAACCGGAATCCTCATGCACAGAGGCCGCTTGACGTATGCTTTAACCAGCGTAGCTGACTAGGTCAGTGAAGTAGACCTTGGCAGGTATAAGTTTTTAAAGTCGGTATCGGTTTGCAGTGTTTGGTCTTTTTTTTCAAAGTCGGTTCGGTTTTCGGTGTTGAATTATCTAAATATCGCGAAATCGGTAACGGTTATTGGTTTTATGAGCTTATATCTGTTCTTTGTGGTTTCAGTTTATCATCTGACTTTGTAACTGTGCTGTGTACACTTTCACAAGCTGGGGAGACAACATGATGCTACGATGGAAATTGTTGGTGATGTTGGTCATGGGATGGTACAAGAGCGGAAGCAGGATAGTTCGGTTTTCATTCAGGAGGGAAGGCTGCAGGAGACGGGGCAAGCCGAGGAGAGCGTGTTGACTACGGAGAAACGGGTATGAGCGAACTGGCGAAGGTCTTTCGGAAGTTCTTTTCAAAGAGTTCAAACCACGTGTGTTAAGGAGTGGTTGTAAAATTTGAGAGAGGACGAGACTGGAAACCGAGATGGAGAAAGGTGTGAGGAAGAACGAATAGATTCTGGCGGTTGGACAGTGAATAGCTGATGAATGTAAGAGGGTTGGGAAGTCTGAAGAGCTTTGTAGATAAGAAATAGGCCTACGACTCTGTAGCGGAAGCGCTGAGAGAACTTAGGCTAACCCAATGAAGTTATTCGAGGGCTGGGGTTATGCGATGGTGTGCGAGTTTTGGTAACTGCACGGCTAAGAGCATTCTGAATTGTTTGAAGATGTTTAATTTGAACTGAGTCGATATTTCAGAAGAGAGAGTTGAAGTAGTCGAGTTTGGGGTGAACAGATGATATGGCTATTGTGCAGGCATTTTATAATCAGGATGGGGAAGTGGGCGTAGGTCAAGAATATGCAGAGGCCTAAAGCAAGTGCAAGATAGGCTGCGTGTTGTGGTTGACAAATGTATGGTTTTGTCGAAGATAATTCCGAATTTGAGGACTGGAGAAGATTAAGGGCCAATCGATGTGAGATCATTTAGAGAAAGGTCCGGGATAGGTGAGTCTGTTTAGTTGTTCACGGAGGACAGTTATGAGAAATTCTGTGTTTGAAGGGTTATGCCATAGAGAGACTGCAAAACTGACGGCGTTTTTACTTTTCGCATCCTAATCGCGACCTCGATCCAAATTGGAGGCCAGCTTCATTCACTTCAGTCTTAATTTGGCTTTCGGTTTCCGTTTCAAATGCTTTAGGCGATGAAGGATTCATACTATGCAATGGGCCCAACTAAATTAAAACGGGTTGTCGGTGACGAAGGATGTGCGAAGGAGTCGGGAATGGATTGCGATGTGATAGAGTTTGGAAGAGGAGGAGCCTCGGATGTCCAATATTTGCCGAATAAGTTCTTGGGCGCTGTAGAAATCTTGAGTTTACGATTACGACTTTTCGTTCGTATGAATATTCCGATATCGGTTCGGTAGCCTATTTCTTACCGACCCAGCACTAGCCGCAAGTGACGTATAAAATAGATCTATCTATTTTCTGTCGCAACTTGTGTGATGTTTTGAAAACCGAGAAATTTGCAGCTCTTCCGCAGATCCTATCATGATTCCTCTTCTTCCTCTTATCTGTCCTTCATTTCCAAACACCTCTCACCATAGTCGTCTTGACTGCCTGCCTGACTGACTGAATCTTGGAATCTTTGACCTGGAACCGAACCCTTCTTGCCTATCGATTTTGTTTTGACTGAGCGCCTGTGACTAAGCTGGTTCCCGCAACTTAGCTTTCGTTGGGCGCTGTAGCAATCTCGAGTTTACGATTACAATTACTCTAAAGCGAGTTAGACGGGATTTTAGTTGGACCGAAGAATTGTTTCCGCTTTGCGCTTAAAGAAAAATGGCAGTGAAAAAGAGATTAGTAGATCTCACAATAAATGAATTAAAAGCTCTGCTAAAGAAAAGGGGACTCAGCGAATTTGGTGAAAGAAATGAGCTTTTGGCTAGATTGAGACAGGTGCTATTTTGGTCGATTTCAGTGTATTCTATGCATTCATTTCAAAGTTCTGTCTCTAACCTATAAATCGTTGTCGTACTCCCAGCCTGCTTATCTTCGCCAACTGTACCATCTAATCACCCCGCTCAACCCGTTCATCCTCTTATCTCACTCATGCAACTTGTCCTCTAGTAACTGCTTATCTTAAGTTCTCTAACCGATCCATGTACCACCCTGCACCTCGACGCTGGTGCATCATCGTCTGTGGCGTGCTCCTCGCCCGGAATTTCGCAAATTCTTCGTTCCTTCATCCCTGCCGTCGTTTACCCACCATCATCTGTCTCAAGCTTCTCTAGCTATTTCTTCTCTGGCATTGCATTCAAAAGATGGCCTTTACCATCTTTTCGTTAAATCTTACCATGATCCATCCAGTTTGCCACCTTCCCATTTTTTTCTCTCTACCCACCATAGCAGCTCCTATGTCCTCTTCTTTCAGGTCTTCTGGCAACCGGACTTCGTTCTTCGCCTACAATTCCTTGCTCAGCTGATGGACACATGGCATGTTAACAAATGTCTTACTTCACCTCATGTCTTTGGACAACTCCTCTGACTTGATGCAACGCTTGTGAATTAGCTGTTACTCTGTGCGAAGAATTGTTTTCACTTTGCTGTAAAGTAGCATTTCAGAAATTTTCGAGATTATTAGTTCTCTTAAAACATCTTGACTAGATCGCTTCACTCAGCTGTTTCAGCACTAAGAAAATGTGAAGTATGTGATTAGACTTTTGTCATGTGATGAGCTTTGTGGGAAAATGTAGGGATTTTAAGAATGGAGTTGAGTCTGTATGCTGTTTTGGATGTAATTATTGAAATTGTAATTAGATGTGTACAGTGCCTCTCAGAAACACTCCTGACCATTACACAAAACCACAATTAAACAGAATGTTTTTCAAGCGCTTACAGAAAAGAGGCAAGGAAAGACCAAATGTGGGAAAGATGCCCAAATATGGGCAAAATGGTGTTGCTGTAGGCTGACCCTGTCTGATATTAGTGCATGCATTAGCATGTGTGGCTGCTTTGGTTGTAAGCAGGCAACTGTACTGGGCAACTCTGATGCAGGTGGTAGAAGCACTTTCAACATTTGCTTTTCATTTGTTCTGAGAAGGTCAAATGTTGGTCCAAGGTAACGCCTAGATCATGAACAGTAGTGGAAAAAGAGAAACAGGACTTCACAGTTATTTTCACCTGTGACTGAGCTGCCCATGCAGTGGCTGGTGTGTATCACCGATTCACTGCATGTATCACACGTAAAAAACATTGCATGAGCTCCCAGTTCAGTCAGTCATAGTCTGGTTTCTTACTTGATCAGTCTGATTCCTGAGATGACAGATAGCAGACTTTGTAATCCCTAAGCACTTTTATATGTGGGGCACTTTATTCTTACAGGCATTGTCAGAAAATCGAAAGGTAGCCAAGCAGTCATGTGTGACAACAGATGAAAGTGGTATGTGATTTAATTATCAGTGAATCTTAAAAATGAACAAAAAGCTGTTTTTTGAGAACTGACCTTATGGGTGATATGTGTTTGCTAAGTCTTCATTTGATTAAACATTGGTTTAGACCCAAATAATAGAAGCTCTTTTTCAGATTAGATTTGGATTACTTCTCAGGCTAGCATAAGATCTATAGATAACGTATACATATGTTTTCTTGTCTTGTTAATTTTGCCATGAAATTGGGAACAAAATAAACAGTGTCTGTGCATTTCTAGATATGCAATACATGCCATTAGTTGAATATCCTGTTTGTATTTTTGTATAGTAGACTTTTTTGCTTCAGGTAGAAGCCTGAAATGGGTTTGTGACAGATGTTTTAAAATAATTTTTGAGTGTGGTAGACTGTTCTAGGTTGCGTAACGATGACATTACACGTCATGATGAAGTTCTAGAGCTAGATTAGAACATAGAACTGGTTAGTTAGACAATAATTTAACAATACGAGGGAGGATCTGTGGCTGTTGAAGACCACAGAGCTTGGAGCAGAGTTGCAGGAATTAAAGATGGGTCATATGGGTGAGCTACTGAGGGTCAGAGAGGGGTGAGAAAAGATTAGATGAATGACTGGAAGGTATGAAGCAATTGCTGAAGATGGTTTGTTGAAGATAAATGACAGATGAACGTCAAGTGATTCTCAGTCAGTCATATGTGGGCACTACACAAATTTAGCTATTAATGCATTATATTATTTGGCTATTGAGGTACAGAAATTCTGTAATAAATCTAAGATATGACGATTTTTTGAAGAAGATGGATGATCAAGAAAGTGAAGACTATTTAATTTTGCTTTATGGAAGTTTAATCCAAGAAGTGTAGATTTCTGCTGTATGTGTCTACCCCATAACGTGAACTGCTCACAATTATAAAGCAAACTTACGTGTAATAGGGGACTCTCTGTGGAAGTGACAAAGATGTTATGATCTATTTAATTGACCTATTTTATATGCTGATTACACCTGATTTCAGTTTTTATGGATGCCTCAGGATAAAGCCATAGAGCATTAGGGAAGTCAGCCACCTCATGAAGAGCATGGCGATAATGATGGGCATACATATTGGCTACTCTTGTGATTTGGGAGACTCAGTTGGAAAAACTGAAAGTGTGTGTTGCCTGCATATAAAGTGGGTAAACCACAGAGATCATACCACTATTGTCACTTCCATGGAGTCTGCCACTGCCACTTGATTGGACAAAGCAAAGGAGCTTTTGTATTCTTGAGCCAATACCATATTATGAAGCATGAAGAGGTTCTGCTGACGTGCATAATGGTGTACAAATTAGTCTAATACTGTAGATGCTAAAGTGGAAAGACAACTGCTTTTCACTGCTACATCTATGCTTTTAACATCATGTGAACTTTGCAGTTTGTTAGGATGCTTTGCTATCTGAAAGTATTGATTGTTAATTTGTTGTTATTAATTTTGCCAGTAATGTATCATAGAATGTATTCATTCTCTTAAGTTGCTGAAAAACAATGCACAAGAACATGTTCATGCACAGCTAAACAGAGAAACACTAAACTTTTACCTTAGTTAAAGTACCTTGAAGCTTTTATCTGCATAAAATTTTCAATAATTGCTGTAACTAGTTGGGTGCACAATAGCATAGTGGTTAGCATGCTTGACTGTCAGTCAGAAGATTAGGGGTTCAAATCTCGGCCAAGGCAGACATTTATATTGAGATTCTCGTCCACTTGCACCCTCAAGTGGACTCGGCTAAAATGAGTGTACTGATCTTGCACTGTTAGTGGGAAGATCAGGCTACAAGGAAGAGGGCTTCATACCCATGGCTGCCTCTCGAGGTTAGCTTAATGGACTGCTTTTCCTTTTCTTTTTTTACCTTACCTAGTTCATAAGGGTAAAAGTAGCACTATGTCTAATTCATTACTATAAAAACCGTAGAATTTTCTCGGGACAGTTATTTTCTGCTCTTACTATTTATCAGCATATATAAATTTAAAGTGTCAATTTACATGTGAATTTCTACGTTCAATTTTAAGGCACCCAAGACCAGAAGACTGCATCATCAAGCGACGAAAGAAATACGAGCGGAGTGGAGGAGAAGGTGGAAGAATTGGACGTGGAGGTTATGATGGATGACTTTGAAGGAGGAGAAGGAGGAGGAATTGATGACGACAGAAAAGAGGGTGTGTCCAGTACTGCGGGAACGAGCGGCGAGAACGAAGGAGAGAGAAAAGAGAGGTTGGTTGAGGAACAGACTTCTTCAGTGTCAAGGTCTTTTGAGAGAGATAAATAAGCATCTTGTACAGATTGCAGAGATGGTGGAATGTGTACAGAGATCAGACTGTAGTTGATTTTGGTAAGATAAACATTACATTTGTAAAGAGGGAGTTGAAATGTGACAACATTAATGAACAGTTTGAAGTTTAGTTAAATTTCTGGCCAGACTGCATATTAGAATTGACTGTTCTGACTTACATATTTCAATTATTATCAGTTTTTCACTTTGATAAACAATTTGAACAATTTGCCTGCTAGAAGTTCTGATTTATCAGTATTCCCGATCTTTACTATAAATGCAAAGGATATAGGAAGAAACATAGTAACAGCAGTAGATTAAGGAGTAGCTCTCTTGCTTTTTCTGATTTGGTCATATTGAATTAAAATCTTGTACTTGTTCTATTTGTTGAGTTTATAAGTATTTTATATCACCAATGTTCAGGCCCTCTGAAAAGCTATCCTGTCCTATGCTTTATTGCATGGCTGGAATGACACACTGGTTCATTTCTGAGGTTTCTCAGGGCTATATGTGTTTGGGTATTTGAGCATCTTTGAGATTCTTCTGGTTCTGCTGGCTGTTCCTGAATTATTTCCTAGCGAGGCCAAACTCTCTGATGCATTAAAATAATAGAACTGAGTTTTATTACCTACTTCCTTAGCCTATTGTTATCCAAACTTGTGAAAGACTTCTGCAGCCATAGGCAATAGTTTCATTAGGTTACCACATTAAAAATTATAAACTAAATATTACATATTGATTATCGAGAAGAAAAGAAGTAAGCTTGAAATAGTTGACTGCTTACATGTAAGATATTCATAAATAGCAATTCTTAGCCTTTTGGAAGCAGTTCTTGGCACTGTAAAGCTGTTTTAATTATGCTGGTTAACAGGTATTGTTAGCCTGAAGAGTGTTTTAAATATGACAAATTTTTCTGCTGAAAATTTGAAAAATTGTTTATTCTAAGAGCCTGCTGTGATTGAAAAAAAATGTTTTTAACTGACAATTTTACCACAGCAACACTAGCCATTTGTTGGACTGCTCGTAACATATTTGGATGAGGAGGGGAGAATGAGTTGTGTTTGATACACTAGGATTGACACTAAAGAATGTCTGATGAGGTGACAGGAAGAAGAAAATATGGGGTGACCAAAAGGCTGAGGACTAATGAATTCATGTTGTAATGTTGGGTGTTAGCTGGACAATGTCTGAAGGCTGGGTAAGTTGGAGAAGTATTTACCAGTGAACCAAGCCTGCTTAGGTTAACACGAAGTGGCTTTAAAAATTCATGATAGTTATAATGCATGTCTTTGAGTTATTATTAGATAACATATTCAGACTCGGAGTACTGGAAGTAGGAGGAAGCACGGTATTTTCCGGGGCATTCAGAATGAGCAACTGTTTAGAAGAAAGAACGAGAGTAAGAGGAAACATTACCTGACTCTTGTGTAGGGGCTGTAGGACATATGCGAAAGAAATTAGACAACTCCAGCTTTTATTGTAGCTTAGCACTTGGGTTGTTCCATCATGGATCATTTAAATGAGGAACAGAGCGCGCGGTTGAAGATTCCGTGGATATGGATGAGGAATGAGAAAAGTCTGACATACATCAGATTCTTTCTGCTGTTTGCCCAAGATATGCAGCTTTTTTGTTTATTTGTGTTTGTAGTTTATATTTGATATTCATCAAAGATAAACATCATACTTCTGTAAGATTTGAATTTGCAAAGATAATTTTGGAAAGTTTGGGTCAAGATGAAGAGCAAAATGAGGAGTTATAACATCAGAGACATAATAGACTGGTTGCTAAACCGCCTCCTAGCAAGTTGAAGAAATGGGCAGCAGGATGCTTGACAGGTTGGAGAATTGAGAGACGACCTGCAGTGTAATAACTGCAAATATGAATGATGAATTTTGTGAAGGAAGAATGAGGTCATAATATTATTATGGTCAGAGGTGGCAGTCTTACCCAGATTCATGTGCTTGAGAAATGCTGATGGAGAGAGTCAAAAATGTTTTTCAAAATTTATTGATTTACTTGCTGCCTGCAGAGTGCTATGAAGTCCTTTTACTTGTTTCATTCTCAACAAACTTTGCATGAATTAAGATCAGCTGTCAAAAGTCCTATAATGAAATTCGTGCATTTGCACAGGCGAAGCAGTTTTGATGTATTATTTCCTTATCCTAAGTTTTAAATTATCTGCCCTGAACACTTCTCAAGTCACTGTTTGAAATTTGCAGTGCTCAGTCAAGTTTTACATTTTGGAAATGTTGTTTGTTTCAGTCAGTCTAAAGAGAAACCTTTAGAAAAAGGTAACTGATTTACAAGAATTTCTGATGTCTTAAAATTGTGTAATTTGCTATAAGGAAAAGTTGCCCGATTTTAAAGTTTCTGTTTCATTTGCACATTAGCAAGACATTCTCCAAATTTTGATCCATGTGTCAAAGACTGTTGTTCAACTGAGTTTTCTATCTAGCATTGCAAAATGAAGCAGGGTTATCTACAATTGGTTCATTTATTTTGAACACTACCAGTTCTCACGGTTTTGTTTTAAGGCTTGTTATCCCTCCCCCACATATTAGTAGGTTGCTAGTGAGCGTTACCGATATGATTAAAATATACGAGTTAGTTTCGTTGCTGCACTGTGTCAAAACGACATAATACTTAATTTTTGCTGGTTTTAGAAACCCCAAAGTCAGTAACAACTTTATGGATATCTGGGCTCTCATCTACAGCCAAGGCCACAGATCTGAAACAGCTTTTCAGCCAATATGGGCAGGTGAGTCTGAATTGTTCCGATTGAAAAATTCATCTGAGTTTTGGTTGGAAACTGTTGACTCCATTGCCTTTATTGTGTAAAAAAAAACTTCTTTTCACATAAAGCGAAGTTTATGAGTTTTACCATCACAGCAGTCTTGACCTAAGGCCACATGGCAGTGAAAAGTGATTCATATCCTAAAGGATATGCTGTTGAACTAGACCTAGTTCGCAAAGTAGTCCAGGATTACAAACTACTTGGTCTTTAAGCTTTTCCTGCTGCGGTTTACAAATTATTTGACTTGCTCGATAGAAGTGATTTATATATTACTTTTGTGAGAATAGAAAAGTCTTGATTGACTTGCATAATTAGAATTAAAAGGCATGTTGTTATGATTCCATTTTATTTTGTGTTTTGAATTATGTGTTTCCAAGCTGTGCCTAAATTATGCACTTGTATTTGCTGTTTATTTGAAGTTTGAAGAAATTGTCTGAATTCCCAGGTTAATGGTGCAAAGGTCATGGCAAGTTCAAAGAGTGAGTCAAAGCGTTTTGGCATCGTCACGATGTCAACAGCTGAAGAGGCTCAGGCGTGCATTGCAAATGTGAACAATACAGAATTCCAAGATAATCTCATAGCGGTGGAACTGGTAAGTGATGTGAGAATTCTCTGGAATTACATTCAGATAACTAAATACAGTGTATTACATTATGCAATAATATCATGCAACATAATGTAATGAAATTATGACATATTGCCACATCAGAAAGTGCTTGCTCAGTTGTGCTTGCAGTATAATAGCGCTTATCTACTCTGAAGAGGTCTTCAGTGTGAGTTTGAGTGTGAGGTATAAGCTTGGCTAATCTCTTTTTATTTTAAAGATGGGCTGCACTGGCATCCAATGCTTTGTGGATATAGTTTGAGAGACAAGAAATGGTTTGTGATTGCACTGTGAAATTTGTGCTACTTTGTGTCTGGGATTTTTGTTGTAAGGCAAATAATCTTTTTGCTTGTCACAGTTGTCCTGTCTTTAGTATACATATGTATCTGGAATATGTATTGCACCTTCTCAGAACCTCTCAGAGACGTTCTTTGCTACTCTAAATGTTCTTTGATGTTAGTTAAGAACAAGGTTTTCAGTAGGCAAATGAAGCATGATTAACTGGGAACAGTGTCCATTGGCAGACTACCACACACATGTCTAACTCAACCATCGGAGTTTTATCCATGTTTGATGGTCTGAGTCAGACACTCTGTGTTGCGTAGAAGGTGATTGATGATCTTTGTCATCTAGTGAATGCTACTGGCTGAATTAGTCATGATGGACATGAGCTTTAAACTCAGTCTTGTGGAAAATGTTTGAGTTTCATCACTCTTACGGTTACTATATTGCCCACTTTAAACGGGGTCAAATTGAAAACAATTCAGGTTAGGCACAGAAATCATAGGATGCATCACAAATCATTGATTTAATCTAAAGAATTCCATAGAGCTGTTATCATAATGCTCAAGGCATCAGTCAATGGTCAATCAAATTAAACCATTGAATAAATTAAAGCATTGAATAAGTCAGACTTGTAGAAAGGGTGCTGTGTAGATGCTTAGCAAGTGACAATGTAGAATGTTATTTTTTTTGTTACCTTTCTTTTCTTGTTTATTTCTTGTTTATTTCTTGTTTGTCACAAATGCTGTCTATTGTGACCTTTCAGGATCCTAAGCAGCGTAGTGTTGCTGAAGCTTCGCAGCCAGTTCCGGAGACAGATTCAAAACAGGATGATTTAGCATCGTCTGCATCATTATGGATCACAGGACTTGCAACAAGTACAAAGGCCGTTGACCTTAAAGAGATCTTTGGAAAGTATGGAGAAGTGAGTGCAGTATCCTTTGAACTGGTCTGTGGTTGCATCATTTCTTATCTGGAGCAGGTGAACTGGATAGGTATATGAGAGTTTGGGAGAGGATCTGGGAAAGGCCATTTGCTTAGTGCAGTTTGATTGTTAGATAAAATTTGGGTAAGAAGGTTTTGGAATGACCGTATGCCTTGAGGAACCTAAAAGGTAAAAAGATATTTGGGAAAGATGGTTGACTTCAGAGAATGTGGAAAATTACCAATTAAAGTATTAAATGTGTGTATGTTCTCTAACTTGTTTAATTCTAAGAGTCTGTAAAGTCATTGTTTAAATTGGAAAAGAAAGTTGGGGGAAAATGTATGTTGCAGTTGATGTTTCAGGTAATTCAGAACTATTGTGCTCTTTATAGGTTGTTCAAGGAAAGGTCGCTGCAAGTGCAAAAAATCCTGATTCAAAGTGTTACTTTGGAATTGTGACCATGTCGACAAGTGAAGAAGCTGATCGTTGCATTGAGAACTTAAACCAGACTGAGGTCAATGGCCAGGTCATCACAGTGGAGAAGGTGACAAAGATTCATTGGGCTTGTTTTAGTTATCAGTCAGGATGAAATGTTTAGGTTCTGCTGGTTCCACTCATAAAATACTTTATCTATGGTTGTTTTGGTATCTCTTTGAGCAGACAAAGTGACTGACACTGAACTTTATGGGCTAAAACTAGTTTCAGGCATTTATATTAACTGGTGGTTGCTTTAGTGTTGTTTTTTAAGCAGGCATGGTATCACTCTATCCTTGGAAAGATCTAATATATGTTACTGACTGGCAGAATGAATGTTCTGCTGGAAAAATTTGTTTCTAGATTCTGACATTTTGGTCTTTAAGTAGATGGACACACATTCTGTTAAAATTGAATAATATGGCGAAGGATAAGGAGAGATTTGGTAAATAGGATATGCAGAAACTGGAATATGAGGGTAAAAAATGGAAGAAGAATTCTGGTATTCTTTTGTGACATCTGCAAGTATGCTGTGACAAATTGACAGATACAGAGTATATATATATATTTATTATATGTGTGCATGTATTGTTTTAGGGTATCTGGGGATTTGTAATTGAAAACCAACTTTACGTTAAATTATATTTATTGCCTAAGCTGTTTATAAGCATAACGTGGCTCATATAGAGCAACAAAGTGGTTGCACCAGGCAGTGACAAAACCAGAAAAACACCTCATGAAAAGAAAACAAATTGTCCACCAAAAGATGGTGATGGAAAATGACTCAGAAAGAACCAAAATGGCTCCAAAGAACCAAAAGTCATCCATGCACAAAGACTAAACATGAATAGCTGAGACTGGCAACAAAAACAGTTATGGGACCAACAGCCAAAATCTAGTCTGAATTGAAGTTAAACACAACATGTTTATATACTGTCAGTGTTCCCAACAAAATGTAAAGAAAGTTTATGACATATAACAACATAACCCACCAAGTCCTGTCCTACACGCCACGTGTAAAAATATGTGTACTGCAAAACAAGGCTACTTTTTTCATTGATTTGCTATATTTATGTTGTACCTTGTGAATTCTGCTAGAGAAAGCAAGATTCTGCATCAAAAACGAGATCGTCGTCAAAGCCTGAAAGTGTTTCTTCATCATTTGAGAGAAGTAGATTTGAAAGAGGTATATGAGAAATATAAAATTCAGTCTAATAAATTATTAGACATTGTTATACAGAAGTCTGGTTCTGTCTGCTCAGTTTCAGATTATTGGCATACATAATAATGATCGATCTTTTGGACTTTCTCAGCAGATCTGAGGATGAAATTTGGGGTGGTTGTTGAGTTGTCACAATGAACTAAAATGTAGAATAGAAAGTCAAGAGTTATATCACTTGAACAGCAGTTTACCATAGGTTAATGTTGTCTGCTGTGAAGTACAGTTGCATGGTCTGCAAATGTTGAATTGTAACCTTACAGGCAGATTTTTTGGAAACAGAGGATTTCGTGGCCGGAGTTTTCCGCCAAGGCCATTTATGGGTCGTGGAAGAAACTCAGGTAAAAACCTTCAGTGATGAGTAAATATGGATTGAGTTTTTATAATTATGTATGTATTTATGTTTGTATGGCTGTATCTAGACACATAATGTAGAACCCTTTAAGTACATCACAAAAACGTTACAAAAGTAAATTGTAGGGTATTACAACCAGTTAGATACTACCTGAACACTAGATTCATCCTTAACAAATCATTTAATAAGTATATAAACATAAAATTGCTTGAGCCTTTCCAAATAACTGAGGCAGAAGGCATAACATGCCTTGAGCACATACCAGTTGTAGCTTTTTGGTTTAATGTATAACCCGAGGACCATAAATGAGAGAGAGGAAGAGCAAGGTTGAGAAGAACAGGCAGAGAGCAGTTATGACAGGAAACAGAAGGAATTGGCAAAATTATAATTGCCACCCAAAGCAAAACTTATGGTAGGTGCCGTGCTTCCTTGTGTTAACTTTTAATTAAATTTCTTAACTCTTGAAGGAAAAACAGTGACATAACTTTTGAAAAGTTACAAAATTTATTTAAAATTGTCTTAAAGCTTGCATTACAAGTTGTCATATATGTACCTTAAGGTGTTTTACATTAGCTGCATTTGTAGTTGCAGCAAAACTCATTTCCTTTATGATAATAACTAGGACAACAAAACTATAAAAAACTGCTGCGTGCTTGGAGTGAGAGGCAGTGTAACGTAAGAGGTACTGTGTCCAAGATATTGAAGACTTGCCTATCTTGGACACTGTTGACAAAGAACTGAGCTTTTTGATCCTTCAGTCAGATGCATGATTTCTTGTTTTGTAGTATTTCGAGGCAAAGGTCGGGAGGCTTTCATGTACATGGACCAGCTCAGAGTAGGTTGCAGTAAGGTTTCTTTACTTGTAACTGAATTTTGAGTTTAATCCTGGCTTCTGTTCATCTGTTACAGAGGTTAAAAAGGTAATATAATTGAGAGTTTTTAGGTTTTGTGCTAATAGTAACCATTGAAGACACTGGCTGCTTATCCGTTTTAGATCAGCCTGTTATAAATAGGTCTGTCAGTATGATGTTGTGCAAATTTTGATGCACAAACTGGTAATTACAAAAAGAAATTCACAATGCTGGTGTGAATTGAAATCCCAGCTATACAATCCAGTTGATTGCAAAGTTGTCTGTACTATGGACATAGTTGTTTGTGTGTGCATCTGATCATTTATATAGTGCCTCAAAGGAACCTTGCAGAAGTTCTGAAAATAATGAACCGTTAGGTATTGAGCTTTCTGATCACAGACAATATTTAGAGATTAAATTATGCTAATAGGCTGGGTACCCTAATTTGAATTTTCTTTTCTTACAAATTTCTTTTTGAGGGTGATAAAGATGATGGCTGACGTGTTACAGGCAGACTATGAGCGTCAAATGTTTCACGAACAACGACTGAGAGAAGAGGAGGATCAGAGGAACTTTAACCCTGAGTTTCGAGGGGGAAGAGGACGATTCCCTGGCAGATCCAGGCCACCTTTTGAAAGATCCTGGTAAGATTCTTATTCTGGACTTTCTTTATTACAGGTATTGATAGATTGTATCATTTTGCAAGCTTATGACAAAAATGTTTGTGACCAGTTTGGACAGATTTGTAAAAGATGCAAAATGAATGTCGAAGTACATAAAGCCAAAGCTGACATATCCAGAGGAATCGCATTTTAATACTGGGTACGTACATTGTTAAGCCAAGGTGTGGGTTAAGACCAACTGGCCTTAAGGTATCGTCACGGCCAAAATGAAAACTTCATTTTTCACTACTTTTTGTACAATCTTGATCATACCTATGTTGAATTGTTGGAATCTTGAAACTTTAAGTTGTGCCACATTAAATTATTCCATGTGTATGTTGATGTCACAGGGACGACACACGTGGCGGTTTCAGAAGAGGTATGCCAAGTCACGAACCATACTGGGGACAAGCTGCAAAACGACCAAGAATAGATGATGAGAAAACAGGGGCAGCTGGGCAGTTTGGTGAATCTGGAAACAGGTGAACTGAACCCTGGTGTTTTAGCTGATGCTATGTAACTCACTAGGATTAATGTGTGACATTTCTTACTTTCTTTTTTATCGTTTGGTTTATCTAGGTTTACTACAGCTGATGTAATAGCGAGGATGATAGCTTCGTGCATTGTTCAAACTGTGGATAAAAGCATGAAAGTTTTTTGGTTATAGAAAAACATATTTTAAGACTTTTGAACCTGAGGCATAACTTAATTCAAATGGGAAGATAATAAATCAGATGATTAAAAATGTGTCATAACTTGTTAGAATTAATTGTTAGAATTACCAGTTTAGCAATATCTTTCAGTGTCCCAAATTTATTGCATTATTGCCAACTGAATGTTTTTAAACAGTCGGTGTTAATGTAGCCAAAAACATAAATTGTCTGGTATTAAATCACAAAAACCTTTGCCCATAACAGGACAACAATGTGGCCTTTCAAAGTAATTGGGCAAAATCGCCTGGTAACAGGCTACAGTATTAGTTCCTTCACATACATTAGCTCTCTAGCCACACTAAGACTTATGTAAATGTGGACTACTGTAATTCAGCATAACCCTACCTGCCTATCGATTTTGTTTTGACTATGAAGAAGCTATTTCCTGTGAGTTCACTTTCTTTGGGCGCTGTGGAAATCTCGAGATTATGTTTATAATTTTTGATTTCTTGCATGGCCGTGTGTGTCTTCGATACATTCATAAATGACAGGATACTTTACTATTTATTTTAAAATAAAAATTCATTAATCTTATATTGCCAAAGAATAATTAGTAAGTGGTCAGCCAGCTTCTCCAAGTTTATGCCCCTAGTAAACAAGCTGGCATGTTTCTTTATTTGTTACCTCTGTGTATTGATATTACATGATGACTAGGCATCAAATGATGGCTTTAAGCCATTGTGTTTGGATCTTATCCAAGCTTCATATGTAGTGACTGCCTCAGTGGAGGCTCAGGTCTGTACTCTCCACTTTTTATCTGGTTGAACTGCCACATCTGACAAAGGAAATAGTGAAAATAAGATTCTTGAAGAGTTCAAAAGGAGATCTGAAACAGATTTGACATCCAGTAATCAGGAACTAAAGGCTCTAAAGATAACGAAAGAAGAAGGTAAAACAAAAATACACATTACCTGCTATTTCTGTAAGAATCCTAACCACATGTAATTTTGTGTAATGTTTTATATGTGGTTGTGTACAGTGTTACATTTTGTGTATAATGTTACATGCAATTGTGTGTAATATTTTACATGGACCATTGTGTACAATGTTAAACTGTGAATCTTCCATTGTTTGTTTTCTCTACTATGTATTTATGTTTGTGTGTTTATCCACACTTATGATTCATCGCTTTAGCCAATGGACATATGGGGTGTTAACAGGTGCACTACTTACTTACTTACATCTACTTAAGGTTTAAAGCATTTTTTAATGTTGTATCTGGGCAAAGGACAACATATTTTGAGTATTTGGAGCAAGTTTTGTAGTGTAATGCTGTACATCCACTCTAAAATGAGCATTTGCATGTAGTTTCAAGTTGAGTACTTTGACCTCATTTTTAAGGATGATGGCCCCATATAAATTGCTGTATCTATTTGAATTTGGATTCCACACATTCTCTTGAGTATTTCTGCCAAATTGCATTGGTGTGTGACTATTATTCATGCCTGAAATTTATAATTTACAGCTTTGTAATTTACCTCATTTCTAATGATGATAGCACCATATAAATCACTATATCCCAATAAAATTTGGATGCAGCTTGTTTTGAGTATGTGTGCCAAGTTTTGTGCTTTTATCCACATGTTGAACAGTTCAGAGGCTTTATGTAACTTATCAACCTCACTATAACTGAGCCTTTCATTACTTCAGGTTGCCTGCAGAAGTTGGTGGTGGTGGTGGTGGAAAATGGAACAGCGGTTACCGAGGTGACAGTCAGAATCAGACATATTCTGAACAATACGGTGTAACATCCCAAGATGAAAAAGATTTTGGCAATAAATCAAAGTGGCAGGCACCAGATACAAATATGAACAAGAAAGGTATTGCTTGAACTACGTAGCTAAAAATATGATAGTGAGTGCAGTTCGTAAATGCTTGACATGACATCAGCAGCTAATTAGATGAAATGTGGATGGGCCATTAATTTATAATTATTTTTTATCTTTGATTTGGTTAGCTTAATTGCTGATGGCATCCTGATGAGGATTTTACATAAAGTCTGCTTGTTTTATTGTAATCAGTCATTACTGGCATGTATCTGGAGAGGATCCTATATTTTTTGTATACTATTGTCCGAGGATATGCATTTATGCAGTCATGTTTGCACACATGCTCCTTTGCATATCTGAATGTGAGTTTTTGTTGCTGCTTTCTTTACTTAGACAACAGTGGCAGCAGCTACAATCAGTGGCAGTCAGTAGGAACTGAGAATACCACCAACAGCTCGGCTACCTACCAGGCAGGTCATGTAATGTACTCCAGTTACAATGCCCCCCAATCCTACTCTTCGTCTGGGCTAGACACTGCTGCAGGCGGATCATACATGGGAGCAGGCAGCAGTTCCTACACTACAACAACTGGAACTAGCACTTATGGAGTGGCTGGAAGTAATCTGTATGGCGACACTGGAAATTCGTATTCTGGAAAAGAAAGCAGTTCCTACATTGGGACCATAACCAGTGTATACTCGGCAGCAGGTAGTGGCTCTTATGGAGGAGCGGGCACCAGTTCTTACCAGGCTGCTGGGAGTGGTTCTTACCAAACTGGTGGGAGTAGTTCTTATGGAGGAGCAGTAGACAGTTCTTGTGGTGGAACTGCCAGCAGTTCTTACGCAGCAGCTGGAACTGATTCCTATGGAGCACAGAACAGCTCTTATGGAGCAACATATACAAGTTTGTACTCTGGTGCAGGAAGCAGTTCTTATGGAATGGTGTATGTTGCGCCAGTTAGCACTACCTATAGTGCTACCAGTGTTTCCTATCAAGGAACGGGCAATTATGCCCAACAGGGTGCCAGTTCTTATGGTGGAACCGGCATGTATGCAGCAGGTGCAGCATATGCAGGCAGCAGTACAGGCACAGTGAATTCTCAGCCACAGTATGACGCTTACAAACCACAAGGCAGTAGCCAGACATATTCATGGTACTGAAGGTAGAAAACTGCTTTCAGTGTGGACCTGTCATTTGCCAAGGTAACTGTTGAATAAACTACAAGACGATGACACAGACTTTAAGTGTGTGAACCTCTGTGCAACTCTCAGGCTTTCTGTTTGCAGCATGTTTCACATAGCTTGTAGCATTTCTTGCCTTTCAGAAGCTGCAAGCATAAATTTTGTTCATATCTAAAGTTACTGATATCACTTGCTTTCCCTTAAGCTGAAGTTGGATTAGCCTTTTACAGCCAGTAATAACTTGTGGTTTCCAAGAGTCTGCGTTACAGTTTGCTTTATCGGGTTTAATGCGCTGTCTTCTTATCAACCCAGGAAGTAGGTGTAATTAATGGTATGCTGGAGTCTAAGCAGTTTTATCAAACAAATCAGTGAACTTTATTAATTGGCCTAAGAAGTTATGAACGTAAGTGTATTGTTAACATGAGATTGTGTTAGCTTAAAAATGTGTATATTACTGTGTCATGGAAGATTTATTTGTGTGAAAAACTCCTGGTTTTAGTATCATTTTCTTTATTGCTTGATAACAGAAATGTACATTCCTTTCAGCACAAGCAAACTACTGATCAACACCTGTGTGTAGCTGAATCTGAATTACAAAGTTGTAGAAGTCTGTGACCCTTAAGCACTGTGACCCTTTGGGAGAAAAGGTACCAAAAGTGGTGGTGTGTGTTTACATAGAAAATCAACTTGGAATGTATGTTGGGTCATTTTTCACAAATTGTTTTTGTCTGTGCACATGTCTGTGCACATGTTAACATGAGCAGAATTCAGGTAAAGATATACCAAATGGAAAGCAGATATAGTGTAGGGTGCAATATAATTTTTTCTTATTCTTATGCATTTAAGTGTGTTTCGATGATGCCTGTTTCATACTAAAATGGCTAGCATTTGGAACTGCAGAAGTTGCAGACACCTGAAAAATGTGATTAAAACACTCTTGTCTTATGGTTGTGAGAGTCCAAAATGATGTTTAGACTGCAAGATATTGCAAAAAGCTCAACTCTTGGACTGGGCATCACTGATGGTCTCTGAGATGTATTGAAGGTATTTCTGCTTTGCAGATGGCAGTGATGATATAGCGGTGATGATGACGTTGCAGATGAAAATACAGCAGAAGGTATTTTGCCATCCCCAGGAAACATTTCCAGATCTCTTTTACCTTCTTGAACCATGATTGACCTGTTCTGACATGTGGCTGCAGCGATATAGCCAGTGAGCTACTTGCTTGTTTCTGCAAACTATTTTGATACCTGTCTTCCACCTGCCTTTGATTGTCTTCACTGGGATTGTCTCACCTGCCTCAGTCCTATTTGTTCCACAGAATTCACCAGTATGTACTGGAAGACAACCTGGGCATACTCTTTCCTCTGCCAGAATCGGTGATAACTGAATCTGATTCAGAGCTTGATAGCAGCACCTACAAACAGTCTAGCTATAATAAAAACCTGTAGCAAGTTCCTGTTCCACATGTTCTTTAGTCCAAACAAGCCCTGCCAGTGAATGTCAGCAAAGCACCACTGTTATGAAGTTGGATGCAGTAACTTAGCATCACAGCGTCCAAAACGCAAAAACAAAATCATGCAAGCGGCAAATTCAAGTAACTGAAGACTTATTTGGGCAGTTCATTAGTTTAGAGTGTACTTAGCATTACCAGTAATTCATTACATTTGAAGATTAAATTGAATACCGTTTAATAGAAATTGGCATATAGTAAAATGCCTATTGAATGCAAGACTGCAGGTTTTATCCCTAATTTTTGTTCATAATTGTTATGTGACATTTTGGTAGCTCGCTGCATAAAGTTGTGATTTGCTATGGATGAAAGTTTAAAACCTTTACAAGGGCCTTTTTACATATCACATGCAAAGGTTCAACTACACAATTTTCAGAGCTGTGGTTGTTTAAACGTCTGCAATTTTCTGCATCAGTTTTCTAATAAATGCAGCTTTTAGATGGTAATCCTTGGAATTTAAGTTTGATAGGATTTTGGCAACATACTGAGATAAAATTTGGTATATATGTCCCAATATATTCACAAAATCTCCGGAAACCCAATTTTGGTACCTTTCCTCCCACCAGGTCACATATGCAGGTAGTATGCTTGTATGAGCATAAGTTTAGTTGGTTTTATTGTTAAAGTTGTCCAGCCAGCATCAATATTCAATGATGCTTTTAATAGAAGTAAGTGTAATAAGTGTTTTAATTTGTTCTTATTGTCTGTTGTTTATCGATAATGTCGCTGTCCACTTCTCTTCACTGGGAATCTTAAGTAAAATTGTCTTCGTTGTGAAGTACCATTTAAAAGTCATCCTTCTGTTAACAGTTCTTGAACAAATTTACTCACTTTGACCCCTTAAATACTTTGCAATTCAAATTCAGTGGCTTTCTACACCTCAAGTGATTCTGAAATTTACAACAGAATCCTTGGTTTAGCTGACAGTTCACAGAGAATTCTGCCGATAGTTCCAAACAATTTTAGGATTCAGTAGTACTTAGAGTTTTGGCTCAACATATGGCAAATAGGCCTAAATTTATTTAATCTTGGTATGCCAAATTTTTATGAACGTGGTGTTTTTCTTATAAAATTGTGATGGTAGCATACCATAATTTTTATCTGGAATAAACCAACAATTCTAGTCTTCAGTCCAGAGAACTCGGACATCTGTTGCATACGTGGAGAATCGTTGTAGGGCCAGCATGACATTGGAAATTGCTCTCTGTTGTCAGGTTTTATATTCAAAAAGATCAAGAATATGTTATTGTCGCATCTTGGACGTAATTTCTGTTATTGAAAGAATCCCCTCAGTCACGACCCACGAGAGTTTCAGACGTAGTTTTGGACGGTACCATCAAGGTGGGCTAGATCGAAGACAAAACTGCCAGACGTTGACGACTGTCCATCATCTGTGTCTGCATCTGCGTTTCCGTTCTGGTTGGATGGAGGCACGTTTTTGCGTTGCAAGTGTTTAGTGCAGTTGTGACCTTGCAAAGGCTTCTCACAAGGCGTCAAGTGAGATATCTGTGACGCTGTCCGCCGGTTTTGGTTCGGCGCCGCGGAAATTGTGTTCGAGTTAACATTACATAACTTGGGATTTTTATCGCAACACGGTGCATCATGTTGACCGCAAATGAAGATCATCGTCTTTCCCCGCTCAAAGTTACTAAAATTAGACACGGTAGGTACGTTTTGTGAATTAGCAGACATTGCAGGGTTGAACAGTTTGGGCACTGTTGAAAACTGAGCTGTGGGACGTTGCGTGCTTTGTGGTGGCCATTTTGGGTTTGCTGTAGTCGAGAGTGGCTCGAGTACTTTGGGTAGGAATGTTGGCGTGCTGCTACCTTGCGTCTGCCCGCGAATGGGACCAGATGGTCTTTCAGGGTTCGTGGTAGTCGTCGTCAGGATGGGGTTTCTTTTACGAGGACATTCGTCGACATGAAGATCTTTTGCAAGGCCAGACTCGGATTTTGACATGCCACCGTTGCTTGTACCAGAGCCAAGTTCTCGGCGTGGTTGCGTCTTCTTCATTATATACTGGTTTCCCTGTTGAAGCAATAAATAACGTGTAAAGTTTAAGTTTGACACTTGCTTCCAGATTTTAGTAAAATGTTAGCAGTAAACTAAGACCTATTCTTTACGCTTGGAAGTTAAATGCAGCGTGACATGAAGAGGCAGTGCAGTGAGGAAACTAGTTTCTGAAATAATGGATACGAGACACAGACTAGATGGCAGTTCATCATGATCTGGTAGTAGGCCTACTCGTGGTGACCTTACTGACAAATGAATGACCTGCTTGAAAAAATACAGCTTATATATTATATATTACTATATATATATATATATATATATATATATATATATATATATATATATATATATATATATATATATATATATATATATATATATATATATATATATATATTGCCTTTATGGTTTACACTGATGGGCTTAGGCTATACAGTAATTGAGACGAGGGCTTTGGCAAGTGGAACTAAATTGGGATTTGGGGTCAAGCCCAAGCAAATGTCAGAGGCCATGACCTGGTTCTTTCCCTCAGCTGGATCCGCTATTGGGCTTACTTAAGTTTCGCATAGGCTGTACATTTTTTGATGTTTACGCAACTTTGAGAAGCTGTCCTCGCTTGTCCTACTTCGCATTTTAATTCGCACATCATAAGGTAGACCGGCCTCCTGGAATTTTCACAGTGACTGTCACTTGCTTTGTACTGATGTCGGGCGATTGCACGCTAGCTACTGCACATCGCCACCGATAAAAGGTAAAGGTAAGTCTCCGAAATTTCTCGGCGCCACACAAAAGCCAAGTCAGGAGACCATCTTATTCACTGGCGCTATATCAAATGCAGTCCGCAAAAGCCAGGTTGGTTGAGTTTCGGCACCAGGTCAGAATCCGTGGGAGGGTTAAGCCGGGGATACAGCATGGTGCTACGGTGGGAATCGTTGGTAATGGTGCTCATCAGGTGGTGCAGGAGCAGAATCGGGACAGGATACCTTGAAGAGTTCGGTTTTCAGTCGAGTGAAAGGCTCCAGAAGAGAGGGCGAGCGGAGGGGTCCTCATAATGGCAGGCGAGAAAGGGGATGTGCGAATTGCCAGCGGTAATTAGTGGCAATACGAAAGATAGGGAAAAGCAGCGAGACTCCCTGCCCAAATACACACTGGAATTCAACGGAAATCAATGAGAAATGGTGGGCCAGCGTAAGACGATACAGTGTTGAAAACGAAGATGTGTTTTTTTTTCAATACGCCATTGGCACATCGGCCATTTTAAAGCCCATATAGGTTCAAATAAATAGGGTGGCATATTATGCAGACCTACAGGCATGAGCCAAGACTAGACATATAGCCTATACAACATAAATAAAACAGACAGACGATGGATGAAGTGCTAAAACCGATCTATTATCTACTTGAGCACTGCATATAATTCGAGATGTCATTTCAGTTGATTGCTTGTATATATTGTCATTTATCACAACAGTTACTAACGTACACAGTCTGAGAACCCTTCATAAAGGGAGCTGGTGCACTCAAACGATTGCCTAAAGGCAAAGGAGAATATTGGGTTGCAGTCACTCGATGTCGTGTGATTCTACAGCGCGGTACCCGCGGGGCTGCGACCGGATTAAAGGACTTGAGTTAATCGAGCGTATCGCCATATCAAGTTATTTGTAGCCGGGAAAGCGATTACGTGGATTAATTCAGTCCCGGTGGAAATCTAATTAAGATGCCTCCGCAGGCTTTGCCGGGGTGTGTCACGAAGTTTATCAAAGGTCGCCAAGAAGCAGGGGCCTTTAACAGTTAGTGTTAACAGGAGCGTCGATCACTTGGGCAAGGGAGACATGTCTTCCTGTGGGAGGGACGCCATGGGTTATGTAATTATAATTAGTAACTTCTATCGCGCTGGTTTCTAATGCACAAGGTATCAATGGCGCACTAAAGCCAAAACCGCAACCAGGTCAATATCTAGAAGGTTAGTCCACTGTGTCAGAGAGGCAGTCTGTGGATCCTAAACAGTCTGAAAAAGGTAAGTCAAGCTGAGAACGAAATGACGCGAACGAATTAGCAGAGCGATCACGTGCAGGGAGAGAGTTCCAAAATTTAGGTCCAGCAGCTGAAAAGGTTCGTCCACCAAGAACAGTTCTAGTTTTAGGTATGACCTGAGAAAGATAGGCCTAGTCGGAAGATCTGGTTATGTCCCCAGTATATAGGCATTTTCAGTGCTTCCTTAATTACTTGTAATGCACATGAAATAATATGAGAAATATAATACAATAATAATAATAATAATATAAAATAATAAGAATAATTTTTTATTGATATAAAAAGTGTAGCATAAAATGTTACAGCTATATTAATCCTGAGGACGGTGAGAAGCGGAATGATATGCCGCCTCAAAATTTGCATTTTACAATTCTCTACTTCTGCTGTACCACTTACTCCTCCAGTGAACAACAGCGCACAACAAATATCTAATTCTGAATAAAACTGCTATTATTACTGACCTTGCGGGTTCATGGCCAATCTCAGTCACTTCGATCCTTTCTATATTAATTGAAAAACTGCTGTAAATTGCTTTCTACTTTTCCTCCGCATGTCTTATCTGACCAGGTCGCTTTTCGCCCTACTGGAAGCAATACATAGCCTATGCTGTTGTCTATCTCTTATTTCAAAGTACTAAGCTTCTTGAACGTAACATCTGCTCTCGTTGTCTGCTTATTGATTGCTCAAAGGCATTCAACTCTGCCTGTCAACTTATTCTCGTCGAGAAACGCAAAGCTCTCGCTATTCCTGCTAACATCTTTAACTGGATAGCCAACTTCCTTAGCGGTTGCACTCGGGCTGTTGAATTAGATGGAAAACTGTCAACTGGTTGCCAATTACCCAAGGTATTTTGCAGGGATCTGTGTTGGGACCAGTTCTATTCATTATTTTCATTGCTGCTCTCTGCACTGTTAATAAATGCATAATTTACTTACTTACTTGCACTTTAAGTGCACTTGCACTTGCACCTCTTTAAATATGCCGACGACTTAGGTCTGTTAAATCCTGAAACTGTACGCGTTTGGTTTAATGCAGACTATGACGACATTAAGCTGTGGACCACCCTAAATAACCGTATTACAAATATCTCCAAAACGAAAGAGATACTGTAATTTTCAGGCGGCCTCATATCGAACGCCCGCTAGATCATTGTCTGCCTTTACCCGGAATTGGGCAGCTAGAAAGAGGTCAAGCTGCTTGGAATTCTCCTACAGAGTAACTTTCTCAAACCATGTTAATTATATTCTTAGCCTCATTAACCAGCTATGCTTTCTTCTCAAAAAGCTAAGAAAACAGGGCCTTAATATCTCGAATCTGGACGTAGTTTTCTAGCGATAATTATTTCAAGAATCACTCATGCATTACCGGTTTATGCTGGATTTCTTGCTTCTTGTGAAGCCGCGCGCATTACGCCTAATGCAGTTCTTGAAAAGGCTCGCTTATGGTAAATATGTGGGAAGAACTATGCTGCAGAAGAGCTCCTTGGCTGGAGCAGACTGGAAGATCTTCCAGAAATGACAGTTTCCTGGGCACTGCCTTCGTCAGCCCTTACCATCTTTTCACGAGGACAAATAGGCCTCTTCGTTTCGCAAGAGAGGACACTCTTTCATGTTGCCTGTTGTTAAATCTAAACTGTTTAAAAATAGTTTTGTGAGTTGATGTATCTGTAGTAATATTTAGTCGAGCATTATATTTGCCTGTATTATAAATCTAATTTAAATATGTACGTAACTGATCTATTCAATGTAATGCATGTTCTCTTGTCAGACGCTAATAAAGGCTAAAATTACTTACTACTTACAGTATTTACTTATTTAATTTCACGCATGAATCGACGCCACTGGTGGTTAATTTAATTATTTTAATCATATTTTAATCATTTACGTATACTGCAACCTGTAGGGCCACACAGCCTTACACATGTCACCTAAGAGTGTGTTCTTAGATTCTGGCGTTTTAGAGTCAGCTAGATGTATGTATATATGCATGCAGGTATGTATGTGTGTGTATTTATGTATTATTTATGTATATATGTACTATGTATGTATGTATGTATCTACTATGTATGTATGTATGTATGTATGTACCATGTATGTATATATGTATGTATGTATGTATGTATTATATATGTATGTATGTATGTATGTATGTATATATGTATGTATGTATGTATGTGTTATGTATGTAAGTATGTATGTATATGTATGTATGTGTTTGTACGTATGTATGTATGTATGTATGCATACATATATGTATTATGTATGTATGCATACATGTATGTATTATGTATGTGTATGCATGGATTGATGGATGTATATATATATATATGTATTTGGCTTATTTATATAGCTCCTTAATAACTTCACAAAGGCGCTAAAGAACCCAATAAGGGTCTTGTGACTTACCACTATAACTTGCCGCGTTAGGTCACAAGGCGGACAGGAGGTCGAGTGAAGTGATGTGCTGATCCTAAGACTTCCTTTCTTCGACGATTCATCGACGTCGTCATTCACCAGAACGTTGCTCTTGAAGCGAACGGTCTTCAGGCTGCGTTCTTCGCTCCTCCATCCTTCCTTGTCGGCTGCAGAAGGTGGCGGTGCATGAAACCGGAAAGCTGGTTCCGCATAGGGGTATTTTGGACGTCGGCGTCTGACGAAGATGATCGCCGTGACCAGAACGAGAACAAGAACGGCCGTGACGGAACCAAATATCACCATCAGCTTCCGGTGAAAGCCAAGTCCGGCCGATGACGTACTTCCGGCTGGCAGGAGCAGCGACTGCGTGTAGGCGAAGGCCAGCGAGTCATTGACCTGGATGACAAGGGTCGATGTAGTCGACTGCCGCGGAGTTCCCTGGTCGCTGACCGTCGTTCGCAGCCTAAAGGTCTTCGTCTCCATTCCGCGAAGACTCTCCGACAGATAGATGGCGCCGTTGTTGACGTCGACGTCGAAGACTCCGTTTCCTTGGCAACCGGTGTCGTCTTCCAGGGAGACGTTGTAGACAAGGACGCCGTTTGCGCCAATGTCAAGGTCGTGTGCGAGAATTCTTGTGACGATGAAGCCGGTCGGCGAAAAAACAGATACCTGTAATTTAATGTGACGTAGTGTAATGTAATCTACATGTCCCTTTGTAATAGCTGCAATTACTTACGGGTCGGTACCAAAATCTTAGAAAAGCATTTAATTAATTAAATCTTAATGCAAACTCGCTCACACACGAGTTAAAAGATAAATTCATGTTCAGAGTCCCTAAAGCAGTGTCATCAAGAAGGAGGAACGACGATAGGCGATGTGATCCGCCGCCGATGGTTCACAGTTGTCTCACCGTCCAGAAGTCCCCCGTAGATGTGGCATCCGGATATCGTGCAAACCCCCGGATATGCGCGGGACAGGCATTCATCGCCCACCGGCCAGTAGATCGTAGAGTCATACCCTGGTTGACAGTCGGTATCGCTCCAAAGACTCTCTTCGCCCTTCCTCTACCAAATTCAAGATTTCCCGGCGAAGTCGGTATAGGTAGGTCTTTAGGTTTGAGGCTTGACTATTCAGTTGGAATCCTGTCGCCCCTTTGCAGGTACACCATTCCAGTCACAAAGTTCATATAACGTGCAACAAAAACCCGTTCAAAACGCAGTAAATCCGAGTTGAAAGCGTAAAATAATTTCAACACGTAGACTCGGAAAAAGAAAAAGTCCGAACGGCCAGAATTATAAATCAAACTTCACGTTTAGACAGTATAATGTGAAAAATGCCATAGAAACAGTCAAGGACCGATATGGTCGCGGACATACACAGAGGTCTTCACGAGGACAATTACGTACCTGAACGCTATCATTGCCATCTCGAGGGAAGTCAATCACCGGAAAATTGTCGTTTTTGTCGGCTACGTAGACGGTAACGCTGGCCGATGAGACGAGCTTCGAATCCTGCGAATCGACGGCAAGAACCCCGAGGTAATGGATCGACCTTTGTTCGCGATCCAAAGGCGACGTTGTGATCAGTTTGCCGGTGTCTGCGTCGATCTCGAAGGGCGTCTGGATGTTGTGGGAATTGGGCGTCGCCTGAAGACGATAGACGAAGTGGTTGTACGGTGGAAGGTCTGAGTCGATGGCCGAGACCGTTCCAACGTCTGACCGCGCCAGCATGTTCTCCGAGATACCGAAGCTGAAGGACGGCTGGGTGAACTTCGGAGCGCAGTCGTTTTCGTTGACGATGTGAACGAGAACCGTGGATGAGGAGGCCAGCGACGGACTGCCTTTGTCCCTCGCCAAGACGACTGCGCTGAACTGCGAGGCCTCTTCAAAGTCGAGCAGCGAACCTATCCGAACGACTCCGCTGTCCGGCTCTACCGTCAAATATGCCACAACTGAGTTGTAATTTCCAGTCTCCTGGTGTCCCACCTCGAAGACAACCTCGGCATTTGCTCCGGCGTCTTTGTCGGAAGCGGACAACACCAGAAGTGAGAGTCCAGTCGCGGAATTTTCCAGAACGCTGACCTCGTAGACACTTCTGCTGAACTGCGGCACGTTGTCGTTCTCGTCTACGATCGTGACCTCAGCCTGGAAGAATGACGTCATCGACGGCGCTCCAAGATCAGAGCACCTGACCTTGACAATTTCCACGGGTGTCGTCTCTCGATCGAACGTCTCTGTCGTTAGCAGCTTGTAGGTCTTTGTGTAGACGAGCTGAAGCGAGAAATTGGCTGAGATGGCAACGCATGTCACCTCCCCGTTGACCCCTCGGTCCTCGTCCTGTACATATACGTACCCCACGAATGTCCCGGACGGTAGATTCTCCCCCACCTCGAGTTTCCCTGACATGGACAGAGGTGTGACGGTGATGTTCGGCGAGTGAGTGTTTATGTCCTTGACACTGACGAAAACCTTGACCCTTGCCGATTGCGGTTCGACGCCGCAGTCCTCGGCCACGATTACCAGACTATACAGGTCCTTGTAGTCCTTGGGCAGTCTGTTGGTGAGATACAGCTTCCCCGTGGTGTTATCGATTTGAAACAGCTTCCCGTAGAGATCACTGGTCGTACTGCCCAGTCGGTAAGTCACCAGTCCGTTGGGACCATCGTCAATGTCGACTGCGCTGACTTGCGTGACCACGGTCATGGGTTCGGCGTCCTCGAGTATGGAAACGTTGTAAGAGGAAGATTCGAAATTGGGACAGTTGTCGTTGGCATCGAGAACGATGACTTCGATGCTGAGGCTGCCCGACTGAGGCGGATTCCCGCCGTCATAGGCGATCAGGGTCAGACTGTAAAAATGCTTTGTTTCTCGATCGAGAGAATCCATAAGGACCAGGTGCGGAGTCAGGATTCCGTCTTCGCTGGTGGTGACTCCGATGTGGAAGGCAGACTCATTGGCGACCGAGGGCAGTAGGGAGTAGCTCTGAACGGAAAACTGCCGGGCATCCGGGTCTTTTGCGGGAGGAAGGGGATACGAAGCGACCCCCGGCTGCGCCGTCTCCATTATGGGCACGGTAAACTTGTCTCGCTCGAAAACGGGAGCGTGATCGTTAAGATCTGCAACGATCACCTTCGTTTGAAAGACCTGAAAGTTGTCAGTCGGTTGGACGACAGCCACTTTCACATCCAGTTCGCATCTATCAAGTTGTCCAGCACAGACTACTTCTCTGTCGATGAGGGCGGCTGTTCTCAGGACCCCCGTCTTTTCGTCGACGCTGAACATCGACTCGTGTGGTCCGGGCAAAAGTGCGAAGCGTAGTTCCCCGGCTGTGGGGGGCAGTGTGAAATCGCCCCATGCCCGTAAGTCGCTTATGATGTCCCCCACGATTTGTCCCTCCGCATTCTTTTCCGAGATGTTATAGGTCAGCTGCTGACCGCGTAGGTTGCCGACAGCATGCAGTAGGAGGAACCAACGGAGAGTCGGCTTAGCGAGCATCGTTGCTACACGAAGTCACGATTCGCCTGAAATGTTTCGGAAATTAATTTACACAGATGTAACATCAGAATGTACTACAATAACCACTGGCGACTCTTATAGTAACTGTTATCTGATTACTGATGAACTTTTTGTTCTTTATGACTTTAGCATCATTTAGGGTCGTGCAATTAGCACTTTTGTTAGGTACTTAAAAGGCGCCACATTAAGTGTCTAGATAACTAGACAACTAAATAACTGACTAACAAACGAGACATCAATGATTCAGTAGACCTTTCACGGCCACTAATCACAGTCGGATTATCAGTATGGTGAAACGAAACGCCACTGCTGCTACCAATTGATCACGGTGGTAGAGGCGAAGCTGGTACTTGTGGCAACAGTGATGGTGGTATTATTACTATGCAGTTACGAACAAGTCGACCTTCCATGTGGTGCTGAGGACGACGAAGATGATGCTGATGATGATGATGATGATGATAATAATAATAATAATAATAATAATAATAACCGCGCCAAATGCGAGATTGTTTTCCAGAATGACGAAAATCAAGTCGACAATCTCGCGTTCTCCGGCTTCAACCTTACACCATTAAGAGAGGCAACACTATTGGGCACACCACTGATGCCGGGACCAGCCGTTGAAAAGGTGGTGAATGAGAAGGCAAATGATCTGGAACGAGCAGTTGGGAGGCTCTCAATGCTTCACGCACATGACGCCCTAGTGCTGTTGCGAAACGGTTTGAGCGTTCCGAAGCTGCTCTACACAATGCGCACAGCCGTTTGCACCGAATGCCCCAGTCTAACCAGATTTGACTCTCTTTTAAGAGACGGACTATCGACTATCTTAAATGTTGAGCTGTCGGATGAGAAATGGCTCCAGGCGTCCCTTCCGGTTAGGGATGGCGGTCTTGGGATTCGCTGTGCTTCTACGCTGGCACTTTCTGCCTTCTTGGCCTCTGCTGCAAGCACAAGCGAACTCCAAACACACATACTGCCACCAGAATCAGCCGATACCTCAGACGAGCTAGTGAATACCGCACTGAATGCATGGATGCTCTTCACGGGTGCAGAACCACCAACTGGATCAGCAGCTCATCGACAAAGGGAATGGGACAGTCGCTGGACAAGCAAGGCGTCGGCGAGCTTACATGAGTCTGCGAACAACCCACTAGACCGCGCTCGTCTCTTGGCCTCTCAAGCACCACACTCTGGAGATTGGATGCTGGCTCCTCCAGTAACCGCATTGGGACTTCGTCTTTCGGATGAGGTGATACGGACCGCGGTTGGAATGCGACTGGGAACCACACTGTGCGAGCCACATCTGTGTCACTGTGGCGAAAGAGTCGACGCCAGAGGACTTCACGGTCTGGTCTGCAGAAAGAGTGCTGGCAGACAACAACGCCATAACATGCTCAACGACATTATATGGAGAGCGCTTACCAGAGCGAACATCCCTGCTCAGAAAGAACCGTTGGGACTCACCAGGGAAGATGGCAAACGACCGGATGGCGTGACTCTTATCCCGTGGTCTCGCGGAAGATGTCTTACATGGGATGTGACAGTTTCTGACACATTTGCAGCGTCACATCTAGGTTTTACTTCAACCGGACCAAGTGAAGCTGCAAACCGGGCAGTCTCAGCCAAAAGGCTAAAATACGCCACTATAGCCCAAACCCACTCTTTTGTGGCGGTCGCACTGGAGACCAGCGGCGCATGGAGTACGGAAGGATTGGATTTTGTGTGGGAGTTAGGACGAAGGATGACAATGGCAACCCACGATCCACTGGAGACCAACTACCTGCTTCAAAGACTCTCAGTAGCTGTCCAGCGTGGGAACGCCATCTGCTTCTCCGGAACTCTACTATGAACATATATGATGATGATGATAATAATAATAATAATAACAGTAATTGTAATAATAATAATAATAAATAATAATAATAATAATAATAATAATAATAATAATGACTACATACAGGTATTTTGAATTCAAACGGATGATATGCAGACCTACGTCATATGTAATTCATCAAGAACTGGTGTCGTAGTTGTTGTCTGTGAAAGTGTCATTACATGTTCGCATAGTAGAGTGATTATGGTTTATATATCATCATCCTTTTCGTCGTAATCAGTATTAATATCGTCGTCAGAATCATTATCGTGACTACTAAATTATTTCCGGTTTTCACTGAGGCCAACAAAATCTTGCAACTACTCTTAAATGTTGCGCAGTTTTCTCAGTCTGTTCGCGAGGCACAGCGTAGTCGGTGATCACCTGAACAGTGTTTTGGTAACGAATACCAGTCACCAGATGGCCGTTACATACTCTAGCTGCGCTTCCCGTGCCGCGTGTAAGCGTAGATTGGGCGTGGATAACAATGCAATTTCTCCGTGAAGTCGCTCTCGCCGTCTCTCACTATTTTCGCTCTCTGTTTATCTGTCTTTCTCTGTCTCACTGACTCTGCCCCTGTTTTTGGCTTTCCCTTTCCTAGGGTTACCTCATTGCTGTGGGCAAGGTGGAACGTGTACGTGATGAGCCAGGGTCGTGGGAAACGGTCAGCTAAACATAGAACGGCAGACAAGAGATCGTGAAAAACAGATTACGCTATGGCAAGACTCTGTCGTTACCGGCTGCATCTCCTCTGCCTTCCTTCCTCCAGAACTCCTCCTCTCCCTCCTCCTCTCCTTCTCCTCCTTCTCCTCCTCGCCATTCTTCTGACTTCCGATCGTAGAATAGGTGTACGACGCACCTACTATAGCGAACGAGTAGGCCTACAGAGCACAATAACTGGGCCTACAGGAACTCCGAGTATGTAAGCTTTGACGCAGACCTAAGATTCGATTTTTTCTTCCTTCGAGTCGCTTCAGTTCAAAGCAACACTGAAACCGTGAACTTCGACACCTTGCCGAGCGTATAGCTGTAATTCGTCAGAGTCGCTTTCAGTTCTGACTGTAACAACAGTCTGCCACAGTAGTACATGTAATGGGTCACTTTAAATCACGGCTGACAAATCATCGCCAAAACGAAAGTCTCTTTTAAATCATCATGAGGTCTGCCGTTCTTTACGTGGGTATGCGCGTGCATTTCAAACGCTGAATTCTACATAATCTCGATTCGATTAGGTGTCGTTGCATCTGATGAAGTGCTTAAAATGGTTTATCGGTGGAATTTCAGTTTATTTCATAATAAATCATTCGCAGTGTCTGTGCATATATACTACTTGAGGCGAAATCATGGGCTGTTTGTCCGCAGTCGGTTAATCGCCGTACTTCCATGAACTCTGTCCATTATCGCCCTCTCAGTTGTCTGTTTATGGCCAGACAAAAGTGCTGCATAACAGCAGCCATCATCGGCGCTAATGCGATATGCGCAATGATAATATACGACAGATTAAGAGTCATGATCACTGATGGATGGCTGGACGGATGGGTGGATGGATGATGGATAGACGGACGGACGGACATGGTCGACTGATGGACTGATGCATGGATGGATTGATAATATAAACGGATTGATGGCTGGCTGGATAGATGAATAGATTTATGAATAGATGGATGAATGGATGGTTGGATTGATTGATTGATCGACTGATGGATTGATCGATGGATCAATTGACGGATGACCAGTAGGCCTGTACAAATGGGTTGGTGGATCGGTGGATTGATGAATGGTTGGTCAGATAGTCTAAACGACTGACGGAAACGTAGACAGCCAGAGGTGTTGCGGCATAAAGAAAAGCAGATGGATGAACAGACAGACAGGTAGACAAAAGACAGGCACAGAAAGAGGACAACCCAAATGACCTTTATGGTCGGTTCTTGATGGTGCATATATACTGGACCTCTAGAGTGACCAACATCTGCGACTGACCAGTCTAACGAATGATCAGACATGCAGCTGCACCCTCCAGCGCATACAAAGCAGATTAAATAGCCCGCGACCAATTAACAGGGCTTCTCAACAGAGGCACTGACGCGTGCGTGATCACAATCTAAGCAACGATGTGATCAATACACAGACTTCAATTCACTTCCAAAATTTAAGCCATGAATGTTTATACTGGAACATTTTTAGCAAATAGCAATGGCCGATCAGAAGTTTACAGACGAGGAGGGGAGTCAAAGAAGGAATTTCTTATGACCTTTTTGTCATCAGCTTAAATCTTTTACGATCTTTCTATGTTGTAAAATCGTTGTAAAAATAAGAAAACAGTTATCGGATAACTGTTGTAGGCTTATTTTAAGAACCTCAAGCAGTTTGTAAACAAAATCCTAACGGGTCAACCGATGACAGTTCTCAATAATCACTCATACCAATAAACATGATGCTTGCTGTGTAGATGGCACCATTTTAGTTGCTGGCAGAAATACAAACATTCATACATACATATTTACATATATATATATATATATATACACACATGCATGCATGCATGCATGCATATTATGCAGAATGATTTAGAATCGCATTGGATCGCTATAAAACGAATCTATATCCAATGTCTCGGACACCATGGCAGCTGACAGAGCTCTCTAGACAAGGGTTTAGGTCCTGTCCAACACTTTATCACCACTGCACACAAAAGCTTTTTCTCTACAGGAGAGCTCTAGACTGTGATGTATATATTTACGCGTGTTCCCGATATAGTTTGAGAAGGGTAAGGGATGAGGCAGCAGAAACAGCTCTTCCGACCCCTTCTGATGCTACCAGATTAAAGAGCTTGGATGCACAGATGAAGAAGCTACACAGACAGACTAGCAGACTAACAGGAACGATGACACCGACAGCTGCACAAGCACACGAGAGGATTTGGAAGAAACAAAGAGACTGACACCAAAAAGACACACAGACATACAGCCAAGCAGAGTTAGGGAAACAAAGCAAAGATACTGGCGCAGTAGGTACGTAACAGCCAATTAGACAATCTGCTCTTGAAGACTAATATACGCCTCCGCTGGAGCGCACGCCGGGATCTGTGTACGCAATAATTGAGAGCGAACTTGTAGATGGAAGAATCGCAGACTGGAATAGATAGACAAAGAGATAAAAAAAACAGCGGAACTCAAAAGAGGAGGCAGTGATTCTTATAATGCAGGCACCGAAAAAAAGGATGCATCAAGATAGGACTACAAGATAGAATTAGGTGAGTCAGATAAACCATACAAAGAACATGTGCGCTTACGCAGAGTTTTAAGCTACCCACATGGGCTCAAAAACTGAGGAAACAGTACAAAAAAGCAAATATAGAAAAAACTTGCATAATCAGTGAACCTCCTCATAGATAAGCAGTCAATGAAAGAAGGATAAAAAGAGCCAAGAGCAGATCAGGAGACAGACAGAAGCAGACACGGCTTCGAAAAAAGTTAAGAAGGTACATAGACTATATAAACTAGTAAACAACGACAGATGTACTACAGGCACACGGACAGATAGATAGACAGACAGATAGATAGAAAGACAGACAGATAGATAGACAGACAGACAATGATCTCGAAGAGGAATGAGAGAGGGTGAGGAGTCAGAATGGCACTGCCATTAACCGCAGGGAGTGCGCAGTTGGAGTCTTGACGTAAATCGGCTCAACCTTTCCCAGGCACCCCAGCGCCCCTATCGACGCTTCAGCCGGGTTCTGGGTCGAAGGGTCAGGCCATCCACCGCATCCCTATCCTTCTCCACCTACAAACCATCTCCATCTGAAGAATTCGGCACATTCTGGCGTCGTTGCTTCGATTGATCACTCCCTTACTCGCTTACTCTGAGGTGGGGAGGAAGTAGCGCCGACAAGACCTTCCTGGCCCGGCGTTTCGCTGAAATATGAGCATTACCTACGCTACGTTGGTGAATGGTTTATGACTTCACATGCTCAACCGAAGCGGGGGAGGGATGAGAGGCAGGAGGAAGGTGAGGGAGGGAGGGATGGAAGGATGGAGGGAGGGAGGGATGGATGGAGGGAGGGAGGGAGGGAGGAGGGAGGGAGAAGGAACTAGGAAGACTGAGCCGCAGGCGGTTGAACAGCTGATAGCGATGGCAGGAGCACGCGCGAGACATAGTAAAGAAGAAATAAAAAGTTGTTTATCGTCTGTCAGTAGCATATTACGCTCGATGCTCAAAAATCAATTCCAAATGTAAAAATTAAAATAAATTGGCTCCATACACCTCAACCGTTCATGGCTTTCTCTCTTCCTTCCTCCTTCCTTCCTCCATCCTTCCATTCAGTTCTCCGTCTTATGGCTGGCAGCTGACTGACTCAGTTCCTTTAAGTAGTCACTTCCTCGTATAGGACGAAACTGAAGCAAAGCCAGGCCCCATATTTGTCTCGTCGTCGCCTTCGCATCGCGATATTCTAGTGGTTAGCGGTTCAAATGTCAGCACAGAGGTTGGATAGTTCAAATTTCTGCCAGGGCAGAATTTCTTCCAGTCAGCTGTAATGGGCACACTGACCGTACACTATCAGTTGGAAGATCAGGTGCCTGGTTAGACGGCTGGCCATCGCCTCTGTTATGCCGAGGCTTGAAAATACAGTAAATATGCTAACATTTCATACCAATGGCACGCTCGAGTTAGCTTGAAGACTGCTATTCTTCTTATTATTTTTCTTCTTCTTCTTCTTCTTCCTCCTCTTCCTCTTCTTCTTCTTCTTTTTCTTTCTTTCTTTCTTCTTCATCTTCATCTTCGTCTTCTTCTTCTTTTTCGCATTTTACTTCTTCTTCTAAATCTGAATTGAATCTGACTCTTGACTCTGATTCTTCTGACTTCGTATCTTATGTCTGCATTAGCTGAAAAGACTAAGCGGCAACCAGACCTATACCACATTTGAGAACAGATAATAGATCTGCACTGTCTAGTCTTGGTGTATACTTCAACAGATTTAGCTGACTACTACAGACGTACGTAGTGGCCCATCAGTATGTGTATAGTTTCTGCTTAACGATGCTGTGTCATAATGAAAATGATTAGCATCGTCCTCCTCCTTTATCCAGGCTTGGGACTGGCACCACCAGAGTATGGCAGTGACTTAGTTGCCCATCAGTGAAAGATAATGACAACCAAATTGAGCATGTGTTTTAAAAAGTCCAGTAAGCATATACGGTAAAGTAATTTCTTTAATGCACAAAAACCACCAGGAATAGAACCGAAACAGTTCAGTCCAACCTAAATCGAGACCTGCTTTTACTTCGCCCAGATATATTTGAGAAGTTAATGTCTTCTTCGTTGAACAAAATGCGAAACTGCTTAGCGGTAATCGCAATCCACAGCGAATTGACGAGATGCTCTGAACGATTTTAAAATTAACGGTAATCCATTTAACCGTAAATTATGCATGTAACCGCACTTAAGGTTACCCTAAATTCTATATCGGTGATGTTTTCGACACAAACACTAGCCGATGAAAGCACTGAAGCCATCATACGTTGCTATAGTAGGCCTTCCGCTTAACCACTACAGTACATTACAGTGGCTTATGCTGCGGGACTGGCTTGGCTGGTGCTATCACCGAGAGATTCACAGCCAAATAATGGGTTTAAACGACTGATGATCAATGCATTTACCACTGGAGTGCTTTTTCATCTGCAGTATTATTCTTCACAGTAAAACGACACATTTCTGTAGTGAAGTCATGCGTATTCCTTAAACCAGTGCACTTGAAAATGAAGTTTTGTTTCCTACCTGTAAGTGCTGGAATGGTTTAGGAAGTGTCAACAGCTACGGAAAACTCTTAACTGTCCGGATAAATACTCTCTCAGAATGGCAACCGGTGTCTTGTAATCGCTCAGTTAGTTGATGCCTCGTATCTCGAATTCTCGATGTCGAGTGCTCGGTTGCTCTGGCCGGTGTGGTGCGAAGTCGCTTCCCGGGCGAAAACGGTTCCGACTCCGCAGACTTTCGTTGCCAAGGAACGACACAGTTAAGCAAATTTTAAAGTATCCTGATGCCTTGATAGCGAAATTTGATGGGAAACAGTATTTCAGTAGGTGAAAAAATAAAAGCCCAAGTATTCACCCAAGTAGTCTGTACTTATGCAGTCGTAAATAGCAAAAGCATTATTTTGAAATACGAAGCGGCGGCAAACCTGACGTCATCGGTCACGTGAACAAATCACAATACTTTTCGGAACTGTGTTCGTCCCGGATCCGATCTTCCACCACACCAGCTGTCTGACATCATACCGGCTAAGTGCGTCGATCGGTATATAAGCGTGCAGTCATTTCCAACAGCTTTATGCCCATGTGGCGGATAAGGGCTCTTCATCCATTACCTAACAGCCCTATGAGCTTAAGGTCTACCACAGCCAGTTTCATGCCAAATTCTAGTTTAATTATTCAAACTCTTTAGGGGCTAATCTATAAGTGCGGGAAAGGGGGCCAAGATGGGTCTGGAGGCGAAGCATCCAAAGGGGTTCAAGAGCAGAAATCGTGGGGTTTAAGCTGACTCATGTCGAATTTTTTGTCAGAACTGGAGTGGCTGATTTAAACGTAGTCATAAAGCCCTCCAGTTGGGGTCCGAAGCGGAGCTCCGACCGCCAGTCGTCATATAACAAATCTTTTCAAAATTTCTGTTGAAAATGTGACGCTTAAAGGCAATTTATGGCCACAGAACTCAAATGAGAAGTGACCGGATTGGCCCATATGGATTGACCCTTGAATTAAAACTTTTCAGGAAATCTTACCTGCTTCTCTGGTTCCTGCCAAGGGATATCTAAATATGCCTACAAAAAATAATTCTCACGTTCGAAAATTATGACTGATTACTTTTAAAATGAGGACAGATAGCGAATATCATGAGCGTATTGGTGAGATTTTGGTGCCGTAGCTTTTGCACGCTGAAGTGCAAAGGTTGTGAATATGTATGTAGGCCCCGAGTATGTATGAATTAGAGCATTTCTACTGCCTAGTGCCTTTCAGGAATTCTCTCAAAGATGCTGCTCGTTTACCTAAGTTATGGTTTAACTACTCTCTCGCTGGTTGGTTGTTAAACAATACAAGCGAAGACATGAAAAATCTGGATTGAACATAAGAACAATCTTAATTAAGCACTAAATTTGACAAATGACCAAAAAGAATGGAGAATAACATTAGTCTATTCGCACTTGTCGCCGCCAAACAATTAGCGTCATAAACTGATGATGGTGGTGGTGGTGATGGTGGTGGTGGTGATGATGATGATGGTGATTATGATGATTGTAACTGTAATTGTAATTTGAAATTAGTATAGCGCCTCTTCAATATAAACTCATCAGAGGCGCTCTGATGTTATAGGCATAACAGGATACGCAAATGCAGAAAATTTGTGATGATGATGATGATGATTATGATGATGATGATGAATATTCATCGCATTAATCTTGTACATGTAGACCTATCTATTTTCCGCATTTGTGCAAACGGACTGTAAGAGCTGAAGAGACATATTCAGGGCCAAGGTCGTGGCATAATGCTAGAGCGTGTTAATTGTTGCTATTCTTGTTCGTAATGGTGACGGCTGTGGTCGTTATACGCGTGGTTGATCAACACCAACAGCAGAATACTTCGTTCCTCCTCTCAAGTTTCTAAGGTCCATGCTTTATTGTGATATGTCGAAGACATGTGAAGCTACCAGCGCACTTACCTTAATGAAGAAAACAGGTAAGGTTAACCGGTGCTCTCCAGTTACTCTAAACATCTCGGTTTAAGCTTAATCGCTTCAGCTGTTGCTACGCAGCCTATTATACCTTGCAAGTCCTTTGATTTTCATAGTCTAAGAAGTAGAGACAGCCTAAGAATTACCTAAGCGTAAAGAATTCGATACAGCGTAAACTGAATCTAGGTTGGAAACCACGAAGGCTACTGCAGGTTCTGTGGCTTTCAGCCACAGCTGTAGGCCCGGACGTTTCAGTAATTTTCTAGAGCGTAAAAGTCCCTCGTAAAGATTTCTGTGCGGTTTATTTACGTTAGAGTTTCATGTTTAACAAAGTTCTGCAAAGCGTTAAGAAAATCTCACGCAAAGATCCACCTCTTCTGGAACAAGTTCCCTGTGGAAAACAATTTCTGTTGTAAACGATTTGTAAATTGCCGACAAACATTATAGCATTAAGGCAGCGAGGAAGAAAGCGCGACAGAGAGAGAGAGAGAGAGAGAGAGAGAGAGAGAGAGAGAGAGAGAGAGAGAGAGAGAGATAGCGAGAGATAGAAAGAGGGAAAGAGAGCTACACAGAGAAAGACAGAGAGAAAGGAAGAAATCCACAGAGCGAGAGAAAGAGAGACGGAGAAAGCGAGGTATACAGAGAGAGAGACAGACAGACAGACACAGACAGACAGAAAGAGACACAGCAACGAACAAAGAAAGCGATGGGGTGTGCCACAGCTGCCGTTGGTGTTTGTTCAAAACGTCCTGCCTCTGAAATCACGTGGTTTGCCTGCTATGGATGTTGAGAGCGCTTGTTGATGGAGCGAGACCAGCGCGTGGTAGACGGAAGCCAGCTGTTGAAGCTACTTCCTTCTCCATTCCCACTCCGTCATCATCTCGAAAAAGATATACTTTCTGTAGAGGGAAGAAAACTCCACCTACTTTCATTCGACTCAGTTGCAGAGGCAGATGAATATTTAGCGATAAATCGTCCACTGTCAATATCATGTGCTATGTATTGTATTTCTGCTTGGCCGTCTGCATGGTCAAACGTACAGACAGACAGACAGATTGAAAAACAGACAGACGAACAGACATATTACAGACATTAGAATTTAGATGGACAGACGGACAAGCAGGCAAACAGACAGACAGACGAACAGACAGACAGACGGAAAGACAGGAGTTGTCATACGGTCTATTAAACAGGTCCAATTGGTCCAAATAAACGAACCGGACCACCAGGTGGGATTAGTCGAACTGCATACTTCAAAAGAAGTTCGCAAACGAACACTTAAGCTCTCCAAACGCCGTTAAGACTTTCACTGCGGGTCATAGGCCCAAGATAATTATTTAATTCCTACTGTGTTATACATTTTGAATCTTTTATTGTTCTGATAAACATGGATATCCATGTAAATATGTTGCATTATATTGCAGTCCTAATGTTTGTTTGCTGAATGCATGCGTGCCAGGTGCATATATGTACTAGGCACGCTATGGTCGTCTGCTATGTGACTCTGCTCTCTCCCATCTTTCAACATATATATATATATATATTCGTGTATATGAATACATTCATGGCCTGCATATATATATATATATACGTAGTCTGGACAGATAGCGTTGTTGAGTTCTGTCGACTGTAGGAAGATCGATTGCTCTGACGGAAATCGTCTGCTAAGTGACGCTCTTCTTCGTTGGCTCAGTCTTTCGTCATTTCGTTCGCTTCAAAGATACGTCGGGTTCGTCTGCCCATAGTCTGTTAAATTACATATCGACGTCTTCTACACCGGAGCAACAGCCAAGTTGTCAAATGACCCTCCGACGATCGAAGAGCAACGAAAGCAGACCGGACGTCTCTTCGTCATCTTCGGAGGATGATCCTGCTCCAGGAACAGTTGGCAGCCAAGACGACCTCAGTCGGAGTTCTCCAGGTGTACGACTTCCACCAGCAGGCGATAACCCTGAGTGTATGTTGAGCTATCGTGGCCGCGTGGTGGCGTCCTTCGAGGTCAAAGGTCGCCGACTCATCTGCCTGCCACAAGCCTTCGACTTTTTTCTGCAGGACTTAGTTGGCGGACTACACACCGTCTACACGAAGCTGAGGAGGTTGGGCGTCAAGCCAGTCGTCTGCAGCGTGGAGCAGGTTCGAATCCTGAGGATACTGGGCGCCATTCAGCCAGGGGTCAATCGGTGCAAAATGATCTCACCCTCCGAATTCGATTTACTCTACGACGACTGCACCAACCCTAGGTACTAATAGATTGCGCTATACAAATATCTCTATTTACATTACAATGTATAAGTTTACTGTCTGCAGGCGAAGATCGTCAGTTGTACCCTAAAGCTGTTGTTCTTGCTGCTGCTACTACTGCTGCTGCTGATGATGATTATGATGACAATATAGACGGTAATAATAATTATAAAGCAATGCAATATAATGTAATGTATTTAGTATAACGAGACATTTACATAGCGCTGTTTAAGTACATATCAAAGGCGCAATGATAGAATTAGTAGTAAGATAATTGTTGCAGCTGAAACAGACATGTGCCCAGTTCAATGATGACACCATACGGTTATATAGTAATGCCAGTACAATGTAAACTAGACAGCATGATGTAATCTGACATTGATATAGCGCCTTGACTAAACTCTTAAAAGCGCTAGTCTAGCATTGCACTCGATAAATATTCTTTCATCAGATTAATTCATCGAAAACTTTCTGCTCCAAATTTGCCTATGGATGGAGAAAATTGACGCAGTCTGAGAGGAGTGCTACAGTAGCTCAAAAATGCTAGGTCCCGACCAATTCAAATGACTCCATTGTGGAATATGATTAACTTGTGGAGGAACTCACCCAGGCCCTGATTACCCACCAGGCAAACTAACTGTTGCCTAGATAGAGGCCCCACTGCATCAAGGGACCTCATCAGTCGGTGTCTATAATTGTTTTGGCCTGTAAATCTGGTAAATGATTTCCGCGGCACAAAACTGGACTCATATAATTACAGTTGCCTTGAATTGTGTGAATATTTAGTGATTTATGCAAATCGTAATCAAGGTGGCCTTAAAATGATCAGATTAACATGTAAGAGCAAGAAAAAGCGTTGGCGGCTAGGGTTTCGCCCCAAACCCTGCGTACTCAACACACCCCAGACAGTCTCTGCTATTTTTGCGTAGCCACTTCATGGCAGGGATAAAAGGACAGACAAGAAAATGACCTCACGTTACTTCGTGCCTAGGGGCCCCAACAACCCTTCATCCGGACATGAACTCATCGATTCACCATGCATTGCGAGGGAAGATGCTCCCTGCTTCGACTTCGACCTACGAACAGCAGTACAATCAATTTCAGTTCACACACCACAGTTTGCCCATTGTCAACAGAAATTTCCGATACTATTACAAGACCGCCCGAATAAATACGAGCAGACACAATTAGAATTGACGATTTGCATAACTGCAGACACTGGGCTCGTTAAAAAGTTATTATTACCTGTGACACGAATCTTAATAGCATTCTAAAGGCGATTCGTAAGCAGCTATTATTGACAACATTTAGACTTAACAACGGTTTTAGTGTTTTACAGCCTCGATCCTCGTTTAGGATGGGAAATAAGGAGTCATAATGTTATGAAGTGCACTGATAGAAGTGTATTTTCATAGTTTAGAATAAACAGGCACGTATAATCCTTAGTAATAAAGGCTTTTGTACATGTATAACTGTCAATATATATAACTATAAATATAACTGTATATAAATATGTATAGTTTATAAAGAAAACAATATATAGCTTATTCTTATATATATTATATGTTATGCTAGCCTATTTCATTAGATTAGTGTTAAATTCGAATATTTAATTTCGAGTAATATCGCGTAGAAAACAGCGATGGAGTTCAATACTTTGTTTTTCATATATGATCTAGGTCTTTGTATCTTGATATTGCGCCTGCAGGGACCTCTCATTTTGAAGACACTGAAACATGATGAGCGAGATATTGGAGTCATAGGGATAGGCCTACTTAGGACTCGTCGGTGTTTGCCTCAGGATATTGTGAGTTCAAACTCCGGCGCAGACATAAGTTGCATGCGCTTAGACTTGGAGTTTTCTTAGACACACTGCAATCGCTTAGACGTGCGCGCTAACCGTACCGTGAAAATTGGGTGAAATTGGTTGATTTCGTACTGATTCAGCATCACTTTAAAGAGGGTGGGAAACTCATTCTCTGACAGAGGTTCTTTGGCCAGGCGAGCTGTTTTACCGAAAAGTTCATTCAAATTGAGGTTGTTTTGTGCGATCTTTGCCAAAATTGACGGTATGAAGTCTTATTTAAAAGGTATGCACACCTATGCTCAACACGCAGTTGTGATTGTGAATGGTAAGTGCGGTTTCAGCGGAATGGTATTTGCGGCAGGCAGATTGAAAAGTAAGGCACAGGTTGTGGGACGAAAGGTAATAGCTCAGGTGACAACTACTTTTCCCAGGATGTTCTAAAACGAAAGTAAGGGTTGAGATTGGGTGACAGTTTGATAGATCAAAGGAAGAAAGAGATGGCTTTTTAATAAGAGGGTAACTCGTGGAAGCAGCCTTCAGCGGGAGAGAGGTTGACGATGGTTGTGATGGCTGAGCTCAAGGTATCACAGCATTCCTTCAGAAGGGCGGTAGGAATAAGGTCTAAGACACACTTTGTAATTAAGAGATGAGCAAATGACATTATGATTTTCAATCAGTGTTGCTGCCTGAAGATTGCCAAAATAACGCTGAGAACCAGCAGGTGAAATTTAGGACAGGATACGATAGGCCATCGGGGAAGGAATTTTAGTAAGCTTAAGTCTTTTGGTCAAGATCTTGTCAGAAAAGAATCACAGGACCTGTAGCAAGTTTCCCGCTTTTCTTTCCTCTGTCATACTTTGAAGGTCTCGCTTAAGTCGTAGAAATGCATCTTTAGACGATCTACGTTTTGTAGGATCCGGCCAGGAAGGCCACTGAAGCATTCGGTTCAGTCAAGCAAATCAGATATTCACGGTTCAAAGCAAATGACGAAGAACTCGATAAAAACGGGCAACCTTCCAGAAATTCGTCTCCAGGGTGCAGAACAACACCATATCGAAAAAATCGGTTGGCGTATCTGACTGTATTTCTGCTATATTGGCATACATGCATTATGGCGGGATATGTCTGTACATTACGATGTATAAGTTTACTGTCTGCAGGCGAAGATATGTATGGCATATATATAATAATGCTGATTGAACGTCAGCCCGTATGAATGGGTGGATAGTCTGATAAATGAATTGGCGAGTGAATAAATGAACGAACAACGAATGCACATGTAGGTTATGAATGCATGAATTAGGACGAATCCTCCCGTGAACCTCCTCCTTATCTGTAACCCAAACCTTCTTTACACCATCCTGCCTACTCGCGTACAATCCTCTCCTTGTGTGCATGATAAATTACCACCACTACTGGTTACCATTCGAACAGACTCCATCCCCGTAACAAGGTTCATTCTAGTATTTAGGCTATCACCAGCGATAAATCACAATTTCCAGAATACAATTCTAACCATATATCACAATTTACTTCCAAACTTACCTGCTATAAGCTGCATACGTATGAAGCCAACATGATATGCACATCTAACAAGCTCCATGATGTGAAACTTATAGATATTGGTCTACTCAAACTGTGCAATCGACTAGTGAGAAGATATCGATTATATTAGGTTCACTTCTTTGAAAAGTGATATATGCTGGATGCCTGACAGATAACTTTATACTGCGCCATTTCCACCCCAGATGTTTCTCCCAAAAGTCAAATAAATTTCTATACAATTCCTCTACTAATGCATTCTTAACAGCGACATCTATGTTTGCGTTTGAAGATCCGAAACTAGCAATGACGTCATTTCCGGTTGGGTTTCTGGCCTGGCGCGACCTCTGGCGTCGGTCTTCGACAATGCTGTTACCAGCTGCAGGTGCACTTGATCCCCGTCATGCACTGGCTTGTGATCCTTTGTACTGGAGGGCACACGGAGGCATTCCAGGGTCGTACTGTGTTGGCATGAAGTCGGACTCGCACGTGACATGGAACCCTGCAAGACAGTCTTCTGGCTGTCTCTCGGCTGATCCATTTGGATTTAGGTACAGGCGATAATGAAGTCTAGAAATTGGAATGGTTTGATAATATTGGCGATGATGAAGTTTCAATTTTCTTAATGATGATGATGACGATGATAACGATGACGATGACGATTAGGACAACTAAATGTAAGCTACACAATCATGCTAAATTGCAAGTAATATAACTGAGGCTTATATATAATTATAATTTTGCATCTTAAAATATAACCGTGTGCAATATTGATTCAGTAATAACGATAAACTTATAGTAGGCCTACATGTTGTCGAAAGCAAGGTAAAGCGAGGAGCGATTCGTGAACACGGTCGCCTAAATTCTACAGACGGTAACAGGAGAGACATCGCAAATGTAAAATTGGTTTATATAGCGACCGTATGGCCTTGATCCTCCTCATTTTGCAATGAATTTATCGGGTGAGATCCTTCATCACCGCTGCCCGTTTGAATGGGCGCCACAACATTTAAGGTCGTGACTTCAGGTCATTAACGCATCTCGTTATGTGCGGTGCAGAAGCTAAACGCACCAAAAGCACTAAAATCCGCTATATATATATAGTTAGATGGATGGATGGATTGAGGGATAGATGGATAGATAGATAGATTGATAGATCGATCGAAGATAGATAGATAGATAGATAGGTAGGTAGGTAGATAGATAGATGATAGATTGATAGATAGATAGACGATAGATAGACGATAGATAGATAGGTAGGTAGGTAGGTAGATAGATAGATAGATAGATAGATAGATAGATAGATAGATAGATAGATAGATAGATAGATAGATAGATAGATAGATAGATAGATAGATAGATAGATAGATAGATAGATAGATAGATAGATAGATAGATAGATAGATAGATAGATAGATAGATAGATAGATAGATAGATAGATAGATAGATAGATAGATAGATAGATAGATAGATAGATAGATAGATAGATAGATAGATAGATAGATAGATAAGCTATAGTCTAATGAAACATAATCAATGCTTGAAGTGGCTTCAGTGGATGCGGTGTGTTTTTGGACAGATGTGGAAAGAATCCAGGTGTAGTGTACGATGACGAAGAAAATGAGCCATTGAACCTGGAAGTTCGTGGAAAGACAAGGTCTTCAGAGTTTGCTTCTGTCAAGGTCGTTGACGACAGCTGTCGTCAAAACTGTAATGACTGCTCTCAAGAAAAATGTAATTGAAGTGTAATAATTGTTCTCAAGATAATAGTCAGAGTTGTTCTCAAGAAAATTGCTTAAAGCTGTTCTCAGTAAGAATTTAAAAAAAAATGTTCTTAAGAAGTTGCAAGAACTGCTCTCAACAAAATTGCAAGAGCTGTTTTCATAAAAACTAAGCTGCTTTCAGAATATTGATAAGACATGAGGGATTTTTACCTTGCAATGGCTACAAATACAATGTCACTATAGATAACAGAAAAACTAAACTACATATTTGGTGCTATAAAAATTAAACATTCCTCTACTAGTGTTACATTACAAGGCATTACATATTACAGCCGCAGCCGCAGAAGAAGCGTGCAGCAGCCGTGGATTGAATGATGCTGGTGTACATACACTGTTGAGTGACCGATGCGCGGCGCCATCTGACGACAGCCGTGATAACCACGACAGAATGATGCCACCTTTCGACTGCAATGATAGCTGTTGTGCTGATGCCTCGCCATCTTTCGACTGCGTTGAGAATTTTCGTTCCGTTGAATCGGTGCTGAAAGACGTCCAAGAACTGGTGATGATGGCTGCGAAGAACAGTCACCAGAGGGAGAGACTGATTTCACGCGAGAAAGGTATTTTACAGTGATTTTACTTCTTCGGGTCGGAAGCACCTCTGTTGAGCTTATCCTCTAAGAGGCGCTTTCTAAATCTCAAATTACTATCTATTCATCCATTCATCCATCCATCCATCCATCCATCCGTATATCCATCTAACAATTACAATTGCAAAACTCACTGCTCCCCGACGAACTGGTCTCAGTCTAGAACTGTGTGATGCAGATGCAATACACTGCAATACAATCATGAGCATCGGCACGGTGTTGAGCGTCGGATGAGGAGTGGTCAAAGCACTGGCGGATCCAGGCGTCTACAAACGATGCTATGTAAGCAAGGAGTACTTCACCTGGCCGATGACTTCGGACGAACTTTTATGTTCATGATGATTTTTCACGACCTTTTTGTCGTCAAATTTTCTGACGACTTTTTGGTCTCCGGGTTTTATTAAGCGACGGCTTCTTTACAACTCGTGATAAGAATTAACTTCTCAACTTAAGTGGATGACTGACGTAGGCCTACTTTTCAGACTTCATACCAATCCTGCTTTTAACTTTCATTCCCGGCAGATCTTTCACGCTTTTAGACAAACTCGAAATTGGACGCGGCAAAATGAAATCTTCCGGGTTAGAAGTTAGATCAAAAACATCTCTGCCTCTATCCCGACGCCAGCACAATGCAATATAATACAATGCATAGGGCTACAACGCAACGCAGTAGTGTAATAGATACTAGAGTGTAGAGCAGTGGAAAGTAATGCAATGTTAGGCCAATGTAGCGGACAAGTACCAAATTGCTAGTCGCTACTGGTCATGGGTTAAGTCTGCACTTAGACGCTGCACGTAATTGTCCCAGGTTGAATAATAATCCTTGCAGAAAGCAGCAGCATTTATGGCCGCAGTCTATATTCGAATGCATTGCACTATATTATCCTTTCTTTGACTTGAAGAACATCTGAAAATGCAGGCAGCCAAAGAACTGGAACTACGCCAACAAGTGGAGAGACAGCTGGCAACCGAAAGGAAGAGCAGAGGTATGCAACTTATTACGAAATCATCGACGACACCATACGATGACGACGACACTGTTTTTCTACTGATAAAGACAACGACGACGATGATAATAATGACTACCTTCTAGTTTTAACTGTCAGATTTGTAATAACTTAAACAACAACAGCAAGAACGTCAGCAATCAAGGTGTGATTTGTATGTTTATATGTGTGTATGTTTTCGAGTATGTATTTAGACACTGAATATAGTGCCTTTAAATTCCTATCAACAGCTCTGCACTTGCTAGACTTAGTTCAGTTTAACTCCATCAAGGACAACAAGTTCATCTGTAAGCAAATAATGCACAGATAACTGGAAAAGTCTCCACTGGCGGGCTCTTACACACTCGTAGAGCCCAACCAGCACAGTCCGATCCAGAGTTGACAGCGAACAACATGTGAAAAGTTCCTGGTTCGTGCAGCATTGAGGATGAGGAATGAAGTCCGCAGAACACGGTACGCTCACCAATTGGCAATTCCTGGCAGATGGCAGAAGACGCGACGTCCGGATATCCATCAGACAACCAGGTCTGTGTAGGACATGCATTTGTTAGCAGCCAGGAAATTGGTCGTAGGACCTCTTCGTGATTGACGGCCGACGCCACTCCAAAGACTCCGCCTCACCGCTACATCACCGAATCCGAGATCGTCCGGTTGCTCCGTTGCAGATGGCATAGACTCACACAAATCAGAGTCTTGACACTGTCCCATCTGCAACCAGTTTGCCTATTATAGTTTGACCAAATCACAATGGCGGTCGAGCTCCGATGACATTCAACCAAATACCATCCAAAAACGCACGAAATCCAAAGAGGCCTTAAGAAATGTTTAATATAAAGCGAACTTATGGCCTTGACCCAAGAATTTACTCCGACATGCAGACTAGGACACAGTAAAAGTCCTAACATCCCAGAATTATCGAGCAAATTCATACATGACGAACCAGTCTTCAACAGTGAACAAGTAGCATGAAGAACGACCATCTTGGCGCTGTATTAAACTTTGCTTACCTGTGGCTTGAAACATTGGAGAAAACCTATGCGCAGAAGATTAGTGAATGAGATAATGAATCCCTCATTGGGGGATGTCTTGAAAATGGGGAGTATAGTCTTCTCTTTACAGATCGCACCTTGACAACGACAATAACAATAGCAACAATAGCACGAACAACACTAACAACAATAACAGCAGTAACATGTTATTTATTAATAAGAGTAACATTTAGCATATTATACATCATATAGCGATCCTTGGGAGGCTCTCAGCGGATCCCAGGAGGTGCAATAAAGATGCTATTCTTGTTGTATATGTTTTAATTAGTCTCGCTACAAAGGAAGCTGAGTTTGGAGAGGAGACTCCTTCGACGTTTACAAAACAAGTTTTCAGCCCGTATTCGTGATGGGAGACAACAAAGCTACAAAGTCAGGGATTCAGAGTCAGGTCCAATTGCTGCTTCAGAAGGAACCAAATCCATCATTTCTGCATGACACTGGAATCTCAGAGGCAACGATGATACGACTTCATAAATATGACAATCAGAAATCGGAATGGTGGAAACAGAAGAATCCTTGACTGAAGGACTGACTACACGAGGATTTTCAATAACTTATGAAGCAGCTCTACACGAACCCAGTTATCTCTGGCCTCTGCTTTCTCTATGTATATGTATATACACATAAGCTTATACTAGATTGTTGCATCACCTTCATATTGCTCGTCACCTCGTAAGTCTGGAGGCCTGCCTCTTAATTTCTGTAAGCCTTCAATACTGTGCAACAGAGCGGAATCCAACAGAAGCAAGGTAAAGGCAGAAGGTGACCACTGTTAACGAAGACTCAGCCCATTTGTGAGGTTCTTAAAAGGCGCTATATACACAGCCAGAAGCATGCATACAAAACTCAGCCATGCGTACAATAGGAGCCTGCACAGGACAAACAAGGCTCTCATCTTTATACATCGAAGGCTAGATTGCTAAAAGAAAATGTATGAAACTCATGCTTTAGCAGAAAACCCTGACGTTTCACATAGAAACCAGACCAGTAGCTGTAGCGCTTTTTCATAATATAGAAACTCCTATGGCTAACTTTCACGCTGTAAGACACATACGTACAATTGTCGGAGCATATGTTATATTTATTGCAAATGGCAGTAGTTTTGTTGTTAGCTCGTGCAGTCGTATCCTAAAAGTCATTTGTCGCATACTTACTGATGTTGCCTGCTATAGGACTAACAGAACAGTCAACACCTGTTATTTTGAACGACTTTCAGCTGGTTTCTAATTGTGTCAGTTTTGGCATATGTTAATTTTGCTAGTGTTTTTGCTGACAATTACCATTGTCTACCCAAAACTTTTTAGGATCAGTGTATTAAATCTAGCTTAGTGCAAGAAGAATAGCTTTCCCTGTAAAGTTCTGTCTAATAAGCATTCCAATTTATTGAAGACGATTCTGTGTGTAAACCGGGCACAGAAACCGACCAACCGACCTGGCTCTTCCAGCCTTGATTTGATGTAAACGTACAGAGCAGGTAACCGTAAACTACATGGTCTACCTGACGCAGCTTTTGTGGGGCGCTGAGAAATTTCGAGAATTTGCATTCTGTAATTGTGACTAACTAGGCAATCGTGCCAGCGGAAGATGCTGCTCTCTTTGGGTTCACCCATTGACACCACTGAATTTATGTGGTTGATTATAACGTATATTCTGGACTTTTGTGATTAGTCATATCTGAATTTGAATCCGATTCTACAGACAGAGGCGAGGCACTTTAACATTCAGACGAACTACATCGGGGACATTATAGTGCATAGGCGCTGCAACCCACAAGTTTTCACACGCGCACACATATTATCTTCTTTTGTACTCAGCCAACGTCCATGTGCCTAATTACTTAGCTCACTGTGTAGGATATATACACATACAGTATGCATATAAACATACACACATGTATATGTTCTACTCCCTACATTATATATATGTATATAGAGGCCTACAGAGAGCAGAGTTCATGAATATTTTCGTCACGTAACTAGCGATGTTGTTTCTGATTTTTCCATGGTGCGCGCACTGGCCTGCAGAGTAGACAGCGAGACATTTTGTACCTGCGCTCTGCTCCGTGTATGACTGCACATCTGTTGGACCTAAATTAAAAGGCTACAAGAATTGCGCTACTCAAAATTAGTTTCCACGTTTTGTCACACCTGCTGCCCACTACACACTATACACATTAAGTATATATATATATATATATATATATATATATATATATATATATATATATATATATATATATATATATATATATATATATATAGCATTTGTGAGTAGCTTAGAACAGAATCATATTCCAAATCTCTTTAAAATGTTTCAAATGCATGTGGACCTACATGTATATATGCATGTACTTAATATGTATATATATATATATACATGCATTTGAAACATTTTAAAGAGATTTGGAATATGATTCTGTTCTAAGCTACTCACAAATGCTCATGTTTACAAAACACAGAAAGTTGTTTCTTAGCTATGCAACTGATTTAGCCTAAACTTCACCCCAGACCCTTTCAGTGGTGCTTTACCAGTGGACCCTAATGAGGGCTTTGCTCATGAGCCTCGCTGTGGCCCCAATGTAAGCCTCTTTATGCTTTATTTACTGTAGGCAGGCCCTATTTATATGTGTGTAAGCCTTAACTCTGTTAAGTGTATACATTATGAGGCTTGTTGTTTGCAATGCAGTCTGGCTTTTTATTTCGCTTTGATGCCAATCTGCAGAAGTTAATGCACGCAGAACGAAGTTTTGCAACAGGCTTTGCTGAAACGAATTTATTAACTTCGAACCTAATATCAAAAACTGTAACAGACGCAACCTTATTACCGGATAATATTATCACTGAATCCTAGTGTGGCAGTAAACTACATGGCTATCGATATATGGATATTGCTGAACCCTTCTGGTTAGCCTAGCGGCGCCTTACTTCAAGTCTGAAGCGAGTGGCGTCAATATTATGCGCCTAGGAAATGCTATAACTTAGACATTTTATAGCATACGCAGCTTATCTGGCTCAAAAGTCAAATTTTGAAAGCTTTTCCCTCTTGCTTATCTGTAAAGGTTTAATTGGAAATTGTATTCCTCCCCTTTCTATATCTTAATTTTCAGGGATTTTACTCGTCTACCGACGTTACAGTCGAAACGCCTCTCGAATGCGTAATTCTAATACCTCCGGACATATTTATTTTCAGTTGCCAGATGGCGCCAACAACACGTTGCACGCAAACGAGGCTGCCCAGACCCGGATGTTGCAGCCCTCTTCGTGTACTTATTAGTTATTAGCCTATGTCATCTGGTAAGAGAGGGCGCCGAGTCGAATCTCCTTTGATTCGAATTCCGCAATCGTCGTCAAACGAGCCGGAAGTCTCGTATAGCGGCGAGATTTTAAGTAGTGAAGCAGCAGGATCATCCTATGTTTCTGTTTCAAGCCGAAATAGCTAAGGCTGTGCTTCCAATTTTCGAGCAACGAGCGGCAATTTCAAGCTAGTTCGAGGCAATTTATGTTATTATGCGGCTTATTTAAGCCGAAGAAATAACAGAGTAATTTGTCACGAAGGACGTATTGCATTACCAGAATTGAGAAACCGGTTACTGAATTCTTGGAAACTGCGATTTCAGAAACATAATCGTTCACCGATTTCGTTAAATTTGTGACCCAGTGTTACTGTCATTTCTTTTCATGTCGCAAAATTGTCTTCTATGAAGTCATAATCCCGTCAACGAGGGGCTGGATAATAGGGCTATTTCCGTCAAAAGTGTAAAAACTATAGCCATCCATACTACGGTTACGTTGCAGGGGCGTAACTTCAAATTTCCGCCCCTTCCATCATATTCTTAATAAGCTGGATCATGCGACTTGGCTTTCTTCGGGCGCTGTAGAAATCTCGAGTTTACGATTACGAATTCCGATTACTCAAATGAGCCCTCCAAGCCTGTTCGTACTTTATCAGACCCCGAAAGGGCCCATTCTTTTCAGATTCGGGCCCGCCCTTCTGCAGTTGCAGACCCTGCTGGCCCATAGTTACCAGTGGCACCACCTAACACCATTTCTGATATCTGAGTAACAAAATGCGCCAATACAATTGCTTTCCGAGCAACTATTTCACGATTTTAGTTTGTTACAATGGTTCTAACACATATGAAGCCTTCTACCACTTTAAAACAACCATACGTTAGAGCTAAGCATATGCTATGTCATATTACGCTCTTAGTGTCTGGCAATTGCAGACACTGATGTGACCAGATCGTTCTTAGACGTTATTGTCTGGTATAAAAGCACGGACAATGTGGTCTATAGCCAGACATTATGCTGGCCGTTCGAAATAAAACAAATAATGATAAGATAATAACTATACTGTCTGGCGATAAATGAAAACAAATGTGCTTTCATGCCAAACATTTATGTCTGCGACAATTCAAACAACAACAATGTCTGTTCATTACTTTTAAGAGTGTAAGCTTTAAGAAACGCAAACCCATATTGAAGGCCATGTCAAGGCCACTGCCAACTGCTATGTTGAACTGTACATAAGCCTAATATTATAAGTATGTGGGCATGCGACACAACTTATAATAATTATGCAGGTGGTGGCACTTCCTTCCAGCGTTGTTCGGAAAGTAGAAGTGGCAAGGCCTGTGACTCACTGCGGAGCAGTCGTTCAGTCCTATAGATCCTATATTTCCCACGGAAATACAAAGGAGGGCACTATGATGGGTTGGGTCGTGTTAGAAATACCCCCCTTCACCTTCTCATCAGTACTATTTGAGCTCTATTCTAAAACTTGTTTAAGCACCTCTTTTAGATGTAGTAGGCCTGATTTAAAAAAACTAGCCTAGCTTACAGGTGTGCTTTTACACCTGGACACGTAATAGGCCATGGTAGTCGAGATTGCTTTGACTTACGGATGTTGTTCTATAATTCCAAACTCGTCAAAGTGGAGAATTGCACGTGTGTTTTGCACTGAATGAAATCCGAATTGTTTGCTAACACCGAGCCGTGAACTTTCCCACTGATTGCACCCAGAGAACACAACTGCCGATCAAACTGTACTCAGTCTGAAGCACTTTAGTGTTGTAGTGCACATGGCCTACTAAGCTGCTAATCGACTTTGACAAACATGATCAATTAAGTCGAATTGTTTGTTGCCTCAGTGGCGGTAAAGATCGTGGTCACTAAACGACTAATTCCTTGGGTAGCTGAAAGCAGAAAGAAAATTTGGAGTGAAAAAGGAAGAAAACGCAACAATGAAGCAAGAAAGGCAGAAAGAAATGAGTCAGTGAAGGAAGACGGGAAAGAAAGGAAAAAAACTGAAGGAACGAAAGAATGAAGGCAGCATATAATATGGATAAGTTAGTGGATAGCTGCCTCCACTCCCGCTCCACACTTTCAGCATCTAACCAAGGAATTTCAGAAATATTTAAAGTTATGAAACAGTTCGGTTTACCTGGGCAGAACAGGCAAATTGTACTGCTATGACTGCACTCAGTGTCCGTTGAAGTTTTAGCATTCCTTCAATGATTGTGCCTGTTGAACGTGTGTTTAGCATTGGGGGAATTTCTGTGTCCTCGTTGTGCCAGACTGTCAAACAAAACTTTGCACAATTTTTTTTATCTTTCTCAAGTGCAATTTGGAGGAATTACAGTCCTGCATTGATATTACTTTGATTATGAATTGTTTTGAATTTATATGTGTCATTGTTTTGTGATGCTGATGGTCTCGCACTCGAACCCAATTCCTAGTGACTCGCTTGGACTCGAGTGTTACATGACTCGGACTCAACTCGGACTTGAACATTTCTGGCCACTCTGACTAGACTCAGACTTGGCTTATTACAACACTGTATTACAACTCGATTACAACACTGCTAATGACTTCAAGGCTATGCAGCAAACTGCTGTTTGCTGTTGAGGGACTGCATGATGATTTATGAAACTGTGTCTAATCTAAAGACTTCTATAGCGCCGCTTTCATGATGCACTTAGGCATCACTCGATGGTCGCTTCTGTCACTGAATGCTAACTGACGATATAGTCAGTCGACCACGTGATCTGATAGCTGACATTACATGCTGTTGTAATGCATTTTGCCCTGGCTATTTCACTTCAGGTGTGTGATGCACCAAAAATTGTGACAAATATGTTCGTTTACACAACCAGTGAAATTTCAGTGAAAATCGATTTTAAAAAAGGACTGTGCCATTCATACTTTTTCCGCAAATTAGTTTGGGCCCTATCAATCGATTTCGATTTAGAAGCATAATATATCTGGCGAAGTTTGGTACATCACCCGCGATATAGATATTTAGGCTAGTCTGTGTTCATTCAAGGCATTTCCTTGTCAGAAAGCCAACGGCTAAACTTCACCAAAGCAAAATAGGCATTAATTAATCAATAATAATAATAGTAAAAATAATAGTAATTGTAATAGTAATAGTAGTAATAACAATAATCATAATCATTACATCTAGTCGCTGGAGTTTGACCACGAGTTTGGAGCAAGATCTCAACAGTCTCACTGCCTCGGGTTAAAGTAATAATGATAACAACAACAACAAGAATAACAACAATAATAACAATGCAGTTGATTTCCGCAGCACTTGCTCTGTGTCAGAACTTGACGAGTTACTGTCGTTCCGTTTGCGTATGATTCTTAACCTCCATAACAATTATAATGATGTATTGCTTACGTTTTACACAAGGAGCCTACGCAGCTAACTAATTCTTTTGCCTTCAGCTGACGATGTATGTCAGTCCTTCCGCTATTCTGCCTCTCCGTCCACCTTCCTGTTTGTCACTCTGTCTCCGTCCGTCCGCCCGTCCGTCCGTCCGTCCGTCCGTCCGTCCGTCCTCCATTCATGCGCCAGTTCTTCTGTCTGTCTCTCCATTTTTATACGTCAGTCTGTCTGCGCACCCGCCTGCCTTTCTGTCTACCGTCCGGGTGCCTGTCTGACCATTCGTCTTTGCGTGCATACATTAGCCTATTATACAGAGAGCTTAGCTATTACTGTATATTAGTATTATAGGCTATAGACTAGTTAGATTAGTATTACATAGACTAATTAGTTCGAGAGAGGACGACGAGTGGCTTGCAGATTATGGATCACAGACATTGGCTACAAACTGTAACCAGATGACTTATGTAGCGTCATTATTTCGTAATCCACACGGTGAAGTGAGCGATGAGAGCAGAGGGAGCAGCAGAGCTTTTCTTGGTCCATTTCTTTTCTACGTAGTTAAATCTGTCCCTTTATGGGATCGATGCCTTGCAACATTTCGAAAGGGTCAGTTGATAAATCGATCAATCGAAATATCAATCGAAACATAGATCGGTAAAAACTCACTAAATCCAGTCTACAGCATGGCAAACAGTGCGATTCTGGTTGTCTGGCTGTAAGCCGTGGGGTTTGTTTCATTACTAAATGACTATTTGACTGCAGTTTCAAAGACATTGTCTATACAAATGTAAACCTATAAGATGGCCAGCATGCTCACAGACAACCGCCCACACGTCTATAGGTACATTCGCCACTAATAGCGCCTCCCAAAACTTACAAAACCCGAGAAACGCATATCCAAGAAATGGGCTAAACTTCTGAGGTCCCCCAACTCGGTCTCCGACTAAGAACTAGTCTGAACATAGGCGAAAACTGTCGTAAGTCTTCGTTTTGTTTGCTACTCGTGTTATAATAAATCATCTATCCCAATATGTGTACCCAAATCAGCTGCAAAGCAAGAATGATGCCTTTGTAAGCCTGCTCATTATTGATAGGCGCGTTTTTGTGAGAAAATATATCACTGACAGGCTTAATGAATTTCCTAAACAAATCATCTGTAGCTTTGTAAGACGGCCGACCAATATCTTTTGCTATAGAACTGTGGCGGCGAACAGTGTTGAACACACATGGGATATGAAAGGTTTTTAACAATGCTTAATATTGATCCGAAACAAATAATTTCAAAGATTTATGCCTTCACACATATCACCCACCTCTCTCTTGCATGCGTCTGTGCTTCTGTCCCCGACTCTGTCAGTATTTTGTTTTCTGTATCTGTTTTATAAATGACGCTTTGTGTCAAAGTCGCATATTGAACACACTGGTGTAAGATAGGTACGTTAAAGCGAAAATTGCCAGGTAAAGAAAGAGTTAGCATATCATATGGCGTGTTGACATGCGCGTTAATAAGATGTTATGTGTATCTGGGTATTTGTATTGCGACTTAAAAGAACTTAAACAAGGCGAGGTATGTGAGATTGTCGGATCCTTATTTTATGTCTGTGAATAGTCTTTACCTTGTCACCTATAGCTATTGCCATCTTTTCTAGTTCTTGCCACAATTTCTTGTTCGTGGCGTTGTTACATCTTGCCACGTTTTCCTTCCTTTGATGTCACCGGTTTCACCAACTCCACCACTGCCGTACTCGGTTAGTGCCAGTCTCAAGCCTGGATATAGGAGGAGGGCGAGGTCAACGGCCTATGATACCATAAGATGTCGCTAAACATCGGAACTTCTACTACTACTACTACCGATTTCATCGTCGGTACCATTCATTATCCCTTCCATTCTTTTCTGATGTTTGTAAAAAAACTGACCTAACACTTCAGACCTGACAGACAGACAGACAGACAGACAGACTTCTTTCCGACAAGAAGGAAGGACAGACACAAGGAAAGAAAGAAAGACAGATTAGAAAAGAGTCAAACGGATAGACAGTCAGAATGCGGTACAGACAACCGGAAGGACAGAAAGGTGAAATGAGAGAAAGAATTGCGCAGGAAGAGACCGGCAGAATGAGGGACAGACTGATGTAGAGACAGACTGACAGAAATACAGGCAAAAAGACACGAATATGTATGGAAGGATAAAGAGAGTGAGGGACAGACAAAGAAACAGACAAGCAGGGAGACGAAGGGACAGCTGGACGCAGAGACAGACATAATGAAACACTAATAGACATACAGGAGGGATTGGACAGAGAGATGGAAAGCTAGATAACCAACCGGACAGACAGACAGATGGGAGTATAAACAAAGAGACGGATGGACAGACAGACGGATGGACTGCCGGCCAGACGGACACATAGATGGAAGGACTGACAGGCAGTGAGACAAATGGACACCCAGCAATATAAAGAGACAGACAGATGGAAGGAAACAAGACAGGCAAAGACGGAGAAACAGAAAAATTAAAGGAGTATTATAGACAAACAGAGAGACGGATGGACAGATAGCCAGACGGAAAGTTAGCATATAGAAAGACAAACAGACGGACAGAGAGAAGGATAGCCAGACGGAAAGACAGAATACAGAAAGACAAACAGAGGGACAGAGAGACAGATAGCCAGAGGGAGGCAGCTGGAGGGACTGGTGAACAGATGGAGCGTGAATCGATGGTCGTACGGTGGCTCCGAATGGCATTGCGATCGAATGGCAACAGAGGCTGTCGGCCGCCCATCTCCATTATCCCTGCATCGACGATTCCACTGTCCACGAACAACTGCCGACCATATCGATGCCAATCTCAGGCACTGCTGCTGCTGCTGCAGCCGGAGAAAAGAAAGAACGACAATGCCGTTCTGAAGCGCAAGCATCACGAGATGAAAGCTGATCACAACATCAGCTTAGCATCGGAACGATGAACGATGAGAAAATATAGGCAGACACAAATCCACAGCTCAGGCAAATGCACGACTATGTGTCTGGATACATATATATATACATCACTGCATAATATATATATTATAGTACCTGTAATACTACATATCCCTATATACATAAACACACATATATATATACACCCAGCCTTTGCGATTAAAACAGAGTTAAGCGCATAACATTTAATATATGTATAAATGTGTGTATGCTTGTGTGTGTGCGTGTGTGTGTGTGTGGTTGAGTGGGTGGGTATAAGGACTGAGTTTTGCAAAAGTAGGCCTAGTCGTAATCGAATTTGTAATCGCAATCGTACTCTCGAGTTTTCTACAGCGCTCAACGAAAGCCAAGTCGCGGGAACCAGCTTATTCACAGGCGCTCAGTCAAAATAAAACAAATCGATAGACAGGTAAGGTCAGATTGGGTTCCATGTCAAGATTCAAGGGTCACACAGTCAGATGGTCAGACGGTCACGGTGGAGGGTGTTTGGAATTGGAGAGTAAAAAAGAAACATAAGAGGAAGAGGAAGAATCAGGATATCCTTAGTAGAAGAGGAGCGTTTTCACTTTTGAGTGAAGGACCTGCTCAAAGATTGCAAGGGGTGAAGTGTTGATGAGTTCGTATGATGGGTCAGATAATTGTTGTAATTTCGGCGGGAGTTTATTCCAGAGGGGTGAAACAGCTATGGCGATTTACAAATATTAAGGATGAAGTAACGGGAGGTCGCTAAAGCGTTAAGTAGGAAGAGTGGCGGGTTGAAGGGAGTGGTTGGATTATAAATAACTCACGAAGATAGGAGGGTTTGGAGGATTGAATTGTTGAAGGTAAGCAAAGGGACTTTGTATTCTATTCGTTTAGGTATTTTAGCCATTGAAGTGAATTGGGAACATGACCAATGTTATGGCATTTGGAAGTTTTGGTGGCAGGAAGAGCGTCAGTATTCTGGATAGCTTAATGGCGGTTTACTTATATGGCCATATATTCAGGAAAGTGAATTGCAGTAGTCTAGTTTAGCATGGACTATGGATGTGGCAATGCTAGAAGCAGTTTTGAAGTCAAGCATATGGCGGATTCTGCGAAGATGGCTGACGTGTATGAAGATAAAGCCTTATCTTATAAGAGCGGAAGCTATGATATGATAAGAAAATCTGCGGTTTTGATCGAATATCACACCCAATTGACGGACAGGAGAATTAGTAGTAAATGTGTGGGTGGAGGCAGAGTCCAGGTTGAGGGAGATAGAGGGGTCGGAAATTTTCTTGAGCCGGTCACGTGAGCCTATATGAATTCGGGTTTAGGTGGGTTCAAGCACAAGAGATTAGATGTCATTCAGCAGGAGATTTATTTAAACGCACGAAGATGATCTATAGAGTCGTTGAAACAATTCTGAGATAAAAATATGAATAGTTAGTTGGGTGTCATCAGCATAGAGGTGATGAGGTGATGGTCAACTGAGGATGCTTTAATGAGTGAACTGAGCGGGGTAGTGTAAAGGATTAAACAAAGAGGTCCAAACACAGAGCCTTGTGGGACTTCACAATTGAGAGGGCATTTTTGGGTTGAGACTCCGATGTTTTAACGGAGAAAGAGCAGGAGGAGAGGTCGAACTGGTTAAAAGTCTTTGGAGTAAGATGCTGTGATCAATGGCATCGAAAGCTGCTAAAACATCATGGAGGCAGAGGCAAGACACCTGTTGATGAGATATGGCAGGGGGAAGTGAGTAGGGTTTTAGTTGAGTGGCGTTTAGTGCAATTAGACTGGTGTGGGTTAAAGAGTGAGTTGGAAGCTAGGTAGTCATTGATCCGAGACAGGACAACAAGTTCAGTTAATTTGGAGATGAAAGACAGGTTAGAAGCAGGTAGTGGTTCACTGGTTGAGCGCTCGCTTTCTCACGCCTACTGTCGTGTATAGGGCCGACAGTGCGTGTAAGTTGGAGCCCCATCCAAGGCGATCACTGTGTGGGGATCTTTAGCAAGTCCTTGACCAAAACTGCGCCACAGGTTGATGCCCTGACCTTTATTATTAGACACTATGCAAGTAGAGGAAATGCATAGCAAATAAACTAATTTTCAACCGAGAAGATCTGACAACCGCAAAATACGGGGGGGGGGTGGCTGAAGAGGCCCCGTTTCAACCTCGTACGAGATCGACGAGCTGGCTGTACGGGCGTTGGCCGAAAGTCATGCGGCGTCAGATTTCGGTCCAGTTCTTGAGTTTAGTTTCCAGTCGCCCTCGATGGCCGATCAAGACGACGACAATGACGACAATTTGACGTCGGCTGTTATTATCCTCGACGTCGACGTCATTAGCATAACCATAACTGTCGTCGTCATTTCCACTGAACCCCATTTCTGTTACTGGACAAGAAATGAAGCCGATAGTTAGTGCCCCTGAGCCGTATCGTCTGCAAATGACCATTCGCTTCTGTTGGATTCAAGGACAACCAATTGCCTGACATTGTCCTTGACTGAACAGTCAGTTGACAGACAGAGAGAGAGACAGACAGACAGACAGACAGACAGAGACAGGCAAACCGATGCAGAGACTTATACAGACAGACCCAGACAGATGCAGAGACATACAAACATATAAAGAGACAGACGTACAGATACAGAGACAGACAGTTACAGAGAGAGAGCCAGACAGATGCAGAGACAGATACAGACAGACATATATAGTAGCAGAGACAAACAGATATAGAGACAGACAGAGCCGAAGATAAAGACAGACAGGGAGATACAGAGACAGAAAGATACAGAGGCAGGCAGACAGAGTCAAAATCAATGATCCATCTATTTTTTTCGCCTTGCGCACAATGGCTTCTCTCGTGGGTAGTAGCCTAACATTTGAGACCTGAGCTCTTGTCCGTGTAAGACCGCATATCTATTTGGCCTAAACTAAAAGACCATTAAATCGCGTTGTAAAAAAGGAAAAGGCTAAGGACAAGTTCAACTTCTAGTTGCGTGTGTCTCTCGTTTGTCTTTGTGCATCTGCCAATGCGCGTAACTCAATCACCTTCTGTTCTGTCAAACATCTTCCATTCCAGCAACTCATCTTCTAGAAGAATGCAGTCCAAGTGCTGCAGACTCGCTCAGTGAACCAGGTTACAGGGGCTGTAAGGAGGTGGCGATGAGGATGTCCTCATATTCGCCTAACAGCTCATTAACAGTATATGCATTCTCCGAGGTACTTTAAGCACCAACTTGGCGAGTTTGCTTTCTTTAACTGATGTATTTCGACCGTCGTAAAACAGCTTATATGGAAAATTTACAGAATTCAGCTAACCCCTAAAGAAAAGCGTTTAGAACAGTTAGTGCCACATGTTACTGAGGATTTGTTAAACGCTTCAACCACACTTGTATGCGGGGTAGTTGTTTTCAATTACCTGTTCTTTACAATATTAGTGGATAGACAGTCAAGAGTAGACTCCTCTATCACGAAGTATTCATCTAGAGACAGGCTAGAGGTCAGAGTTCAGAACCGAGTTCTTAAGGCTCACAGCGCGCGTACAGGTTACAAACGGATGTCCAGCTCTCCTGAGTCTGATGTATAATACAATCGCTATATTCAAGTGTACTGTTATTCTCCACAGGTCTTTATGATTCCTTGACAACCATCACGTTAAGTTTAAAGTTTAATGGTTTGTTTAATCGTGACTTTACTTATTGTTAGATAAGCCAAACTATTTAAAAACAGGATTGTTTTTCATTTAGAAAATTTGTAAGGACGTCAACGGCCAATGCTGCCATATGATGTCATTAAACTGTTGGTTCTACTGCTACTAGATAAGTAAATGCAGCATTCTAAGCTTGTCGCTAATTTACAGGTGGCTATCCGTTCAGATCATTTAACGCGCCTATCTGCCATGACACTTGCCCCTTATTTAAGAGCGGATCCATGGGAAGGTAATCCGGCCAAGGGCCCCATTTGAATTGGGAGAAGAGCCACTGAGTTTACCAAAAGCGAATTCGACAAAGTTTGCCCACAGAAACTGTAAATTAAAAAACGGCTACGATTATAGTGTTAAGCAGACAAACGAGTGAAGAATAGGGGGCAAAGCCAAATTAGGTAAACCAAAGTGAAAATGTCTCAGAAAATGTGCTCAAGTAGGTCAAGGAATAGGAAACATCGAGCAGTGAAGGGCACAGAGAGCGATAAGTCATGCAATGGAGAAAACAGACAAAACATGGGAAAATGCCTGCCTGTCTGCCTGCCTGTCTGCCTGCCTGTCTGCCTGCCTGTCTGCCTGTCTGTCTGTCTGCTTGCATGCTTGACTGCCTGACTGTCTGCTTGCATGACTTATTGCTTGACTGACCGTCTGTAAGGCTCTCTGTCTCCATTATATATATATATATATGTGTGTGTGTGTGTGTGTGTGTATGTATAGCACACTCGCGTATATGTATAACCTGTTAGTTATTGTTCTAAAAGCTGATCCTTCCTGTTATTCTCTGAGATAAATGGACGCTTTTTGGATGACAGTTGAAAACGTATCCTCAACCGACTAGCAAAGAAGAAGAATTCGAAAAAGGAGTATAATTCAAAGAAGAAAAGAGAAAGAAGAAGAAGAAAAAGCAGAAGAAGAAGAAAAAGAAAAGGCTGAAGAAAATGAAGAAAAAGAAGAAAACAAAAACGACGAAGACAAAGAAAAGAAAAAGAAGGAGGAGGAGAAGAAGAAGAAAGAAGACGAAGAAGATGATGATGATGAAGAGGCAGAAGAAGACGACAACGAAGAAGAACAAGATGATGAAGCCCAATATGAGAAGGAGAAAAAGATGACGAAGACGATGACGAAGACGATGATGATGACTGCTAAAGAAGCATTCGGTTTCTAGCAGGATCCCACATGAACGGCAGATGTCATGGCAAAGAATGCACGTTGAAGGCTTTGCAACAGCGACGATCCTTTGTGTCTGCCTCTCTCCCTGCCTCCCTCCCTACTTCTCTCCCTGCCTCCCTCCCTACTTCTCTCCCTGCCTCCCTCCCTACTTCTCTCCCTGCCTCCCTCCCTACTTCTCTCCCTGCCTCCCTCCGAGACGTCGATGGGCAGCTTGCATGTAGAGAGGAGCACTTAGTACTTGTTCAACAGTCGCCAATTGAAAAAGGAGAGTCATCCGAAGAGAGTGAGATATATGTATATAATATAATATATATATATATACATGTATATATTTATATACATATATATATATATATATATATATAGCTAGAGAAAGGCTTAGACGATGATCTGAAGCAAAAACAGTGCCTGCTGCTGCTGCTGCTGCTGCTGCTGCTGCTGCTGCTGCTGCTGCTGCTGCTGCTGCTGCTGCTGCTGCTGCTGCTGCTGCTGCTGCTGCTGCTGCTGCTGCTGCTGTTATGACAGCAGCGGCGGCGGCAGAAAGCGGCATTAGACGAGATTCAGATGGTCTGAAGCTCTGTATAAAATTACACACTGCAGCAGCTGCTGCTGCTGAGCTGGAATTTAGGTGACAACAGGTTGGCGCCGGCAGCAAATCCAGCCACAAGATGCCTAATGATGTAGCACCATTGCCAGCTATAAATAACTGCGCAGGTAATCTAGATCGCTATTCATGATGTGTGCTAAGATCATAATCGTAAGCTCGAGATTTCTACAGCGCCCAAAGAAAGCTAAGTTGCGGTAACCAGCTTATTCAAAGGCGCTCAGTCAAAACAAAATCGATAGGCAGGAAGGGTGAGATTTGGTCCAAGAGTCAGGCATACTGGCAATCAGATGGCTACGATGGATGGTGTTTGACACTGAAGCGGCAAGATAAATAAATATGGGAAGAGGAGGAATCAGGATAGGGTTTGTGGAAGAGGAGTGCTTTAAGTTTTGAATGAAAGACCTGCTCGGAAATTGCAAGGGTTGAAGCGTTGGTTAGTTAGTAGGATGGTTCAGATAACATGTATCTATCTGAATATTTATAAGCTTATTGTGTAAAGTCAGGAAAATTGTAAGCCAACCAGGCTCTTAAGCTATAGCATATTTATGGTGTGCCAATTGAACTGCAAACACAGTGAGACAAATAAAGACTCACGCCATTACCACTTCGAACACTGGCCGCCAACATGAAAGACTGGAATCCTAATCACTAGAGAATGTGGAATATTAGCAACTGCCAGAAGCAGTGAAACAACAGCGAGACAATATAGACCGGCCTTTGGCAACTGAGCGGATGGAAGACAAACCAAGAAGCAACTGCACATGATAACAGATAATTATGACAGTTGCAAGGCAACTGCAGAACAAATCACAGGAACTGATCTAGGCCGACTGTGACACCAACATGTAGGTCAACTTTCACCAATAACTCATAAGAACAAAAACAACGCGACGAAAAATATTGTCCAAATTGGAATTGAAATAAGAGTCGAATAATTGCGAAAGCAACAGCAGTGTATCCAGGGGTTGTCCATAAATACGAAAAGCAAAGTAGTCATGTATCGAGGATTTTCAAAAATTACAGCGAGCAGATTATAATGATGCAAGAAGTTCCCAAAGACTACGAAACACAAGGTAGGAAAAGGAAACGTTGTGAAAAAGACAAAGGAATTCAATTAGCAAACGAATAGAAAATTTAAAACTTTCCAGACTAAAAATTTAAATTATTTCAAGAACTTGGTAGAAAGTATTATGATATCTATATCCTCGCCTCAGATTCAGGTGAACTAACATTGCCCGTGTTAAAAGTGCTTTAAATAAATAAATAAATAATAAATATACAGTAAAGTTTAAATGTAACTGAATTCAAAACCAACATATCAGTAAATTATTCAGCTTAGCATCCTACACTCATATTTAGCAGAACGATTTGTGTATGTCCATTCCGTATGCGCGAGTGTAACATTCTACTGTGCTTTCAAACTGCATCGAATAGGAAACATCATTTCACTTGGAATATATGTGTTAACTACTTGATGAGCTTTGGTGCAGTATGCTCTTTTTGACATAGAAGCGAATACTAGGCCAACTACTGTCTTCATGACACCAATACTGTATTAATGACACTAATAATGACCTCAAAATCGTAGTCTGTTGCGTCACAGAGGTAAATAAAATAGTCATAGAATAGCAACCAGTATACAGACAATGACAGTTGACAATGGATGACGCGTTTCTTATAATAAACAGGCCATAGTCCTGTAGGATTTAATTCTTAAAATTATAAAGCGTTTTGATATGAAATTTTAAAATTACGCTTTATCGGACATTTATTCATTCGTTTATTATTGTTAAAAACATTTTAATATGTTCTAAACTAGCATCTGTTCTATAATTAACGCCAGGAATCGCGCCATTATTTTCTCATACTTTGACAAAGGAACCTAAGTAACTGAGAAAGCCTCGGCCAAAGTCCTTCGTGAAAGAAATTTGCCGGATCCTATACTAAAACGTAACTTCACAGATTGTCTCGTTTTGTCATTACACACAACCTACGTTGTGCTGATTGGCATCTCTGGGAATTTCCGAAACGACACGAAATGCTTGCGGTTGGTCAGCCAGCAGACAGACTACGTGTCAAAAGTTCCGCAAGTGACGCTATCTGTGTGCCAGTGCTCACATCCTCCCATTGTCCACAGTAGTAGCCCTCAGTAAAGTTGCTGAGACAATCGGAGTCTGAACTGCAATATAATGCAGCTCATTTAGAGTGCCTATGAGGGAACTGCATAGCTGTGAAGATGCGATATGAATGATCACATATATCAGTAACATCAGAGACATAATATTCTAAGTTAAGGATAATTTTTCTTTTATGCAGTCGCGTTAAGGTATGACGGAAGTTTCCGTAAACCCAGCAACAACAATCCAGTTGGGGGAGTCTCACATAGAGCTCTTGTTCATTCAGTCATTCATTTAGAGCATTTATATAGCGCCTCATCGATATATCTACTCAGAGGACCTGCCAGTCAAGGCCCAGCGAAAGAGAACAATTAGAATACTATGGTCCAACTTCTGTAGTTCTGCTTGTAGCAACCGAGATTTTATGATTTACATTAGAATAGGACTGATCAGGATGACAACCCAGTTCGGTTTATGAGCTCTCAAATGTTCTTGTGTGGCCTTCATTTAAACTCAAGAATTCCATGTCAGATCTAATCCAGTAACTTGTACTGCATCAGTATGGCGAAATATCATATTACTAAGTAGCATTTGGTGATGTTGTAAGAGATCCGTTCCGCTTCAGATTAATTCCGTTGAGTCATAGATTAAAGGCTGACATCGCGACACATAAACATACAAACATACAAACACTTCAGTGTTAAGCCCTTTAGCAGAAACAGTTGACGATTCAGAATTGGAAACCTTTCAAGTAAAACTTTTAGTCTCGCGACCCGGTATTAGAAACCGAACCAAGTGCAGACTTAAGAATCCAACAGGTGGCATTAATTTGTCAGCCACGACTTCTTGTTTCACAGACTGTCAGAGGAAGTTCTCATCTGCAGTTGCTCCGTTCCTCTCGACGTCGTTCAATGCATGTCCAAGGAGTGACATTTCATGCCGGATGTCCTCCTTGTTCCTGCCGAACGGCCTTCTTGTCCAATGCACTCGCTGACTGCGCTGCGCCAAAACTAAGCCACTCCTAAAGTGTGTCGATGATTCGCCTTTTCCGCAGCGATTCCGCCGTCTTCTAGCACTTCCGACAGAACCCAAAGTAGCCTCTACACGCGGCAGAAACCGTCCGAGGATTTCGACGAAGGCATTGCGGAAGTTGTCGTTGAGCCAGCCGTAGAGGAATGGGTTGATACACGAGGAACTCATGGCCAGAGCTCTCAGCGCCAGATCGCTCAGCTTGAAGTATTTTCCGGAGACGAGTCCCGACTGGAACTCGAGGATGACTGAGAACAGCTGGTACGGGGTCCAGGCAGTGGCGAAGACGAAGACCACGGCGACGAGCATTAGGTTTGTTTTCGTTCTGCGCGATCCACCAGACTTTGAGGGAATCCTTTGCCGGACGCGACGGAAGATGCGCGAATAGAGGAGGGCGATCAGAAGCAGCGGGATGAAGTACTGCATGACGAGGGTTAAGACTGCGTAAGTCTTCCGTGCGTCTCTGTTCGGCCAGAGCTCAATACAGATGCGGCGACTGAATCGCAGTTCTGGATCATCGATGACCTTGTACTGCGAATAGACAGCGATCGGTGCGGCGACCGAGGCAGACGACACGGCGATACCAAGCACCATCAGCAGCGCTGCATGCGTCGTGATCTTGGCCGCCAGAGGGAACACGATGAGGATGTAGCGGTCGATCGCAATGGCTGTCAGCGTCAGCGTGCTGGCGTAGACGACGACCCCGTAGGCCGTCGGAATGGCATGGCAGAGGACGCGGCCGAAGACCCAGTCGTCCGTCAGCTGGTGGTAGAGTGAGACGGGCAGAACGAAGGCGCAGACGAAGATGTCGGCAAAGGCGAGGTTTGCGATGAGGATGTTGGTCGGCGACCACATCTCGGAGCGTCGGACGATGACGCAGAAGACGAGGATGTTGCCAATCGAGCCGACGACGACGACGACGATGTAGACGACGACGATGAAGACGATCAGAGACGGATAGAGACGGAAAATGTCGAACTCGGTCGGATCGAATTCATAGTTGCGCAGCTCCGGATCCACTACAGCAACGCACACAATTATTCAGCATTCAATCGAACTATCGGCCAACTGACTCACTCACTGACTCAAGAATGTTTACTTGACTGCTAGACCGATACATTCATTCATATCTTCATTCATTCATTTATATTTGCAATGCAATATAATGTAAAGATCACAATCTATACAACATCGTAAGTTGCGAGCTACGTTTAGGGTGCTTTACAACGTCAATTATCAGCGCAAATACTAACAGTTACATAATAGATAGAACTTCAAGTGGTTTTTGAAGGTCTGAACACTTTTGACCTTCTGAATAGGTGCAGGAAGGCTGTTCCACGCCCTTGAGCCACCGACTCAAAAGGCCCGGTCACCCATTTTAGTCTTTGTTGCTGGCACGAAAACATCGGCAGTCTTGATGATCGCAGCTGCATCGATTAGGGTCATCAGACAGCCGCCTAATGCAGTCTGCGAGACAACGTGGTGGGCAGTTACGTAGGCATTTGTACACGAGAAGGCAAAGTTTGAACTTGACGCGCTGCCCGACCCTGAGCCGTCGAAGCTGGTCTTGTATGAAGGGTGTGATGTGGTCGAACTTGTTTATTCAAACGGCCAGGCGAGCAGCGCGTTGATGACCGCCTGAAGACGAATGATATTGCGCGGTGGCAAGCCAGCTAAGACGAAATCGCACCGATCGATTTGGCTGAGGATCAAATTTCACACGTGTTTGAAGGTCACATTTTTTGTGAGAGGACGACAGAAGCATTAGATCTGTGAGTCATCAGCATAGAGATAGTCATGCAGACCATGCTTTGATGTCAGTATAAAGGAAGGAAAGAATGGGTCACATGACTGATCTTTGAGCAACGTCACAGGAAAGGATGATCGCTGTATAAGACAGTCCGGCATGGCGGACGCTTTCTGACTGCCAATCAAGTAGGTTGTCATCTGCTCTAGCTCAGTGGATGACATGCCAAAAGCTAGATGTAGTCTCACAGTGTCGAATGCAACAGACAGACTCAACAGAGAAAGAAGAGCGAAGTTTCCAGAGTCTATCGCCAGGAGTATGTAAGGACCGTTTCAGTAGAGTTTGTTATTTATATTATTTATAGATTCTTATTTAATAGACAGACAGACAGACAGACAGGCAGGCAGGCAGACAGACAGACAGACAACATTACATCCAATCGGCTTATCGGTGGCAATGGATAGCAAAATATTTCTCCACTATTCGGAAAATATTTTCTTGGTCATAAAAATGGGTAGAAATAGTATGTCAGTTAAGAGATTCTTAGGTCCCCCCAAGGACTTCCCTATTTTCAAATGCCACCTTGCCGTTAAAACCGAGAAATGTTTCTAGAGAGACTCAGACTGTTATGGCAGTGAAGTTGATGCTATGTCCTCTCCTTTCATTCCAGTTCATTTCTTGGACCAGTTCTTTCTTAGCCTACCTGTTATACAGTTGGAGGGCGATGATGTCTTCGTCGTCAGGAATTCCAGATACGAACATAGTACATCCGCCGGAAGTCTCTCCAGCGCAACTTCATCCGAATTCATCCCGATTCAGAGCTGCACCACCACCAGCAGCAGCAGCAGCAGCAGCAGCAGCGGCAATAGCAGAGTCTGTCAGGACGATGACCGACCTAATCCAACGATGAACGACGTACGAGTACGATGCTGTTGGCAATGCCTCTGTTTGGCGCCTGGCGTATGGCGACAGGCATTTGCACTAACGAGAAGGGAGCATCGACTATCGGTGGTTGCCATTGATGCACCGGCTGCTGCAACAAGCGATCGAACAGCGGACGGGCAGGAGAAGGAATAGGAAGAGGAAGCGGACAGGAAGGAGGGGAGGAGGAGGAGGCTGAGAAAGACTATGACTAGAAACAGGACGAGAGGAGTGAAAGCAGGAAGAAAGGAAGAGGTGAAGATTAGAGGGATGAGGAAACGCAAGAATGAGAGAGTAACAAGAAAAGGAACACATAATTAAGCGCAAAATGGCTAATGGAGAAAGAATTGTAATTGGAGGCGTGTGAGGATGGCTAAAGGACAAGGCCTTCATTCTAGAGGTCAGACACTGACCTAAATTTAAGCTATGCCACCGACCAACAAATTATAATCTGCACTGACAAAATATTAGATAGCATCACAGTTGTTCTGCTGTCTAAATACAAATAATAAACTGGCCTAGAATTGCCAAAATTTGTGCAAATTTATTATTTTTAGAACTAAATAACAAATAAAAACATGATATTAAGTGCTAAATTATTGGTATGCTATTTCGCTAATAATTAATTATACGTCAATAATTAAACCTACAAGTATTAGACAGCTCCTAATGGCTCTTTGAATGTATTACAGTACAGTCAGACTTAATTCATGGTTTCTTTTAAGTCCGTTTGATCTTCACACTAGGCTAATTAACCTTTATTTATTATATATACCTACCCTTATGTAGCTCTCTTTCAGAGTCTTTAGAATCGAGTGCCGCTCATAAAGAAACAAAACACTAACCGATTGTTCGTCCAAAGAGGTCCATCAACGCATATGCGTGCAGAATCTTACATGTCTAGCTTAGATACGATAGCCATTATTTTCCACGTTATTGGCCACGTCTTCGTCCATTAAGCAGCTGAGCAGTTTCCAGTTTCCTTGGCTACGGTTGCCTCAGTAACGAAACTAATTCCGGTCGCATTTCGAAACAGCGATTGGCCGTCTTCTGTGATCACCTTTTCGACGATATGTCCGCTCTTCTTAGAACCACCTAATAATGTTATTCAAGACTAAGCGCCTATTAGGGAATAGATGTGTATTTAATTTTCCACTTTGATTTTCCTTTTCACTATGAATCTCGTCCCAGTCTCGTCTAATTTTCCCTAAGATCAGCAGAAATGCCGTATTTTTCTCTTGGAGTGTTGATGCGTCTAAGCTGATATGCGTTGTAATTTCTATGTAATTTCGTTTATTTCCACGGCTGCTTTCATTCTCAGCATAGGGCCAAACCTCGTATTATTAACCGGCAATATTTGATCTTTACTCATTATATCACATAAATAGATTATACCACATAAATAGATTCCATAGACCTCATTAATGCATATACATAGTCCTATTACTGGTCGCCTTTAAACGTTTCTCATCATCATCATCAGCAGCAGCACCACCACCACCGTCATCGTCGTCGCCATCATCACCATCACCATCATCACCATCATCATTATATTGTAATAAGATTGGTTTACTTAAGAGCCTACAAAGTCATCATTGCTATTAAATGTGTGTAAAATGAGCAGAGTCGAGGCCATACGGTCGCTATAGAAAAACGTGTGCATTTATATTTACATTTGCTATTGGCATATTATTGTATGGTATCATTTGTAGCCCAGTTACCATCTTTATATAATATGTATGTGTTCATATAACGATTGGCGTTAGCAGCTTAGCTCTCATTATTTGTCCGTTATGCTACTCTAGTCGTGCACCTTATTTAAAGTTCTGTCTTATTTGAGATAATAGGACGGTTCGTACACGGGTACCTTAAATGGCGTAGGCCCATTCAAACGGGCAGCTGTGGCGAAGGGCCTCACCATATAAATTCACTAAAAAATGAGCAGTGTCGAGGCCACACGGTCGTTATAGAACCGTGTACATTTACATTTAGGACAAACGGCTGGAATTGTGACAGTTCGCAGCCTCTAATTTGGTCGCCTTATTTTTCAGCGAAAGAGCAACTTAAAACCACCGCATTTCTGAGTAAAAATCGACATGTATGCGATAGCAGACTGGCGCCGTGCAGCCCTAATAATAAGCCCGTTGGTGGAGGCCTCTACATTTTGGCGCGCTACATAAATCCGGGATCGGGACTGGACTACTAAACTTCGCGAGTCGCCAGCGGCTCAAGTGAGATGGCGCTGGAAGTTGCAGACTCAGGCGATTTAATGGACTTAAATGAAGCCTGTCACCCACAAACGGTGTTCTGTAGATGGAATCTGCCGCCTGCTTCTCTCTCTCTCTCTCTCTCACACACACACACACACACACACACACACGAATTTCTGCGAGTGTTTTAAAGCCGTTTTAAGCGACCGTGTATATACTGTCATTGTCGAATGAGTGTTATGAGAGTTAAGGCTAGTTGAGCACATCTAAAAGAAACTTCGGATTAGATAACCAAGCACGTAGTCCTTCTGGTAAGTCGTCGTGTGCATCTGTCATCCGTGGTAAGCGGATGATGACCCCAGCGACACCTTGCAGCAGACGCAGACTGCTGCAGACGAGAACGGTACATGCCACCTGCCGATTGCAAATGTCGTGCAGCGACTAACGATGCAGCGTGACTCGGAGCAATTCAATGCTATTATCTAAGCAACTTATAAAGCACACTGAACGTTAAATAGGCCCATAGTAAGTGGTGACGAATGTCTAAGCTGATACAAAACCCTCTAAGACTTCCTAAGTTGTAGCCCTGATGACAGTAGTTTGCAATAGCTTGGCCTTGCGTGTATGCCTTTAAGATACATCTAAGACACATTGGAGTCGAACCCTGTCGAAAACTTTAACCTAAGTTCAGCGTATGCTTCAGTCGTTATCTCTTGCTATCATAAAAATACAAGATATAGCGCAACGACTGCGCTCTGATTAGCAGCTCCCAGTGCAACCGAGTCTTTAGATTCGCAGAGCAAAATTAAGAAATCTATTTTAATGACTTATATAGATAGCGCCGTCATCATAGTGCATAATGCATCAATCGATGATAGCTTAAAAGTCAAAGCGCAGTCAAATTCAAAATCTGGAAGAGAAACCCGATCGAATCCGATAAGTTAGAGAAACCAGAAGTCAAGCAACGACGAGCAAGTAAGTTGAATCAGGTGAGTTGAAGTTTATTTCTGCATGACGTGAGAGAACTGACTGAACGCATAGAACTGGGCCGTGAATTCCAAAGCCACAAAGAACGCCTCAAAGCCCAACAGTGTTCTGGTGCGAGTCAAATCACGACTGAGAGTATCCATTGACCGAGTGCTATATTTGCTGGGATGAGAGACGAGAGCATATAAAGGTGGATATGGAGGATGTGCGTCTAAAATGTATAGGTCGGCTGATTTGAATGCAATGCCTTATGAGCTATAGGACATATTTTAAACTGAAATCTGCTGGATTGGCAGTCAGTGCATTGATTGCTACACTGGTGTAATATGGTGATAGTTAGGAGTTTTTGTTATGGTTCTGACCAGAGAATTTAAAATCATTTGTTGTTTATGCAAAAGTCAGTTAGCAATACCAATGAGAAGTGAGTTGCAGTAGTGGAGTCGACAAGAAACCACAGCAGTTGTTAGTGAAACATCATATCAAAATATATCAGTATCAAAAGCGGCAGAAAGATCAAGTAAACTAGAAAACAACGGGATCATTCAAAAATAGGCTAGTGACGAGGTTGTAGGCTCCCTGCAATCAAGTCAGACGATGACAGCGGAAATCCAGGAACATTTTTCTTTCACGGGTCAAATAATGGTTCCAATCAAAGCAACATCTACTGTCCATTCATCTTATTAACGACCGTGAACCAAAAGCACATCACACCGAAAGTGGTCCATTAGCGCAAACTGAGAAATCTCTAACAGTTACATAAAACTGTATGGCCTCAAGAGAATGCCTGAAACATGTTTGTAATCAGCGAACCGCATTTCCGCAACTCGTTAACTTGAGAAAAGACACACAGTCTTTGATTTTTGTATGTATAAGCTAATTAAAGAAACGCACAGTTCAACCACAATAGTAGTTGAGTCATCAACATGCAAGTCTTTACACGCAAAAATCTATGAACGACATTTGTGACTCAAAATTTGAACTAAGTACAGAACAGACTACCGCTACAAAATCTCTTTTGCGCGCTCTCTTTCTACAATGCATTTGCCACTGATTTTATAGGCTCTTTCCGCCACGACAGAAAACCAGTTCAGACAGGTTCAGGTCGGTCCATGACTCATCGCAACGCAAACTCAACGTTCCTGTATGAGCGTCCACGTGATAAATTGTGCGCCAGCCGAAGTTACACCACCCCTGCACGTGATCAATGCTTGGCAAATATAAGCGCTCAGTAACCACAAGCACGTGATCAACGCGTACACAAACAAGTACACAAACCGATGACTCATCAATATTAAAAATTCAACGAAGCGCTCTCCAGCTAATCACAGACAAATCAACCCGATGACTATCAACATGATGAAGTGGAAATGTCCCATGCAAACGCAAGTTTAAATCTTGCTTTCTGAACAGAAGGAAATTGCTCTCACAGCTATTACGTGTGTATACAAGTTAAGGGCACAGAAAACTCTGCTTCAGACCAAACTCCGAACATAAAGTGGTTTACGAAACCCGTTTCGTGGATTTGTTCGAAGTCTGATATTGCTCTCAGTGGAATAACTGATTATAGAAGCAGTAGGTGGCAACTGCTGTATTTGCTTGCATAGTACTTGGGCAAGAATCTATGTATACGCGTGCATATATTTAGATGCGTTAGTACACAGAGATAAATAGTTTATGCGTGTATTATGTATTCTCTGCCTCTGCAGTCTCCCGTGGCGACGCGTAGCGGTGGATTTCTTGACGTTAACCTGTTTATTAGATGGCGCACGAATATACACTGCAATCGGTTCCTTTTTGACGGGAGAAGTAATTGGTCGAAATGGTGGCATTCGGTGGCCAGTAATTGCCCTAAGTAGACCGGTCGACGACCGTCGGGGGCTGTATACGTGTATGCAGAGTCTCTTATGGCTGCTATATGTGCCTGTTATGTGCCCTGCGCGAGGAGGAGCTGCTATGCTCGTCGGCCGACAACATTAATCTTTGACGACTTCAGTTATATGTTTTCATGGCCACTTCATGCAAAACCTTGAAATGCTCTTTACGTAAAGACTGCGTCATAAATGCAGATATATATATATATATGCCTATATAATATTATACGTATACATGTATACGTATATACATTATATATGGGTATATAAATGTTTATATATAGAGGCTTATGAATGCATATATAGATTCTACACTTGTATTGTATTTTACATGCACATAGAATTATATGTCTATGCTAAAGAGCTGGTGCATTGCCTATAGGCCCATGAAGTGTATGTCATTCAGGTATGTCAGTAAATAGTGAAACGTGGTTCTGATTGGCTCGTGGATCTCGATTTAAGAACTTCGGTGAACTTCGGCTTGGACGCTGATCGTCTTTTCCACGCTAATCATCTTCGTTATGACATAGTGTCGTTAAATAGAAACTACACACTCGGCTTGTTTCTTGGAATGCCTAACCATCTTAGGCTGACTCCTTCCTAAGTTAATTTCACAACAAATCAGAGGAACATCTTCACTGAACATCAGCATCTGTCTGTTTAAATAAGCTGTCTTCATCGACTTAGCTTTCGTTGGGCGCTGTAGAAATCTCGAGCTTACGATTACGATTACTTGCCGAATCTGAACAGCAATTCCACCCTGCAAGCATTCTTTTCAAAAGTGAACAAGTATAGAAACTTGTTTACCTTGAAGCATGTACACTCGGCACAGCTGTGGTGAACTGTTTGCACTCTGTGGTCCACAAAAACAACCCAATCTCCTCAAATCGCATTGAAATCAGCGCAAGTCGAGTCACTGCAGGGGTGAGGGTGAGGTTGGGTGAGGTTGACAGGACAAGATAGGAGACGAAAGACGAGAGTAGATCGATGTTTTGTGCTTTGTGGTAATGGCGCCATGTAACTTCTTAGGCTAGAGAAGGGGACAGAAGACGAGACAATATGAGAGAGTGAAGGAGAGTAGAGGATTAGATGATAAGAGACAATGATAGAGTAGAGGATTAGAGATGGAGATAAGCATACAGCTTAGCGTACTGAAGGCGGCTAAAAGATAGGATTGAGTATGGCTATTTGCAAATTCGGATGGCAACACCTACAGCGCAGAATAGACTGCGGTGAGCGACTATTTATTTTGCTCGGTTTCCAGTCCATTCATGGCTGTTATTTCTTTACGCAGAAAAGTCCAAGAGGTGAAACCAGACCCCAGATGACACTTAAATGGAATCGCTTAAACGCTTTCGCAATAAACTTACTGGGCTGAATGCAATTTATCTCGCTTTTCCCAAAAGTCTTTTCTATTCACTACGTGCAGGCGCGTCAAGAGGCTAAAACTCCATGAAATTCGTCAGTGTTTATGGAGCTGTCACTGATGTCGATGTCAGTGTCTGGAAACTAAGCTCAATTACGCGGCCCTTCCAGGGTACACCGCAGAAGCGTCGCTCTCCAAATTCCGCGCAGAAATACAAGTAAGTCTCTTTGTTGGTCGCCAGTTGATCCTAGCGAGGACCTTCCAGTAAGAGACGGAATGATGGACACACACGCGCGCGCGTGCACACACACTCTGACACACAAAGGGAGACACAGATAATGCGTAGGCCTACTGACAAAGAATCTGAACAATAAATTACAGTATATATTGTATAGTCTATTATATATGCAGTGTATATTATACAGGTCTCTTTAGCTTGCTTCTCTCAGTATAGCCTTTACTTATATGCTGTATAAGGC